>JAMJFZ010000242.1:20090000-20677500 GCA_026225945.1 Cricetomys ansorgei
GGAAAAGGTAGTTTGGTTCTACCATTGAGTCCTAACATTGTTTTTTATTCTTATCTGCTCTTGGCTTTGGCTTAAGACTAGGAATCATGACTAAAGTTGGATTTTATTAATTACCTTGAAACTCTATCTTTAGTTTCCTTATAATTAATCAAACAAATTAATCAGACTGTTCATTTTTGGTTTGCATATCTGGAAGTGTTTGGACATGACACCATTCTTTGTTCAATGAGCTTGGCTTCCTGGGGTCTCGGGATTTCAGTAGGTAGTAGCAGGCCTCCACAGAACAGCGCACTGACATGTCTAAAAAGTGAAGATGAGTTCAGCTGAGGTAACTGGCACTAGGTGAAAGAAACAAACATCTAGCAAGCTTGACTCACCTGTTGGGAAATCTCAGCCTGGTTTTTAATGTCCAAGAAAGCCAGTTTGTAGACATTTGCACACCAAATGTCCCAATAGCAGCCTTGGAGTGCCTCACCTCCTTCAGTGAAGAGAAAGAACGCAGAGCCAAGAATTGACTCAAGTTGTTAACCATCTCACCTGCCATTTTAACCATTGCCACACTCCTACCTAAACATACATCTTAGCTTGGAGACAGAACCTTTGGAAAACACCTTTTTAAAAGCAGCTCAAGCCATTTCAGCATGCTCAGTAGGCTTTGATCAGCAGTAGAAACTCACAGATCTAAAAGTATTTCTCTCCAGAACCCAGTTCTCTCCTAGGTGTGTTTGAGGAGTGAGAAGTCATCTGTCAAATATCCCCACCAAATGTAGGTAAGGACTGACTTACAGGCAAAAATTCTAACAGAAGTGATCCTAAATTATTTTATTTCTGTGTTGACGTGGTGTTTTGTTGAAACCCTTTTGCACTATTATATTTGGGTAATATAATCAGATGCAGATGTTGCATAGTGAATCAGGTCTCCAAACTGTCTCATCAGCAGCACTCAACCACTGTGAGGAGCTTCTGAGACAGGAGAATGAAGACTATGTCTCCAGCTTCAGGGAATGAGAATTGAGGCTTTGATTGTGAAGTACCTGAGTCTTGGGAGCCATCTTTTTGGCACCTGCATGAACATTTTTTTTTATTTCCTCTTTAATTTTTATTTTAAGTTTATATCACCATTTAAAAAGTAAATTTCATTATGCCATTTCCATAATAAATGTGTTCTTGTCCTGACTCTACAGTGTTCCCATGAATTCATAATGTCATTTATATAGGACCATAAGTTAGGTTGTTACCAGTCTCTCATATATAGATTTCAGAGCTTCAGAATGGGTCATTTTGACAGATAAATAATGAAAAGTGCAGTGTATTGCAAACTATAACCTGAAATTTAAAAAAATCCTTTGCAGGTACAAGAACATTTGTGAGGTTTCGTAATACAAATTTTCAGAAAATGACCAACAAACAAGAAAGCAGATTAATAGTGTATTTCCACACAGTGAAATACTACATAGCAGTCAAAATAATCTCTTGCTAACAGCATGAATGAAACATCCAAAGGTTAAAGCAAATAGGCTGACTGTCAAAGCATGCCTTTTATGTGAAATTTGTATAGATTCTTACACAAATTATAAAAATATATGAAACTGCTCTATGTATCAAAAATACTTTTTAAGAGTAGGAAAAAAATAGTACTCACTAAATACAAACTATAGTAGTTCCCCATTATACACGGAGAGCACTATATTTACTGTTTTCTTCTGAGTATGCATACATATGGTAAAGTTTACTTCACAAATTAGCCACAGTAATAGATTAACAACATTAATAAAAATGAGTTGTTACAACCAATATACTATAATAATACCTATAGAGACTCTGTTCTCAAAGAACCAAAATAATTATTAGTATGTCTGATTTGCAATTAACCACAGGTAACTGAAGCCATGGTTGAGGGTAGACTGATGTTCTAGGTGCCTTTGGAGAGGAGAACACGATCAGAAATGATAAACAGGGACTTAATTGGTATAGGTGTTTTCATTTCTTATCCTATAGTTACTACATGAGAATTTGTGGTATTTTTCTTCATGTTTGTTTATATCTTAAACAGCTTTCAATATCTATCTTTAAAGAGAAAATGAAGCATGCAACCACTTCTGTGACAGTAAGGGCAAGCAACATGCAGACATTGTCTAGTACAGTAGCCTACAACGGTAGTCATGGTGGACTGTACACTTGCCCTCCACAACTTCAGAGCTAGTAGAGAAGGTGGAAGTAGCATGTTTCCTACCAGAAAGCATAAGATGTTATGGAAATGTCCAGTATCAGGTAACTTGGGAGTCTTCCAGAGAACATGAAGCTTCAGCAGGAACCAATGGCTGGAAAATGGTAGTCATTAGGAAAGAGCACCTCACACTGATACCATTCAACATGTCCATTGGTGCCTGGATGAGGGAAGAGGAGGGCACAAAGTAGGGCTACACAGGAGGTAGGAAGCAGGATCTTTCACTCTCTGCTAATATCTGGACCTTCCTGAGCACAGGATGTGGGGGTGTGCTGCTGCATTCTTGTAAGGGCAAAGAGAGGTTGACCAGGAGTAAAGGGAAGCAGAAGACCCTGAGGTGTTTCCATGGACTTGGTGATTGCTGCCATGTTCTGCCCCATTGCAAAAGCGATTTCAGCAGACAGGCATGAGGACAGATTGAATGTGGGCCAGTGAAGGAAGCTCCCCCAAGCCAATGCTATGAAGGATTACTCAGGCAGATTGCCACACTGGAAGTATTTTACTATTTGTCATAGGTGAGTTACACAACTCGGTTAGTGATTAAATTACCAGTGTAGCTGCTATGTGAACAGGGAAGGTTTGAGGTTATTTCTTGTTCCTGTACTTTGGCTTACATGGAATTGGATTAGTTCATTCTTAATCTTGATGTTTTTTTTTTTAAAAAAAAGACAGAAATAAAACATAAATTCTTTCCTCTCTCTATTCATGTAAAAAGCCCCATTCAAGCTCATTCATCATGTGCTGGGGCCACTGTGTCTAACCTTGGTCTGGTGTTTAGATTTATAAAGTGTGAGATCATTGTCAGTTTCATTTATCTCTGTTATTAAATTTACTGGGCCTCCTCCAAATGACATTATATCTTCTTATCTAATTCAAATAAATGTCTTACTCATAGCTGGGATGTAGATGGTGAAATCTCATTGTTAACACAATAATTGAGATAATCTCGTTGTTTTGTTTTCCTAATGGAATCTTGATTTGATTGTTCATGCCTGAAATTCTACTCGGTTTCTCAAAACTTTTCTTTAAACTGCTATTCTCGAGAACTCCCTGTGCCCCAGAGTTTCTGAAAGGATCGACTCTTGAGTACCTATTTAGGGTCACCTATGAGGCAGCATTCTAGTTCTGTCTTGGATTTTACATGTAAGTTTAATGTTATTGGTTAAAACTGTTTCCTAGGGAAAAATCTGTTGTCTTCAATGGAATGGCACTGGGTGGATCAACCAGTGCAGGGTAGATCTCATATTCAGGAGTAGCTAACCAACAAATAATGAATTCCAGAGTTGTTTATTGTTTGTTTGTTTTTCTTTTGGGTTGATATATTTTGTTTTCTAAGTTTTGGCATTTTGTTGTTGTATTGTATTTTTATTTTATTGAGAAAAGTTAGGTGGGTAGAAAGGGGACAGAATCAAGATGAGCTTTGGGGAGGGGAAGAATATGACCAAAATATATTTAAATTTTAAAATTGTCTTAAATAATAAAAAAATAAGAAGAAATTGTAAAATTTTAAAAAGAATTTAAAACAATTGGACAAGTAATTTCATGTGGTCATGGGATTGATGCTTGTTACATATAAAATTTCATTAAAAAAAAAAAACCTGGAGATTCAAAAAAAAGTCTAACTTTCTTAGTGATATAGGGATAAAGGGGCTAGTAGGTTTGAGTCTGAGTCCTATGGACCTGTGGTGATCTGACCTCAGTTTTCTCATTAGCAAAATAGAAATCATTAACAGTGACCCTGTAAAGATATAAAATTTAACTGAGATTATATTCACCCTCAATTTATGTTGGGTGGTTTATAGTGACTATTCTTATTTTAACTAAATAAAAGACTATAGTCTATATTCAACTTGATTATAAATAGTGATTTATCATTTAAAGATTCAGATCAAGGGTCAGGGAAACAGCTCAGTCAAACAGATGTTAGCCATGCAAGCATGAGGACCTGAGTTCAACCCCCAGAAACCATGTTTAAAAAAAAAAAAAAGTCTAGTGTGGTGCCACACACTTAATCCCAGCACTGGGGAGGCAGAGACCAGTGCTTTACTGGGCCAGCTACCCTACCCTACTTGGGCAAGTGCCAGGCCAGTGAGAGATGCCTCATTGGCATCTCAAAATAAAGGTGGGCAATAATCAGGTTGTCCTCTGGCCTCCATATGCACATTGTGCGTGTATACCCAAACTCATGTAAACCCACACAAACAAGCGCATGCGCGCGTGCACACACACACAAAAATATGAATCAACTCTATGAAAGAGATTGCCTTTCTTCTTTACTGCCATTCCATATTTAGAATATTTGTATCTGAATCATTAGGCTTGTCTGTGTCTTCTGTAATACAAACCAATATCTAAATTCATTTTTCCTTGCTTCAGTTTCATTTTCCCAGTGCTGCTTTCCAGATCTCAGGCATGGTTCTCTTGATCTGGAGAGGCAGCTGACTCTCCTCCGTGGCTGCTTCAAGCATACCAAAACAGAGCATTTGAGGTTCCCAGCCAAAGCAGCCAGCGAGCCTAGTAACCAAGAGCAACAGCCTGTGTGGCTAGACAAGGCCAAGATGAGGGAATGAAATCAGCTCCCAGTCAGCATGAAACAGCAGTAGCTACCACCCCCAGCCTCATGAGCTCTCTTGCATTTGGAGCCTGGCATATTTTTCTCTCTGCCTGGAAAAAAAAAAAATCTTTCCTACATTCTCCCTTCTCAAGATAAAACACCATCCACCTCAGCTTGTGTGTCACCTTCTCTGAGAAACCTCTGACCCTGCCAAGTAAGTTTGAGTCTGTTATACATTCCCATTGTGATCTCAAGTGGTCACTGCTTTACACGGTTCCAGCATGTATGAGCTTTGATTGTCATTATCTGGTTAAATAAAACCATCCCTCCGAAAGCACAATTGAAATTTCAATTACCTTAGTATATGACCCATGAACAATTGTATAAACTGTGAGCTTCTTGCTTTGTGGTCCACAAACCTTCTTGTAAAAACCAGATTCATATCATGAGCAGTTAGTTACCAATCACATCCCTTCTTCCAACGTTCCAATGTCGATCACACATAGAACACAGCACAAGATTTGTATTGACCACCTCTCAGAAATAAACCCAAGTGATATTTTATAGGTATGAACGACTGAAACAAAATAGCTATTAAAGATGAAAATTCAGCGAAAGGAAGTACAGGTGACTAGCCGGGAAAGAAATATTCAAATCAAACTTAAATGGAGTTAGAGAAGAAAGAGATTACCACAGAACGCAGACTTCATTCACCACTGAATACAGTATGGCTATGCATCAAGGACCTCAGTGAAGGCAAATTCAGGAGCATGGATGTGCAAAGTAAGTATAATAAGAAGAGTGACAATGTCCTAGAGGAAGGGATGTATTTTAGTTTGGTTTCTATGGCTGTGATAAACGTGACCAAAAACAACTTGGGGAAGAAAGGGTCTATTTCAGAGTATAGTTGTACCCCATCATGAGAAAAGTCAGGATCCTGGAGGCACTGATTACTGGCTTGCTAATTGTGGCTTCTTCAGATTGGTATATTATCCAATCTAGGACCACCTGTCAGAGCGGCACCGCCCACAGTGGACTGAGCCTCCTCAGTCAATCATTAATCAAAAGAACGCCTCAGACTTGCCTATAGGCCGATTTAATGGAGACATTTTATCAGTTGAAATTCTCTCTTCCAAGATGACCCTGGCTTGTGTCAAGCTGATTTCAAGAAAAAAGAAGAAGAAGAAGAAGAAATCTAACACCGACATAGAAAGACCAAAGAGAAAACATTAGAAGCTTACACCAACTTAGAAGAGACCATTGGCAATATGTAGAAGAAAATATTTGTCCTATGTTTTAAGTTACATGAATATTCAAACTCCATAAGTATTTTACACTAACGTCCAGTATTTCTAATGTTCTAAATTGCTGTGCATTAACTAGATCAGCTTTACTCTATCTTCCTTACCCCCCACATTCACTGCTGACAATACGAGATTTTCTAAAGATCACAGAACAATTGTGGCTTTCCCCACTATAGCGGTCACTATACTGTTCACAGTTGTTTTTTATGGCCCTATAGCACTGTGCAAAGTGAGAAATGCCTGTGTACTGAGTATCAAGCACTTGCCTGGCACATGGTACGTAGTTACTGTATGTTCTTTCAGGATATAATTTCATGTTTGAATGTGAGTGAGTACGTGGATGAATGGAGAGATGAATGAAATCTAGGTAGACTTCACCTATATTAAAATACTAGCTATGAATATTTTCACTATTCCTGATCAATACAATTTGCCATAGCTCCTCTGCCATCAGAACACTTGGTCCATATCCAAAATGAGGCCTACTCTGTGCCCAAAATAGTCCCACAGCCATCACAACAGCCCTGAAGCCAAAGTCAAGCCATCAAGGCAGTGCTGAACTTATAGCTGATCCTTCCAGGCCCAGCTCCAGCTAATCGTAGCCACGGCTAATGCTCTCTCGATCTAGAATTGGGACTAGAATTCAGATACTCCCAGTCTTAGGCCAAAGTTGTTGAGCATAGGGGATATCTTTTTTTCTGTTTTGTTTTGTTTTGTTTTGTTTTGTTTTGTTTTGTTTTTCGAGACAGGGTTTCTCTGTTGAAACTCTGGCTATCCTGGAACTCACTCTGTACATCAGGCTGGCCTCAAACTCACAAACATCTACCTGTCTCTGCCTCCCAAGTGCTGGCATTAAAGGTGTTTGCCACCACCGCCAGGTAAGGATATCTTAAATGAGTTAAATTTACTCTATCTTTGCTCTGGCTTTTACACCCTCTCATCCACTCCATCTTTCTTAGGCCTGTTAATAAATGTCCAGATCCTCTGCTCATTTTCCACAATAAAGAGTAGCAAAGTAGCCAAGAGGTCAACATTACCATGGCAACCTTTCAAAATCCATGAAGATATCCTCAGGGTAACTGACTACCTCCCTCTTCTGACACTTGCTCTGCACTCATCACAACAATACTGCTGGAAATGCTGCCAAGAAGAGACAAACAGGGCTAGTGGTCTGAGGCCATACCACCTGAACATGCACGATTTTGTTTGAGTTTGGAAGCTAAACAGAGTCAGGCCTGGCTGGCACTTGGATGGAAGACAAAGGGGACAGTATTCCCACAGCTTGGAGGTATCAGACAGGTAACCTCATTAGGGCATTCCCGGGAATTACCAAAAGCGAACTTATTTTCTTTTTCTCCTATAATTCTTCTCTAAGGGGGTTTAAAAAATTGAATAGCCTCTTTCCAAAGACCTTTAGTAATTGCTCATTCCATGGGTGTATTGAAGTTTTTATTCAGATATGCTGTTAGTGGAGAGCCCTGAGGGTCTGGTTGCTAGCAATGCTATCACTGCCATAGCCCAAGCTCAGCTCCAACCATGTAGCCCGGAACTTGGTTGGGAGTTCTTGCTCTTCCTTTTTATTTGACAAATATTTATTGAACACTTTCTGTGTTCTCCATCCTTTTCTGGGTATAGAGATCAATGGTGAGAGTAAAGTTCATGTCCAGACTGACAGGAGAGACAGACAGTACACGGAGAAGCAAAGAAGACATCTGGCATTAGACTCATACTGTGAGAAGCAAGATTTGCATGCATTGCAACACAGCAGGGGTTTGCATTAAGAGCATCACTTTAGGATGAAATGCTGACTCTCTTTAAAAAAAAAAAATGGTTCTACAACTCGTATTTTCTTTTCTACCACGAGAACGGATTCTTCCATCAATTAGACCCACCAAGGATATAGTCTATGAGCTATGATAAGTCTCTCCAGCTGTCTCTCTACTTGGTTGATAATGTATATACTGCAGTTGGACCCTTCCTCCATGGACTGCACAGCTCAGTCAACTGAGGAACAAGTCTGAAGTCAGATGGAGTCCAGCAAGTTACCAGTAAAGATTCCACAGAAGTAGTATTGACTTTGCTGGAACACAGCTCTGCTATATTTATTCACTGTCTGGGCAGCAGACACTTTGATATTCATTACTCTATAAATATTTATGATCTCAACATAAAGGACCTAATCTTAAACACTGTGAGTTTGACACCAGTTTAAAATGTGTGCATATACGATTTTTTTTTTGTTGTTGTTGTTGGTTTTTTTGTTTTTTTTTTTTTTTTGGTTCTTAGTGTTTTTTGGTTCTGGGGCACTGACATGGGCCAGCCTCTGCATTCAGGGTCAGATAGAGATGATCTCATCTAACCTCCATCCCTAAATTGGCTACTATTGTTATTCCCTTTTACAGACAACATGCAGGCTTGGAGCTAGGAAGATATTCCCCAAGCTTTCCCATCTGGTGAGGTGGTTGCAGAGCCAGGATGCAGATCCAAATCTCTGTTGTCTTGACCTGACTACACTCCCCATGGAAGAAACCCCACCACCTTGTCCTACTAAATGCAGTAGTTGAGAAAGCAGATCCCCAGGGAAGCAGTATCACCTCCTGTCGCCTCTGTTTTCTCATTGCTTAAACTGGGACAATAATCCCACCTACTCCATGCAGCAGTGGGTGGGTTAAATGAGATAATACATGGAGCCCCGCAGGAATCCATTCACCTACTGCAAAGCCTATCTAGCCCCACTCAAATGTCACCCTTAACTTTCTGTGAAAGAATTTCCCTGGCAGCTTGGTCTGTTGTTCCCTAATTAGCTCCACCCCTTTGTTTTGGCTTCCTCACACTGAAGGCTGATTTTTCATTCTCTTTACAGCTTCCTTTCTCAGTATCATTTGATTCCTTGTAAAAAAAAAAAAAACAAAAACAAAAAACCCTCCCTCTCCCTGGTTCTGTTAATCTGAACTAAACAATGTAACAGATCTCCAGATCAGAATCACATGATGCTCTGCTCCCATCCTTCCTTTCACAGAAATGAAATCTTAAGGAAATCCCATGAGATTCGATCATATCGACCCTGCAGCCACACCCTGTGAGGACCACACACTATGCTACTGCCCCCCAACTCCGTCTCCTCACCTCTCAGCGCCCCATCTCTGACCATCCTACTACCTCGCCAAATATCTTCTCATTTAATCCATGCATCTCATGGTGAAGACATGGTTAGAAAATAAGGCATAGAGCTACACATTCTGTGGGAGAATCATGACTGTCAGTTAGTATCGGTATGCCCATCTTCCTCGGGAACAGTTCCTCTGTCTTAACATCACTTGAGTCTCAAACTTAAAACATCACTACCTAGTGAAGTACTGCTACTGTTGCATTTATAAATTCTGGTTTTGAAAGGTTAAATAACCCACCCAAGGTCACATAGGCCAAGAGTTGCAGAGCCAGGACTGGATCACAGGACTTCATATTGATACCCTTGTTATAGCGCTCATGTGCCATGTGCTCAGTAGTCACCTGAGCTTGGTTAGGATTTATAGGGCCCTCAAAATGGACCCCCCCAAATGAACCTTGAACCAAATTTCACTCCATAAACTTGACCTCAACTGAAAATAGTCTATAAAGGCATAGGGATATGGATGTTAACTGAAGCAGGGTTTGTGATGGCAGGAGATCAGAAGCAACAAAAGCATCCATCCATTCAGGACTCTGTAAATAGGTCAAGTGTGCACACACTGTGGTGTCTCTGCAATGGCTAAACAAAAGAAGAAGAGCATGTGTGTTGACATGGAGCTCCCAAGACCTATAGCTAGAGGAAAAGGAAAATATAGAAACCATAGTTCTGCACAGATATGGAGCCTAGCAGCAGCCATTGCCCCAGGCACGCTGGACAGAAGGGAATGGGGTTGCTATGCTTACCTGTTTTGATTGTTTGAATTTCTGACCTAGATGTTTTCTAACTTTAAAAAAAGAAAAACGTTGCTATATGTAGCCCTAAGAAAATGAGTATTTAATTTGAGTACAAAACTTTATTGAAGATATAAACGTTATTTTTTAATATTTTAGGAAGCCATCAAGCTGGGAAATATTCACAGACTTCTGGAGAGAGGTCAGCTTGTTGTAGAATGCCCTCCTCAGGGAGCAGAATAGATAGCAAAGAAGCAGTTCTGGAGCCTGAGGAATCCAAGGTCCAATCCCTGGTCAGTCACTAATCCACTGTGTGGGGCTTTGAATCTGTTTCTTCACCCAAGAAATGGAGTAGTAGCATCTATCTTGCAAGTTGAAGTAATAATCAAATGAGATTTAAAAAAAAAAACAACTTAACATATAGTAAGTACTCAGTGACAGTGTTATTGGAGTAGTTAGTGTCAAAGCCTGGGCCTTTGGAACTCTAACAAGAAATTGTGGCCAATTAAAGAGATAAATGATAGAGGGAAGCCAAGGAAGGAGATTGATTCAGTGTGGGCACACTGGGAAGAGACAAATAAACAGATCCAGGGAACCTCCCAAGTTTGTCTTCAGAGTACTGGCCCTAGGCTTTGGTTTAAATGAAGGAAAGAGGCATTCATAATTAAGCTGTCCTGGTCAAGGTGTGGTCCTGCCCATCATTGTCTGGGCTCCAGGCTCTTCTGCACGGTGGCCTGACAGGTTGTCAGAACCATATGAAACCTCTTTCCAGACAAGTTCCTCCTCTGGCTGGCACCAGGCTTCTTCAGCCTTTTCCTTCTCCCAGCACCATGTTCCTTGAGGACAGTTGTTCCAATTGTCTGGTAGCCAAAGGGAGAAGCACAAATTGTCTCTTTAGTGTATCTTCCCTCCTTTCTCTCCTACCTGGAGAGTTAGAGATTTGTGTAGCTATATACACAAATAGATGGGTGAATGCTAAGTAGATAAAGAAATAAAATGCTGCTGAAACGTTAAGTCTATCACTCTTCGTTATTTCCTCTCTTCCCTTTACGAAGTGAATAGCCCTAGATCTGTTGACTAGACTCCCTTGGAATAGCAGCACTGCCAAGCTTTGCACACACATGGACCTCAGATTTCCTGAGCAGACCCTTGCTGGAGACCTAAAGCAAGTTTAAAAAGTCTGGGTCTTTTAAAAAAAAAATGGTTGTAGGCTCAGAAAACATCACAGAAGAGGGGGTAGAAAGATTATATGAGCCAGAGAAACAGGAAAGCTGCTGTAAGATTGTGCCTCTTAGAAATGGCAGGGAAGCTTTACCCATGATGCCTCGACAATATGGCTGCCCAAGCAAGACCTGAACAAGGACCAAACCAATAGCAATGCTAATATGGAGGGGCCCCATCCCATGACGCCTCACCCATAGTCAAAGAACTACAGGCAACTCAGGAATGCTGAGAGCAGGAGAAAAAGTCTTCCTCAAAGATGAGCCACCAAATTGATTATCTAATACCAGCGGGTCAATTTTGAAATGATATACACACAACAACACTAAACAAATGGAGCAGGTTGTACTTCTATATATTTATGCATATATATTTAATTTATATAATTTAATATATATACTTATATATACATATATACTAAAGAAGAAGAGGCCATGAATTTGAAAGCGATTGAGAAGGTACGTGGGAGGGGTTGAAGGAAGGAAAGGGAAAATGATGTGATAATGTAATTATATTTTAATAAAAAAAATAGTTGTGATACCATAATAGCCAGCATGGATTATTCAGAACTATAACAAAACAACCACAGTCCTTGCCCTCAGGAAGCACAAGAATGGGCCTTTTTGCTCACTTCCCAGAGTTCTCATGTCATCAAATGATGCAGTTGACATTGCCTTTATCCTGTCTAGCTGTCCTCCTCACTCTTGCATCTCACTGGCTCTTGCTCTATCTTACTAGCTATCCAATTAGCTATCCCATAGTTTCCAATAGTTGTCCAATCCAATATCACCCCTAGCAGGGTCATTCGAGCTAAACTTTATTTCCACAGGTCCAGCCCATAGCTGGTGGGTAACAGAGGTAGAGCTAGGTGGTACACCCATCACTACCAACCAAAATGCTTCTCTCATTTCTCACCCTAATCCGGATCTACCACATGTAAAGCAAAGATCTGGACAGACAGAAAAAGTTTAAGGCTTTTTCCATTATTAAAGAAAAATAAACTTGTTGTGCTGCTTAAATTAACACAATCCTCTGCGAGCTTCCCTCTGCGTGTGGAGACACGACCCTTTTTTAAAGCTATATTAAAAAATAGAATTGGCAGTGGCTTTGTCTCCTGCTTGAGCTTGCCAGAAAGGTTGGAAATGAGCATGCTCCTTCCTGCCTCTCTTGGCAATGGTCCCTGTTAGAAGCTGGTAGAGACAGAATCCGTCTCAACTTTCCCTTGAGCTGTATGTGGAGTAAGGGGTGGGGTCTCAGACAAGCTCCTCCTCTCTGCCTTTCACAATCAAGGAGATGGTGATGCAGAAATATCATGTGCTGGCAGCAAACCCTGGGAGCTCCTGATCAGGTTCCCATGGTGTTTTTTTAATCCTTAATCATCCTTCTTGGCATACTTCCCATTGCTACTGCTTGCATAAACTTGGAAGTGGCTAATTGCTTCAATCTGTATCTGCTATACAGCCATGCTTAATGCGAACCCCACAGGGATTCCCAGTAAGACCATTTTGACCTAATAGGTTATTTTATTTGTTTCTGAGAAGTCTCTTCTATCTTTCCCTGCAATTCTAAAATCTTCTTAGCCCCAAGTGGATAGTCAGAAACACGAGATATAGTTAAATATTTCTGAAGATAAACTCCATGTCAGTTACCATCTCTCTCAATGGGCTTGATTATCAGTGGGGTTATTGTCAAGAGCAGGATCCTATGGAATTCTATGGATTCTCTAGAACCACCTCACCCATTTGTTCTCCCTAAACACTATCCCAACAACAGAGAACAATGACTACTCTTCAAAGATTTTTTACTGAAAAATAAAGTGCCATATCAATTTAGCTAATTAAAATGTGAGAGCTCTTGTGATTGAAAATGTGTCACTCAACTGTGCGTTTTCACAGAAAAAATTATACTTCACTCTTCAAGAATTAAAGTACACAATTTCCACAATATATTACACTAAAGCAAAATGCTTGAGGCACCAGATCCAATGCAGAGAATCCAGCCCTGAGGTACCCTCTACTGCCAGAGAAGCATTGCCTAGCATTTCTCTCTCTAGTGCTGATGGTTAAACCGTTCATGAAAACTGTTCCCAAACCTTGTGACCACAGGAAGAAAAATAAAATGGTCCCCAAAAATTTGCCCTATTGATTGGCTTCTACATTGCTGTGATAAAAATCATACAAAAGCAACTTAGGGAGGAAAGAGTTTATTACACAGTACAGGTTACAGTTCATCACCAAGGGATGCCAGGGCAGGAGTGTAAGCAGGAACCTGGGGGCAGGAACTGAAGCAGAAACCGTGGAGGATCATTGCTGACTGGCTTGTTCTCCATGGCTTACTCAGTCTGATTTCTTGTGTATTTTACCCAAACAGTACCATCCTATAACCTTCTTCAACTTGATTCTTAAAACTCAGGTCGTGGGATATGAGACTTACGCAGGTTTCATCTATGCATTGTGTCTATCCCGTTTGGCTCCACTGCTACATGGTAAGCATTGCTTTGATTGTTGCAGACAATCTGTTTACCAATTATCCCATAAAAACGTTTATATTTCCTTGCTATTAAAACAGTGCTGTTACATCTGGGGAGATTCCACAGTTGGTAAAATGCTTGGCACCTAAATATAAGGACCTGAGTTCAGATCCTCAGAACCCATATAGAAGTGAGGCTCAATGGCACACATCTGGAAATCCAGAGATTTGGGGGTGAGGAAAGAGAGTATCCCTGAATCTCATTGGCCAGCTAGTTGAGCTGAATTGATGAGCTCCTGGTTCAGTGAGACACCCTGTCTCAAAACAGGAGGTGGAGACTGACAGAGGGAGACACCCGATGGCAACCTCTGGCCTCCACAGACTCAACACACATAACACACAGACACACCCCCTCCATGCTCGTGTGTGCGCACATACACACACACACACACACACACACACACACACACAAATATACATGCACCATACACACATTTTAAAAAATGCTGCAATGAGTTTGTGCAGTACCCACTTCAGTACACCTGAAATAATTTCTCTGAAGCATAAGCCCAGAGATAGACTTGCTGAGTCAAATGTCCTGTGCTTTCTAATTTTACAAACCATTGCCAAATGGCTCTTCAAAATGGCTTGTCAATTATCCACCCACCACACTGCATTAGTGCTCCAGCCCTCCAGATCCTCGTCAGTCTTTGGCACTGTCAGACCTTTCAGTTTTGCCAGTCACTTCAGTGTGAAATGGCACCTTGTCACTTTAATTTGTGTGTCCTTCATGACTTGTGAGATTGATGGAGCACTATGTCACATGATTTTAGCCAGGTTTTTTTTTCCTATTAATTCCCTGTTGAGATTTTTCTGCTGTTTTCTAGTATATATTGTCTTTTCCTCATCATTCATATCTGTGTCCTGTATTTTCTCCCAGATTAAGCATCACTAACGAAGAACGATAGCCTCCACTATTCACTCATTAAATTAATATTCACCATTCATTCATTAAATTGATATTCACTGACTTCCTTATATTTACCAGACATTGTAGAAGCATTGCTCATACAAGGCAAGGGTTCTAGCAATGCCATTATGTCTTTAATTTTTCAGCACCTAAGTTAATACTTTTCTAAGTGTAAATTTTAATAATTTTAGCACCTGGGGAGATTTGATTTTAGCACCTGGGAGATTTGGTGAATAAATGAACCACAAACGTGAGTCTGAGAGACCAAGTGCTGTTTCAGACAGCCTCCTCGGCCCGTCCACACTCAAGAGCACAGTGGAGAGGACTTGAATATAAGCAGCTAAAAGTGCATGGGAAAACACATGCTCAAAAAAAGCTTCCCATGATGAGATGTGTTCTAAGACAGAAAGGCTAACGCCGTATGCCTGGGGTACTCAGAAATACAGCCACATTGACACCTGGCAGCCTGTTATACGGAATTATGTCAAGAGTTGAACTAGTTACATCCTCCCCTCCTTCCTGAATGTTAAAAATGAAAGGTGTCCCTCTATATGCACTTTTAAAAGCTCTCTCGTAAGTATGTATAAAATTCACATCTCTCCATCTGATGTGTTTCACAGTAAAAACATGTATACTTGCTCATCGAATGTCACATATAAGCCCTCTCCCCATGCCTGTGGTTGTCTTCTTATTTCCCTCAAAGGTCTCACCTTACCCTTACGTAACCTTTCACACAGTGACAGAATGGACTCAGCCTTTTTTTCAGGCTGATGACTGAATGTGTTGCACCATAATGCTTGGGGGTGAAAATGAAGAAATATTTGCTTCCTGTCCCAACTCCTCTATACGGAACAAAACTACTGAAGTCGGTCCTGTTACTCTATGTGCATCTGAAGGTTTGGAAGCCTGATGCTTCCCTGTCGGTTACAGTCAGGGCACTGACAGCAGAAAGAGACCTTGCGTCCTCTCCATTTGTCTAGTCAGATATTTGATATTAGACAGTACTAAAGAATCCCAGAGTCCTCTGACTTTCTCAGTATCTGTCAGCTGTGCGCATTGCAGGTGTCATACCCTGTGACACTGTGCTAAAGCTAGAGGCCCAGCATTCTGTGTCATAAACAGTCTCATATTCCCAGAACAATGCGATATTATTAGAAAGGGAGGTCTTGTGACCAAGAGACCTAAGACAGTGTGGCATACATGTTCAGGAGCCAGAATCTGTACCAACGAGGCCTGGAATGGGGCCCTGAGCTCTGGTTTTCATGCCTCAGTGAATGGTGATGACAGGGAAAGATCCTGGGGGTGAGATACAACCAAGGGTCCAAGAGTGAGGCGGGAGCCTTTATGGGGAAGAGCTGAGATATGGATGGACACAAGCTTGTGGGTCATTTGAAAATAGGTTGGAAATGAGAAGTGTCTGGGGCCATCTCTGAAGAAATGCCAATGTTCAATGCCTGGGTAGAAAAGGATGTCTTGTGGGAAAGAGCAAGTGGGAGCATAGAGACCAAGGAAGAGAGGAGGTCAAGGGGTGAATGCTGCCAAGAAGTCACACCAGCAGGGATGGAAGGAAGGCTGTTGGCTCTCATACAAGATAACTGGGAAGATTTAGAGAGAAGAGATTTGAACTGTTCCCAGAGGAATGAGACAGAGTAGGGTGCTCCAGCATAGAAAGGAGAGAACAGGTGACTGGAAAGGCAGGATCAGCACTATCCAAGAACTAAAACTAAGCAATGTCATGAAGGTCAGAGAATGACATGTATCAAAGCAGAGATTTCCTACATGAAAACCTGCTGGAGGGGAACATGGGAGAGGAAGCTTAGGCTAGAAGGTCCTTGAATGTTTCGCAAAGAATATGGATTTTCCTCTCCAAAAGAAGAGTCATCTGTGGTTTCTTAGCCTAAGAGTGGCTGTGTAAAGGCAAGGGAGAGGTTTAGTAGCTATGGGAGCGGCCATTGCTCTCAGTAACTAGGTGGGGATGCTTCAGAAATGCATTCAAGCTGCTATTCAGCAGCGAGGGACAAAAAACACAGACTGGGCAGCTGTGTTGCTCCATCCTCTGAACTCCTGGGTGGGAAATCCTCTGAGGCCAGCTCTGTGAAGAGCTGTTACTGTCACAGCAAAAGCATCTGAGTGGGAGGCGGGGCTGGAAAGCAGGGCCTCCAAGCAAAAAAAAAATGTGCAAACAAACTTTACTCCTGCAGTTTCCTCTTGATTTGTTGTACATACTGAGCCTCATTAAGTTGGGGGATGGGGGCTGAGCCATAGTCACTTCTGTCTGCAGAGCCCAGGTTCATCACAGGAGCATGAAATTTGCAATTACTCTAGTAGACATTGCTTTCCTGGGCATCTGCCCAGAGATTCACAGCTGTGTCTTTTAGAAAGCTGTGGCCCTGACTCCTCTTCCCTCTACCTCATGACTCTGGTGGAGAAATAGAAGAGGGAAGCAAGACAAAGAAGTGTGGGAACTTTTCTGAGACTTTGACAGATGTCAGGAAGGGCTGGAGACATCTTGAGCTGGTAGCAGGTAAAAAGATGAGGAGAGACACCATGAAGCTGACTTTTACACGATCTTTCCTCTCCGAGTAACAGTGATGGCAACATTCCCTCCTTCATTTATTGACTGATGGGTAGCCCGGAACTGTCCCTACTTCCATGGAGCAGGCAGTCTAGTGGGAGAGAGAAGACGTAAGTGAGCAATTACTTAGGTTGATAGGATTTACACTGAAATTGGTAAGAAGTACACTACCAGGAGCAAACACAAGCTTCTCCATATGGACACTGGGGCGCATCAATCCCTAAAGAAATATGTGTGAACAGAGCTGTAGGATGACTAGGAACTTAAAAAGTCATCTAGGAAGGCAGGCAGGAAAGAGGACCAGGGATGTCACCTGGGGCCAAACAACCCAGAGAGTTCATAGAAAAGGACTTGAGGCTTTGTTCTAAAAATCGGTGGGCAGCCACAGAGCATTTTAAAGCAAGGAGTAGCTGGGGAGACCAGATCCACATTTGCATCATCAACAGCAAAACAAGCAGTATTGCCGTGAGTGCTGTCTACAAGTGAGAAGCACTTCCTCATCCTCCTATCCCTGGGGTTTGTCGGTGACCTTGGCTCTGTACTTTTTCTCAGGTCAATGGATCACTTGGCTGCTGCCAAAGGAGGAGAAAGAGGCAGCCGGCAGATGTTCCCTGGAATGGTGGCCAACAGAATACTGTTCTCAGGCGGCTAGCACGCATTTAGAAACGTGGGAGTCAGATAAGGGCATCTTGGAAGTGTTTAGAGGTTTTTCCAGCCTACTTAAGAAAGATATGCATATGGGGGAGTGCCCAAGATACGCTGTGCAGTGGAAAAAGCCAGGGATAAAGCAAGAGAAATGGGTTCCAGTGCCCTGGGTTCTATGTGTGCTTATACATTGCAGGCATGCTTGTATGCATGCATTTGCATGGAATAGAAGCCTGAAAGTCAATACAACAAAAACTGCTGACATCGTTTTACTTTCTCTCCTTGCCTTGGTGAAGTTTCAGAATATTTCCAGTAAACCCATGACAGTTGGTGAGTGGACAGGAAGATGTGATCCTCCAGGTTTGGCCTGGTACTAGGCTGCCCCTGTTAGCCTTTACATAATCAAACATTCTTGTTCTGTATAAGCAGTGCCTAGGGTGATCTTATACAAGAAAATTCAACTCTGCTGACTTGATTTCTGTTGAACAGTTGCCTTGCTGAGTAAGGTCCCAAACTCTAGCATAAGAAGGACCTGAGAAAGGGCTCATTTACCCATCCCAGCAATCCACTGGTAATTATTGAGTGGCTCCCTCTGACCTGGCATGGGACTCAAACAACAAGAGAGACAGTTGCCCAGAAGCAGAATGAGTTTTTGAGGTCTTTTAAACTTCAGGCTTATATGTTTTGCAATCTAATGAGTAAGCTAATCTTTTATGCATAGCTAATCTTCTGATGAGTTTATGTTGCCATAGTCCATTGGATCTGAAGGTCAGGGTGGGGCTCGAAGGCTAATCAAAATAGAAAACAGTCATCCCCAAACATTGCAGTCCACACAGTTGGCATGGCACTTGTAATCTCCTCTCCCTGTGGCATAAGAAAATTGATAAGCATCCTTTGGTATATTTGTGAGAACCCTTCCACAAAGATATAGCTGGTAAAGCTGGTATGAACCCAAAGATATTCACTTAGCAGAAAAATCTAGTCAGAACTTGGTCTCACCATCCTGGCCTGCATCATGTACCCACCACTGAAGAGTGACTTCCTTGGAAAGGATAAAAGGCATTCACTGGCAAGGTCTAAGGCAGTTACAAGCCCTTGAGGTCTGGGGAAAGAAGTAACCTCCCCTGTATGCTCAGATTAAAGGAAGAATAGGAATGATTCCCCACAAAAGGAATTTAGATGCTGTTACCATTAGGTAGAGGAATGGATGCCCACCCGGCAGCACAGCTCATGTAGTCAAGGGAGTCACTTAGGGTCACTAATGCTTCTGCTTCCATCTGCGTCTTGGAGGCATCATGGTATCAAACTGATGGGCCACTAGGAACAGAAGGAAGAGACTCTGTTCTCCTCTGGTCTATTCTCAGAGCTGCTTTCCACAGAGCTCCCAAGGCTAAAATGCAATCTAGCCACAGCTCACATTGGAGCTCCTCATCACACCCAGCTGCCTTTCCCACAGCCTGCTACTCCCATAGCCTGCAGGATCAAATGCAAGGCCCTAAGTGGCATGCAAGGCTCTTTGTGTGCTTTCATTACTCCCTCACCCTGGCCTCACATCCATCCTAGCAACTCAAAATTTCCCAAGCAAGACGTAGCTCACACTCATGCACACACCAGGCTGAGTGCACTCGTTAGGTCTTTCCTCATGCTTTCCCTTGCCATTGCTTGTGCGGTTTTGTTGTGTTGTGTTTTGTTTAGATAGGGTCTCACTGTGTAGCTCTAGCTATTCTAAAACTCACTACATAGAACAGAATGGCCTTCAACTCACAGATCCATCTGCCTCTGTCTTCCTAGTGCTGAGTTTAAAAGCGTGCGCCACCATGCCCTGCTTATGCAGTATTTATGCTGCTATTTCTATCTCATCCTTTACAACCTGGCCTGACATTGGCTCCAAGAAATCCACTCCTGAGCCACAACCTTTTCTGGGCACCCTAATATTCTAACACATATCAATATTTGCACTTAAAATAACCCAATTACTGATGTGTGAGCACAGTAACACAGAACAACCATAGTAAGAATTATTTCGTAATTATATGTGCAGCCCCAGGTGCCAGCACACCATCTGGTCCAAAGCAGGTTCTTATTAAATGATTATTGAACTAAATACTTTTTGGACTCAGTTCTCCTGTGTATAAAATAAGGATACTGAATACAGGAGCTAAGACACTCCTTCTTGTAGCAGGACATTTAGAATAAGTTTTTTGTCCTGTGTAGCCTTCCTTATGATTGCATGCTGCCTGGACTTCTGAGAACTTTGCTTAGAACATAGGGAGGCAGTAGCCAGTTGGCAGTTGGTGGGATAGTTTGAAAGATGTTAGTTCAGTTCAGCCAGTCTATCTGCAGATCCTGTTATCCAAGCTAAGGACAGCCAAAAAGGGCAGTGAATTTCTCTTTCTTTCTCTCTTTAAAGGCCACCTGTAAGAATGGTGAAGATTTTGCTCTTTCTTTCTGTCTTTTTAGAGCCAAAGGGTAAAAAGGACAGTGGGAATCTGTTACAAGTTAGGAATCAGTTAAAAGTTAGGAATCAGTCCTGGTAGCAATTGGAGCAAGAGAACAAGTTTCAGGATTTAGTTACACCTTCCAGTTCTAGAAGGACCCGAATCTAACCAGCTCTTGTCATTAGACAGAAACATCAGAAGAGAATGAAACATAGTGAAGGTCTATTTTGACTTGGAGGGTGGAGAGTAAATTCAAAATAGGTCCCCAAGAAAGGGACAATATGGTGGCCAAAGGGGACAGACCATCCATTGATGATGTGTTTAGGATGGTATAAGATTAGCAATGTGTCAAAAAAAAAAGGGATGAAAATTGATTATTTTATCTTCCATGGTAAAATAACCACAAAGAGCACTGGGAACTCAAAGATGCCATAACCAGCATGCACTGGCCAAAGGTTAAGAGCTCCACAGTGATGTCACATCCCACCAATGTAGTAGATCCCTACCATAACAGATTCCTAATTTGTATCAGATTCCTACTGTGCAGTTTTAACCCTCTAGCTCAGAAAAGAGAAAGGAAAGAAAGATATATTCACTACCCTTGCAGTAGAATTGAAAGAGAAAAAGGATGAAATCTTCACAGCCCTTTTTTGGCTGTCTGAAGGAGCTGAACTGAACTAGCATCTCACAAACCAACCCACCATCTGTCAAAGGCCCCTGTTCTTCTTTATATTCTAAGCAAAGTTCCCAGAAGTCCAAGTGGCATGCAATCATATGGAAAGCTTCACATGACAAAAAAACTTCTTCAAAGCATCCTGCTACACACCAGATCATGAAGCATATGAATAATAGCCAGCAAAGTCACCCACACAAATCGTACCACCAACTTCCTTGGACTCTTATGCTGTTCCTCTCACATCTGGTAGAGACTGGATATCTGTGGCCAGTGGAAAACACACTCCTAAAATAGTCCTTCGCCACTGCTAGGCAGCCTGGCTTCCTCATTTGAAAAAAAAAAAAAAAAGTCAATTACTTAAGGAAGGAAGAATGTAAATTAATATTTTATGAAAAATCACTTATTTTAGGACAAAGTCTAATTAAGCGCTTTCAAAATCTATTTGCATCAAAATAAAATTAATTCTCCTTGATCTATTTAGCATTGATTTTCTAAGGCTTCAGGGAGAGTTTGTTTCCATGGGCATTATGTCTTCATTTGTGTTCCCGGATTTCACTGTTGTTGTTTTTTAAAAAACCCAAAGAGTTTGTGCTAAAAGACGAGACACATTTCGTCTCATCACTGGGGTTTGCTAATACAGACGTCCTTTGCTTCATCTAATGTGTTTATTTAAGTTCTGCCTAGATGATAGTTGCCTGTCTTCTCTTCTAACTCGAGCGTCCTGAAAATTTCATGTAGAAAATTAAAGTAATAGTCTTTCTGAGACTGAATTGATTCTGCCCAGGTCTTGTTTCAGAAATAATAACAAAGAGAAATAGTAGCCTGTGAGACCTTGAATTTCACAGATTCCTGCTTTGCTGTCTGGCTTGCAGCCATGATGTGAAATTGGAGCATTTTTTCCTCCTCCTCTTCATCTCCCACATGGAGAGCAATCACTTGACTTCTGTCACTGGTTCCTGTGACTTTGTTGTTGCTGTTGAAAATAAATCAGTTCAGGGGCTAGTAATTAAATTACCTGCTTATTATCCTCCAGGCCCCCCTCCAGAAAATTCACTCCAAATCAGAAACCTTTTTACCCATGGTTCTGCTCCATAGTGCCAGGGAAACCATAGGCTCAGCCCTCAGGGTTGGGTGAACTCTCTGAGAAGGAAAATAAGCAAACTGGAGGAGGTGTGAGGAGATCACATCTGTTGCAACTCAGCCTCTGTCTTCACAGGCAGTTCTGTTTGGTCTCATGCAGCCAAGTGTTGGCCCAGATGCTTTTACTTTCTCTCCATAGAAAGTGGTATGGGCATTCCTTCTCTGTCTCTCCTCTCCATAGTGCAGCACAAAGTAACTGACCTGGTGAGCTGGCCAGGATAAGCAAGTATATATGAGGAAGAAAGCCTAGACCCACCTATGCCCTTAGCCCCCCAAACAAAACCATGTCAGCAGTTACTTGCTTGTTGGATAGATGACATTAGGAAGATGGTGTCTAGGAAAGATAATACGCAGGCCTCTACTCTAATTAGACAGATTTAGCCCTAAAACGTGAGGTGTCTGGTCTTCCAACAATGTGTCACTCTTGATACTCTTGTTATATTGTCCCAAGGCATCTGAGCTACAATTAGGATTTGGGAGGATAGCGTTTTAGAAGTGGGACTGTCTCCATCCAGTTGTGTGGCTAGTAAACCCCCTGAAATCTTGTGGGTCTCAGTATCCAAGCATCTAAACTTTTCCTCAAAGTCTCTTCCAATTCTAACATTCTGGACTCTGAACTCTACCGAATGTCTTCTCATATCCCAGAACTCTGTGCTTAGTCCTTTTAAATGCTTCTCAAAGGAAGCTAACGCTGCATCAGATGAGGTTTTCTCTTTTCTCTTTGCTGACACATGTTTCCACTGCAGCATCTGTAGGAAACATGATGACAGTACCAGGCTGTGACAACTATGATATTCCTACTTTGGACAGTGTGGTACTGATGCTGCCCCAAGGGTGTGCTCTGCAAGCATCAGCCTGAATGTGGCCTTTCCCTAGTCTCTCTATGACTTGTGTAGCTCCTCAACAAATGTATATATATAGGAGAGAGGGGCAGAGCTTGTCCACCCAAAGGAAAAAAGAATGTTCCCAGTCTCCTCTCCCTAGCAACCCCACAGGCCTTAAGGTGTCTAGGCCCAAGATGTCTACTCAAATATCTACTAATCCATGTCACTCTCATAGTAGACATGTAACCAATGCATACTACAGCACACTACAAGGATAAAAATGCATGCCAGCTTTCAAAGACTTAGCATGAAAAGAAAGCATGGACTCCATGTTAAAAGGATAATGTCCTGGACATATTTTGGTTATACAAAGTATGTCATTGAAACCAGTTCCATTGTCCTGTTTTAGTCTACCAGCAACTACAAAATTACATAAACAGTACACACTGAGACCAAAGACATGGCGGTTTCTCCCAATCCCAGCTGCTGGCAGCTACTGGAATCATTCTATTGCCACATCTGCACTTACCAAGAGAAGCTGGATCAATAAGAAAATTTTGCCAGGCCTGAGCAGTGAGGCCTATTTTGGGTTGACTTTAAATGGTGACATTTCTTTGCACTAGGCAGAGAAGGGAGGCCCAACACCCAAAAAGGATAAAAGTGTTTCTCAAAGCCAAGTTACATAATTTCTTTCTTCTTCTTCTTCTTTTTTTTTTTTTTTTTTAAAGTTTGACAAATTCACACTGATTTCAGCACCAGGAACTCTGCCAGTTTGGCAGTTCTATTCTGAGTTTTCTCTCTGATCTGAGGTACAAAGTTCCTGGACTGTGTAAGTTTCCCTTCCTGCTATAGGACTTCTGACCTGTTTGGAAAGGTTACAATCAAGAACTTAAAATCTACCGCAATGAGACTGCAGGGTGATGTGGGAGAAAGTTTGTGCAAGGGAAAACAAAACAGCCAAGAGAGTCAAGCCAGCATTCACACAAACAGAAAAAGGAAAAAAAAAAAAAAGTAGAAGCTTCCTTTTGCAAACTTCCTTCTCCTAAGGAGGCAATGTTCCACTCAGACACAAATTCCAAAGCCCTCTCTGCTGCATCTTATCAAGTGACATGAGCTCCCACCTAACAAGCTCCTCCCTCCACCTTCTTGCTGCTCACTTGCATGCTGTTCAAAGTTTTCTAGCTCAGCAGCAGCCTAGTTTTCTTCCTGAGACTCATTTAAATGACGGTCCCTTTAGAAGGGCTTCTGACAGTGTGCATGTAATATGTGAAGGGCATGCAAGGCTCAGGGGTCATCTGCAACTGTCTGTGTTCCTGTTGGCAGTGCCTAGCGTGTCCCTGGCCCATGACAGGGACTAAGGGGCTGAGTGTGTGGAATGAACAAGGGAGTGAGCAAATGAGTGTGTTGCCCCTACTATCTCAGTGTACAGACTGAGATTATTTTAACAATCAAATTAAAACACCTTTTTTTCCCTAACATGAGAAAAAGACTCTTTATGTTTGAACTTTGAGCTTATACAGAGGATTTCTCTGAAGACAGAGATGTGATGTATTAGTATTTGTGTTTAACTTGCACTTAGTTATATTTGTCAGCAAGTGTTCATGAGACAAGATTATGGGGCAATCTAGTAGTATCAGTGAATTGAAACACAAATTTTCATATTTTGTTATGAGACCCATGTGATAAATAACATACATTTTGTAGGTTTTATGGGTGATATATTTATTTATCCAACTATGGAATAAAAGGGTGAGATCAATCTAGACCAGATGGAGATGGGGGCCATGACTTTGCCTTCTTACAAAGACCCTGAAGTATCAGTTTATCTGTTACTTATTTACACACGGTAAAGCATGTGTCAGTGATAAAACAATTAAATTACTCTTGGTTGTATGCATTCTGTAACAAACTCTAAGCTTCCTGTGGGCCAAGTTAACCACCACAAGGAAATATGTGTTTGCTTTCTATTCCTGTGATAAGACACTATGAATAAAAGTGGCTTTGGAGAAGAAGGGTTTTATTTGGCTTACATATCCCAATCATAGTCTATCACTGAGAGAAGCCAGGGCAGGGCCTCAAGGCAGGAATCTGGAGGCAAGAACCTATGCAGAGCCCATATTGGCTTGCTCTTTATGACTGGCTCAGCTTGAATTCTTATACAACCTGGGACCACCTGCTCAGGGTGGGTGCTGTCCTTAGTAATCTGGGCCTTTCCACATCAATAATTAATCAAGCAAATGCCCCACAGGTTTGCTTACAGGCCAGTTAGATGGAGGCAATTTCCCAGTTAATGTTCCTTCTTCCTTGACGACCCTAGCTTTTGTCAAGTTGACAAAAAACTTACCAGCACAAGAAGTATGCCCTAAACATTTGGTCGTGAGGAACTCATGTGTGGAATAGAAAACACATGGCACATTATCAAAATAGGCTCCTAACCAGATAGTGGAGAGCACAGTTCACTGTTGGTAAGCACTCTCTTTTGTAAAGAAGGATCAAGAGGGTATATCATTACAACATGGCTTTCTGCCCACACCATTCTTGAATATAAAATTCAGAGACATGCTTTAAAAAAAAATAAAAAAGGAATGATGAAATAGTTCTCATTCCAGAAGCATCAAAAACAAATATGCAAAGAGACCACACTGGTAGATTCTCCAAAGCATACATTCCTTGAGAGCATGGTGTAAGGAAGAGGGAGAGCACATGGAGCTTGAGGTGAGACCAGGTTCCTGACTCCCCATTGGGTCAGCAGGTGCAAAGAAGGTCATGCCATATTTCTGGGTTTCTGAGCTATTTGAACCCTTTTAACAGTACTTTGAAACCAGAAGTTGGAAAGAAAAGCTGTTTCACAGAATGGAAAGTTGTGCCCTTATGAAGACTTGGGCCCAGATTTATGACTATGTAAAATACTTGTTTTGCAACCAACAGCATATTTTTTTCAAAAATTAACAAATCCTTGCTGATGTTGCTCTAAAGTTATCCTAGAATGTAAGAAAAAAGATGAGAGACGAATCCATCCTTACTAAGTAGGCATCTCTAAACCTGAAGATATCTTCACTTGGAGAGAACTTTGAGTATTTTGCATTTCCCCTTTCTCACAGAAAGCATCTTTCTGTCCCCACCACCACCATGGATTTAGCAACTGCTGGGAATCCTGCGGAGTAAATGGTAAAAGCATCTCTATAAATGTAAAGTAAAAAGAAAAGAAAAAAGTAAAAGTCAAAAGCCTGTCTGTTCCACCTTAGCATCAATCCAGTCTTCTACTCATTATCAGCTTGACTATGTGGGGTTTGTTAACCTCTCTGAGAATGGGCATAATATGCTATCTCCAGCTTCACAGAGTTGATGTGATACTTAGATAAGACAGTAGCTTAGTTAACTTTCTGTTGCTGTGATAAACACTATGACAAAAACTAATTTGGGGAAAAATGTTTATTTTACCTTACAGCTTATAGCCCATCATAAAGGGGAGTCAGGGCAGAAACTCAAGGCAGGAACCTGAAGGCAGGCACTGAGGCAGAGACCACTGAGGAATGCTGCTTACTGATTTGTTCTTTATGGATTACTCAACCTGCTTTCTTATACAACCCAGGACCACCTGCCAAGGATGAGCATCACCCACAAAAGGCTGGCCCTTCTCGCATCTATTGTTAATCAAGTAAATACCCCACAGACTTGACTACTGGTGAAGCTGGTGGAGGCATTTTCTCAATAGTTCCCTCTTCCCAGATGATCCTGGGTTCCACTAAATTCACACACACACACACACACACACACACACACACACACACAAACACACAAACTCTACCCAGATCAGACAGTGGATATAAAGTAACTGCAAATCTAGTCTTTGTCATTGCCAGCAGCATCATCACAGAAATATTTCACACAGTTGGTCATTTTATGAGGGACCAGCATGTTTGTTTACTTTCCTTTTGGGGGAAAGACCCGTCATGTTAAGCAAAATATGCAACTAAATAGGCTAGTGGAGAGGAAGGGCATGTTTTTACAATTAAAAAAAAAAAAAGGCATCAGAAACAATCGGAAGCAGTGAATTCACAATGGTTGTGAGTTTGCTCTCCTCTAATCCTTAGCTTTGAAAATCCTCATCTTGTCAATATTTTCTTTAATGTTTTCATTTTTTATTTCTGTCACTCTACTTAAATGTCTTAAATGACAATTCATTTATTAAGACTGTCACATGTTTTTAATCCCAGAAATCAGGTAGCAGTACAAGGCATCTCTCTGAGTTCAAGGACAGCCTGACCTACATTGTGGAACCCTCTCTCAAAAACGATTATACTTCATTTAATATGCTTTAAGTCAAGTTGAATGCTATTTAATCAATGTACTTTGTTAAATAAATTAGTTTTCTGAGTATAGGAAAGAAGGGAGGGAGAGAAGAGAAGAGAAGAGAAGAGAAGAGAAGAGAAGAGAAGAAAGAAAGAAAGAAAGAAAGAAAGAAAGAAAGAAAGAAAGAGAGAGAAAGAAAGAGAGAGAGGGAGGGAGGGAAGGACGGAAAGGGAAAGAGAAAGAAAAAAGAGAGAGAAGGAGGAAGAGAAAAGAAGGAAAGAAGGAAAAAAGCAAGAAAAGAGAGAGAGATGCAGAGGGGGAGGAAAGAGAGGAAAAGAAGGGGGAATTTCTTCCACAGATTGTTACTAGAAAACAGGTTTCCTGCGGAACATCCTTTGCCAGCAGATGAACCAGGCCTCCCTGCTAAGCCAATCTAGAACAGGTGCAATGACTAGGAGCTGGAGCCCTGTTAACTGACTCCTTTGTTCTCTGGGATGTCTCAGAACTTCAGCACAGTATGAGGGAGCTTCAAATAAATCCTGAGCACAGAGACCAGACAGAAGGCCTACTTCTCCAACTTGAAACTATCACTTTTAAGCTTAGTTTGGCCCAGTTTAATCTTGGAAAGAGGGTTTGGGTTATAAAAGAGGCCCTTGTGCATCCCTCTCTCTCCACACTTAAGTTTATATATTTTTGTCTTATATGTGCATGATGGAATGAGACTTAAGTTCTAGCATAATTCTTTTCAATGGTTAAGCTATTTCAGGTTGGATTGTCAAGGCTCTATTGCATAGGGACTATTAATAAGCAATTCAGAATGCTACTTCAGCACTACTAACGACTCAAGGGGAAGAGAATATTAAAATACAGAGCTTCAGCCCCATCCCATACATCCTGAAATCAGACTTCTAGAATGGAGGTTGTGAGAAGAATTCCAAATAACAAGACCCCCACTGAAACTCAAGTGCAGTCATGAGTATAGGAAGACTCTCGCCTAGATGATTTTGAGGATGCCTTGGCCTCGTCTCCAAGAATTCTAAATAAGAAGAGGAAAGACATGCTCTAGGCATCTCTTATGTGGCTGCCCTGACTCTTCACATTCCAAGAATATCGTCTGCACATGTGCCTAGAAGGAGTGCTAGGTGACCAGCACAAGGCAGAAGAGTCACAGCTAACTAACCCCAGCACATCATGCTGTGGTGCTTGCTTTCTGGCATCATCGACAAAAAACAGAGGGAGCACAGGGGAAGAAGCTGACCCTGCTGGGGGAAGAACAGGGCAGCACAGAGGACTGAGCATAAGGAGGAACACAGAACTACTTCTTGACAAAGGAAGTTGTGGAAGGACTGTTCAAAGGCAGTGAACTTCTTGGAAAATTTTTGTCTTACTTTTACATTTACATCACTTTTACATTTACAAAATGACTAAAAGCTCCTGGAATCGCACTATTCTCATGCATAAAATGGGAATCAATCTATTTTCAGCTTAGAGGATATAGGCTCCTGGGTCATATTCTGGAAGCAGAAACCATATTAGTGCCTAGACCTTGGTTTCTCTTTCTTAAAATTCATTCACTTTTGATTTCTGTGTATATATATGTGTTCCTATACATATATAATATGTGTAAGAATCTGTGGGGGGTTAGAAGAGGGCATTAGATCCCCTGGAAGTGAACTTACAGGTGGTTATGAGTCACCATGTGAGTGCTGGGAACCACATCTGTATCTTCTTAGCTCCTAGATCTTGGTTTCTAAAGATATTCTCTAACAAAGGGGACCAGGGCTCCTGGGAAAAAGAGCTCTTCCTAGGATTGAGATTAGGAATACACAAAATGAGCTTGTCAAAGGCATAGCAAAGTCAATGTCAATAGCTTCCTTCAGGCAAAATTCTAATAGTTTCAATAAGGTAATATAAAATTATATTCCAAAGCATAAAATATCTTCCATGAGTCCATACATATGTAAATAACAAGGTAATAAATAAACAAGGGGAGACATAGTTCCCATGCAGAATTGTAAATAGCCCTTGTAGATGTCATCAAAGAGATACACACAGATCCACACTCCTTAAGTGTGGAGCATGCCTAAGAATTTTTGAGACTATGGTACAAATAGGTCATGGTGGCTCCAGATACCTCAGCCAGTGATCAGCCCTGGTGTCATCAATGAAGAGCCATGTTGGTAGTGCCAATGGCAGCTGGTAGTGCCAATGGCAGCTGAGCGGTGAAGAAGAAACTTTATAAAATACATGACCTCAGTATGAACATGAGGAAGACAGCAGAAAACCTCTGAGGGAAGTCCACAAAAGGCCTAGCCAATCCCCCTCAAAATTATACAGCCATGGAAGAAGAGGGAGTCTGAAAACTGTCATAGACAAGTGATGCCCAAGTAGACATGACAACTAAATGCAATATGACTTTCAAGATGGAGTACTGGAAAAGAGAAAGAACATTAGGTTAAAAAAAACCAAACAAACAAACAAGAAAATCTGAATAGTAATATATGAACTTGTGCTAATGTTAGACATCATATTGAATCATTAATGTATCAAATGTACATGTTAATGTAAATGTTGATATTACAACAGGGGAGACTAGGTAGAGAGTGCTTGGAACTCTTACTGTATTTCAGGTTTAATGTAAATCTAAATATATGCTAAAACTAGAAGTTTGTTTTTAAAATTTAGAAGTGATCATACCTACTTCCCTGCCTTTATGGTTGCTGTTAGTATCAAGTGACATGTGTGTCAATGCACTTTCTAAACTATGATGTGCACCTCAAACATGTAAGAGTCAAGGATTGTTTTATTTAGGGGGCTGGAGATGGAGTTTGGTTGGTAGAGTGCTTGCTTGCCTCGCATGCACCAAGTCCTCTGTTCAATCTCTAGCCCTGCTTCAACCGAGTGTCATTATGTCACATAATCCAAAATATACCCTCTAATTTCCTTCATCAATTCCTGTCATTCATTGTGCTCAGGAGTTCAAGATCATCTTCAGCTATCTAGGGAGTATGAGGTCAGCCTGAAATAAATGAGACTTTGTCTCAAAAAAATTATTATTTCTATTTATTTGCTAAAGATTTGTTTTATTTTTAATTATGTGCATATGGGTGAAGGTGTGGAGTGTGTGCGTGTGTGAGTGCAGGTGCCCACACAGTTCAGAAGAGGGTGTCAGATCCCCTGGAGTTACAGGGGGTTGTGAGCCACACAATTTGTGTGCTACAACCTGAACCTGTGTTCTCTGCAATAGCAGTATGAACTCTTAATCCTTAGCCGTCCAGACATCTCTTCAGCCCTAAATATTTTGTTTTAAATAATTTTTTTTATTTCTTAATTTTTAATTCACTAAATCATATTTAAATATTAGAATTATCCTTAGCATAAAGTCGAGTGTGTATCAGCTATGATCTGACAATGCTTTGGCCCCAAAATTTTGTTAGGACTTTAGATTTGACTCTGAAGATAATGAGCAATTAAAATTTCTTAACAGAAAAGAAATATGATTAGAGCTGAGTTTTAGGATGGAGGCTCAAATCATGGAAGCCAGGGATACCTGGGGAGAGATGCTAAGACAGGACAGAGAGGAAAGAATTTGAGTGACAAAGTCTGAGTCCCTGCTGACAAGGAGTTATTTTCTCCTAGTCATCCAAATCAGGAGCTTGCAACGTAGACTTTCTAATAATAATGATATCATCTTATTTGATATCATCTTAATTTTTTATATTTATTTAGTTGGTATAAGGATGGAAATGTGAAGGGTACACACATGTGCACATGCCATAGGGTCAGAAAACAACTCTTAATAGTTGGGTCCTGGGGATCAAACTCAGGTCGTCAGACTTGGCAGCAATCACCTTTGCCCTCTGCTGTAGAAGAAACTAGACCTGCCATTGGGCAGAACAAGGCCTGAGACCTGCCCAGAGATGCTCAGAGACAGATATGCCCAGACATGCCCAGAGATGAGAAGAGCCAGAGCAGCAGCCTGCAGTCTAGGAGCCAATGGGACTCTGGGCTGGGCAGAGGGTTTAAAAGGGCTTCTTGCAATAAACTGAGTCTGTTCCTTGTCACTTACCTGACTCCCAGAGGCTGTGTGGCTTGCTTCTGCACCAACTGTATCCCAGCCCCCAAGGGTCCCATGGATGCGCACAAAAAGCATTCTGCGACATCTCCCTGGTCTTCAGCTTAATGTTTTCAAGAACAGTTCATTGATTGGATAAGCATACATAGTGCTTTCAAGCTTATTAAATCTCTTACAAATACATAAACCACACAAAACTCCTTGGTCCTCCCACATATCAACTTAGATTTTGAAGGTTTTATCCATTGTCATGGCAACCTAGCACAAGTTAGTGAGTGATTACTTACCCTCAGTTTCCTTTTCTATATCACATCTAGTGGGCCTCTCAATATTGTTCAAGAAAATCATCAAATAGTGAATTACATAAATTTCTGCTGATACTCATACAACATATTCACATACTTTGTACATCTACTCCAATGAGAAGCCCTAGATCATTACTAACCTGTCCACTTGGGAGTGTCTTCCTCCAACGACCTTCCTCTTGAAGCTCATACATAAAACTACCTTTTCCTGTTCTCTGCCAACTTTATCATAATACACAGTGAACATACACAGACATCTACCATTTTTAATAGCATTGCTATGCCAGCTTCTCCAAACTAGCAGTCCTATGGACTAGGTCTACTCAACTTCAACTGCCCTGGAAGACCACCATTTGGACTGCCCTCCTGCAATCTGTCAACGTTAATTCTAGTGCACTCCAGAGAGCCCACATTTTAATGTCACATTATCCCAAATATACTCTCTAACTTCCTTTCAGCAAAGTCTATCCAACTGTCTCTTGTATGGCATTGACGAACTGTCAGAGAGTTGAAGCTGGGAATCTGTTACCTTCTTAAGAGGTTTAGTTACTTTTCTAATGCTGTGATTAAAGGTCATGGCCAAAGCATGACTTGACCACACCACCTAAGCCTCCCCAAACAGCCATGAACTGTGGACCAATATGCAAATGTCAGGACTATGGGCGACATCTCATTCAAACAGCCACAGAGGCTGTAGATAGTTGAGGACAAACCCTCAGACATGATCACAGGGCTTGGCTCAGCTGGACCTCAGTAGAAGCTGGTAGTGACAATCCTTGCATGAGGCCTCTCTGGAAAGCATTTCATCTCTCCCTAGGAGTCCCTGGGCAGAAGTACAGCACACCAGGTCCCACACTTCCCTGAGGAGCTCTTCTGGGGAAGCCTGGCTGCAACAGCCACTTCCACCAGCCTCTTGTATTTTTAAAACACACAAAGCTGTTTTCTCCCCTACTCCACCATCCCAGGAATCTATCTGTAGATGTTTAAGGCAAGAACCATCTAATAATGAGTGATTGCACTGTTCTATTTTTAGCACCAAGGAAGATTTTGGAGGGGAGTCACCACTGCAGAGAAGTTCTCAAAAACTGTTCAAGTTGGGAAGTGCTGGCAGTTGACAGTTATAGATCATCTTTCCCTTTGAGAGCAAAGAGGTTTACCAGAAGGAACCAGGCTGCAGGCAGAACTAAAGTTTCCAGTATCTTTCCTATAAAATGGGCACTAGGGTGTGTGCCCCAGATTTTGGTGGTAAGAATACTCAAGAAGGCAAATGCAAAAGCTGCCATGTAACTGATTGTCCATCCCCATGTGCCCTCCTCTCAGCCCATGCACCCCTTGCCTCTTCTTCTATTAGACAGTTCCTACATTGGACCCACGTTCAGGCTCCTCCCTCAGATCTGCCTTGCTCTTCTTGCTCAGCTCGGAGACATCACATGCTTCCTAGACATCCTTCTGGACTTTCACCTACTCTGGGCTGGCATTCCTGGCTTCTGTTACTGCAGGACCTCCCATAGTCTGGAGCTGGCTCCTACTAATGCATGTGCAGTGACTCACAGTTTCCGGATTCTTTGTTTACACTGTTCCCTCTGTTTGGGTATTCCTTCTGATCTTCACCACCATGTCTACCAGTCACCACCTGTGGTTCAGGGCCTTGGAGACTTGGTTTCTGTTGTGCTGAATCTTGCCATACAGTTCCAAAAAAAGTGAAGCCTTCTTTGTCTTTAGTCTCACAGCCTCCCAAATAGTTTCTTTATACATCCTAGTAGCTGCACCTAGCTATGCTGCTATCCAGGTATTTCTTCAATCCACTGTTTAACTAGACAACATGTCACAGTAGCTAAGAGCAAAGATTCCAGAACCAGATCACCTGGGGTTGTATCAAGGAGAGATACTTCCTAGATCTGAACTAGAGCAAGTTCCTTGTGTCTTCATCTCCTTATCTATAAATTGCAGATAATGAAACATGAGATTTTCAGAACTTAAATGCCTATCACCGAATGAAAGTCACCTCTCTGGAAGATTACACACTGTATGATTTCAACGATATGCCATTCTGGAGAAAGGGCAACTGTGGAGACAGTAAAAACATCATTACTTTTCACGGACTAGGGCAAGGGAGGACTTTTAGGGCAGTAAAAATATTCTGCATGATACTGTAGAGACATACATGTCATTATACATGCTTTTAAGTATATGCAGTGTACCAAGAGTGGATGCTAGAGTACACTACAGACTCTGGGGAACTATGACATTTCAATGTCTGTAATGTACCACTCTGGTAACAGAGGTTGATAATGGAGGAGGCTAGACCCAAGGATATATAAGATATATCTATGCCTTCATGTCAGTTGTGCTGTGAAACACAAACTATGCTTTAAACAACTGAATTGTAATAAATGAAACACACAGTGTGATGATTTTAAAATATGTACATACATTCTTTTGTAGTCTTTTCTTCCCAAAGTACAGGCTAATTCTTCTCTTTTGGAGGATGAGCTGTACTTCTCGACCTCCTGCTGGTCAACAGAATGTCTCAGAAGTGACATTGTACAAATCCCTGCTTCCTTCTTGTCTTGAATCACTCGCTCATCAGTGGCTGTGTTTGAGGACACAAGCAACCCCAGGCAGACGCCTCTGTGGCAAGAAATTCAGCCTTTCAACAGATAACTAATGCAGATCAAATGAGACACTTGCATGGGGTTCTAAGATGGGTGAACAATTATATACTGACAGCTTTTGAAGTTGTTGTTTTGACGTATTTTAAGCACACAGAAAAGCTGAGTATATAACGCAGCAAATACTCATGACTCGGACAGGATACCTGACTTTATCAATAATACTTAACCATGTTTCTCAAATTTTAAAGTTTTTCTTACAGTATTTAGTGTGTGTGTGTGTGTGTGTGTGTGTGTGCGCGCGCGCACAAGTGTGGGCATATGCCAGCTTGTAAAAGTCAGTTCTCTACTTCTACCATGTTGGCCCAGAGGATCAAACTCAAGTCATCAGGCTCAGCACCAAGCACATTCTCCTTACATGAGGCATCTTGCCCTCTATATTTTTCAGAAGCAAAATACTCCAGATAGAGTTAAAGCTCTACGTACATCCCTCAACCCATTTCTACTATGCCTTCATAGCAACGTGTAAAGTCCAAAATCTTAACATACATTTTTATATTTTTAGTTCATGTTCTAAAATTTATTTAAATGGTACAATTCAGTCTCTAATCCTTTTCAAGTTGCATTTTTTAGTCATCACTATGTCTGTGAGATCTATCTATGTTGAAATGGGTAATTTGAGCTAACTCATATTCCATACTAATGTTAAATTTGCATTATATAAATATTTATTAATTTATTCATCCCTGTCTTTGGAGGCGTCCATATTGAATTCAATGTCAATGACAGAAGCTCCAAGATCATTGTACAGAAGAAAGGATACAGCAGAAGGATAGAAATGATTAGGCTAAAGACCCATAGAAGACAGTGGAACCAGGACTTCAAAAGAGATCACAGTGGTCTAGAATGGCCAGTTGTCGTTGGCTGAGTGTGCTCTTTCCACTTGCTTTCTTCAGACTCCTTGGAGGAATTCATCTCCTATTACATGAGATTCGGTTAGGAATGTCTGTTATCACCTCACTGTTCAGCAAGACAGCCTATGACTAAGCTATTGTCAATCACAACACATTTCTCAATATACAATGATTAGCTCAGGCCCAGCCAATCAGAATCTAGCCAATGTTTCTACACTGAAAATAACTAAGTTGGGAGTCTGCAGAAAAACATTCCTCCTGTCATGTTGGAGGGTCTGCCTCCAGTTGAGAGAGCAAAGCCAGCACAGGAAAGCCACAATAACAAGCAAATGTGAAAGCAGGAAAGAAAGTTGGAGAGAGAGAATTAGATGACTCCTAAATCTCTCACTGAAGAGATCAGCCATTTTTAATTCATTTTCATCTTAGCTCAGCTTGGTTTGCTTTTCTATATCTTGCAACAGTCTTCCTCTAAGTTCATCACTCTTCATAGTTGGCTACAGCTGCACCCCAGAGATCCCGAGTAAGCACGTAATTGAAAGATGATTATTTATCTCAGTAAAGCCATGAAAATTCCTCTAACCTTAGACTTAATGACTGGACCAAGGTTTGCTGTGGTCAAAGCTCTAAGGTGCCACTTCCTCACTTGAGGGAACCACACCCTAATCTATCATCCATGCATCCAATAAATATTCAACAGGGTTCTATGTGTCAGGTGGACGTTATTTACAAGAAGAATATCAAGGACATGGTGGAAAAAGGTTTTTTTGGGTATTTAGTATAGAGTAGTATATTAATTCTTAATTTAGATGGCCATTAATAAATAGTATATATTTTAATTCCCAGAGAAAAGACTGAAGAATAGATGGGGATATTAAATAGATTAGGCCAACAGGAAATAAAAGAACACAGAGACAGACACAGGTAAGATGAATGGCAAGGTAAGAGACTCACAACCTTATCAATAATTACTCTAAAACAAATAGATTGGGCTCATTTAGAAAGCAGTGATTTTCCAAAGTAGCTATAAAAGAAACGCAACTGTCTGTTGTCTGCAACACATTGATTTTACACATAAAATCAATGTCAAAAGTACAATAGTTAAAAAATCCTGTGTAAGTTGTATTTATAAGGAAGCCAGTATAGCTGTAGTCACATCAGAGATGATTCAACTGGGTGTGATAATCAGAGGCATTTCAAAATGACTAAAGGATCCTCACTTCAGGAGGGCACAGGGTAGATGTGTGGTAACTTTAAAACAAGTTCAAAACAAATGAAGCAAAAGCTTATAGAAGTAAAGAAAGAATTAGGCAAATTTATAATTAGAGATCTTAAGTTCTGTCTCAGTAATTGACAGAGTGCGTAGGCTAGCAGACAGTAATGGATAGAATAGATAATTATATAGAGAATCCAAACACTATCAATCACCTTGACCTACATGATATTTATAGACCAGACGATCCACTCCAGAAATATAGTCTTTTCAGGTGTGTATGACGGGATGTTACACCAAGACACGCCATATACTAGATTGCAAAATAAGTCCCAATGCATTCCAAAAAATTGAAACCAATCATAACATATTCCCCAACTACAGTGAAATCAAGTTAGAATCCAATTGCCAACAATAGCTAGAAAATCCCAAATTATTTTAGAACTAAGCAATGAATTTTTAAATAACACATGGAACAAGGAAGACATTATAAAGGAAATCAGGAAACATTATGAAGCAAATGGTGATGAAAATGTAGCAAAAGTAGCAGAGAATAGGACTTACTAATTTAAATGTTTATGTTAGCATTAAAAAGCTTAAAAATGAGCAATCTATTTCTACCTTGAGGAGCCATGATGAGGGCCTGGGGAGACAGATCAGTTGCATGAAGTGTGAGGAAACATGAGGGAGAATCAGAAGCTTGAATCCCTGAATTCCATGCCCAAAACACACAGAAAAACTCAGGAGTAGTGAAGTACCTATAATCCCAGCTTGGGGAAGGTAGAGACAGGTGAATCAACAGAACTCATTGGCCAACCAATATAGCCTAAATGGCAAGTTCCAAGCCAATGAGAGACCCTGTCTCAAAAACAAGAGGAACAGCTTCTAAGGCTTGACATTGGAAGTTGATATCTGGCCTCCACAATACACACTTACACACACACTTGCACCATACACTTGCAAATACAACTAGGTGTGGTAGCATAAACCTATAATCGTAGCAGGAAGATTTTAAGTTTCAGGCTAGTGTGAGCTACATAGTAAGACTTTGTCTCAAAATGCAATGCCAAATAGAAACAACAAAAACTATTTTAAAAGTCAGCAAACTAGAAAGCACATAAATAGATTTTAAAATTCTATGCCTATACTCTGAGCCCATGGGAAATAGAGACAGGAAGATCGGGAGTTTGAATTCAGTCTTGGCTAAAAAAGAATTCAAATCTAGTCTGGGATGCATGAAACCATACCTCAAAATCAAACAACAAACAAGATTTAAAAAGAAATGAAAATGAGAGGAGCAAATTCAATTAAATGATATGCGTGGTACACATGTGGAGATGAGATTACAACTTAAGGTAGTTAGTTCTCTACCCATGGGGTCAGAAGTCAGGTCATCAGGCTTGGCAAATGCCTTTACCTTCTGAACCATCTCTCCACCCTCTTAAGTTGGTGTTTTAGCTGATGACAAACATGCAGCTAAACAACATGCACCTTTGACAACTATGATATATAGAAAGATTACTCTCAGAATTTCTACAGGGTTTTCTTGTACCTTACACACGAAACAGCATCTTCTTTTATGTGACCCTGATGCTTTCAGGATTCATTCACTTTTGGTTTATTTTGATTTTTGAGTAGGATTCCGTTAAATAATGTGCTAGTGTTTTTTTGTCAACTTGACACAAACTTGAGTCACTTGGCAAGAAAAAGATGTTGATTTGAGGAATTGTCTCCCTTGTGTTAGGCTATGGACACAGCCAAGGGTTATTTTCTTAATTAATGATTGATATGAGTAGGTCCAGCCCATTGTGGGTGGTGCCACCCTTGTACTGGGTTGTATAAGAAACAAAGCTAAGCAAGCCATGGAGAGTAAGCTATGTTAAAGATAACAAGCTGTGTTCCTCTATGGCCTTTGCTTCTGTTCCTGCCTCCAGGTTCCTGCCTTTGGCTTCCCTCCCTGATGGACTGGAGCCTGTAAGTGAATAAATCCTTTTGCATTTATTCCAAGTTGCATTAGGCCAGTGTGTTATCACAGCAACCGAGGAGATGGACAATGGATGTCCAACAATTTGTTCATCTAGTCGCTAGCTGGTAAACATTAGTCTTGGGTTTGGGAGCTTATGAACAATATGCTATGAACATGTCCCTACAGACTCACATTTCAATGCCTCATTTGTTTTCATTGCCATGTCTTGACTAAAATCTCTTTAATACCTTGAAATAACAATATTATTTCTCAATGTAATAATCTTTGAAAAATGACTTATGTGGGTATATTTTTATGTTAATGAAAAATAACCTTTTTTAAGTTATACATGGTTATATAAAGGTCATTTTCATACAAGTATATTGCATACTTTGAACATATTCCCCCACCTTACCCTGAAAAAAACAGGCTATATTAGTCAGGGTTCTCTAAAGGAATAGAACTGATATATACATACATATATATATACACACACATATATATACACATATATCTGAAGGGGATTTATTAGAGTAGCTTCTAGACTCTGGTCTGGCTAGTCCAAAAGTGGCTTTCTCTCAATGGAAAGGCCAAGAATCTGATACTTGTTCAGTCCACAAGGCTGGATGTCTCAGTTGGTCTTCAGTCTACATTGGAAACCTGAAGAAGTAGGTTCTAATACCATAAAAGAATGTCTCAGCAACAGGACAGATAAATTTGCCAGTGAGAGTGAGACCAGATGGCAAAAAGCAAAAGCTTCCTTTTTCCATATCCTTTTATGTGTGCTGCCACCTGAAGTTATGACCCAGATTTAGGGTGGGTCTTCCTACCTCAAATGATCCAATCAAGAAATCCTTCATAGGCATGCCCAACTGTTTGGGTTTTAATTGATTCCAGATGCAGTCAAGTTGACAACAAAGAATAGCATCACACAGGCATTCACGTAGAGGTGTTTTAATTTCTTTTGCCTAAATACCCAGGGTATTGTTAGACTGTGTAATAAATCTATGTTAAACTTTATAAGAAATGACACTCTCCCAAAATGGGTGTGCCAATATGCATCCCCATCAACAGTGTCTCCTAGTCCCTGCTGAACTGAGTTCTTGCTGGTGTTTGTCTTATAAAATTTCATGCTAGTATATAATTGCATCTTATGATTTTCTTTTTATTCCCTAATGAATAATGATGTTGAGTTTTCAAACAATTGCCATATTTATGAAAACAAAGGGCTTATTTTATGAAAAGATTAACAAAATTGATAAACAAAAAGAACACTGAGAAAGAAAGAATATAAATTACCATTATCAAGGAGGAATATAGCATCATATATGAGAAATACACATATACATATAATATGCACATATAAATATACATATAATGAGAAAATACACAGCTCTGTGCTAATAATACTTTATATCTTGTATTAACTGAACAAATTCTTCAAAAATGTATCTTATAAAATTGACATGGAGCTGGGCAGTGGTAGCACACACCTTTAATCCCAGCACTTGGGAGGCAGAGGCAGGCAGATCTCGGTGAGTTCAATGCCAACCTGGTCTATAGAGTGATTTCCAGGACAGCCAGAGTTACAACAGAGAAACTCTGTCTTGAAAACAAAAACAAACAAACAAACAAACAAAAAAACAAAAGAAGGAAGGAAGGAAGAAAGATGACATTGGAAAAATAGAAAATGAGAATATAAACCAGCATGGCAACTCAAAACTGTAATCCCAGCACTTGGGAGGTAGAGGCAGGAGGATCCAGAGTTCAAGGTCATCTTTAGGTACATAGTGAGTTTTGGTCAACCTGTGTTACCTAAGTTATGTCTTCCAAAAGGAAATACTATTGCAAGTTGTAGAATGGCAAGTCAAATTGGGTAGGAAAAACTCTTACAGGTAGATTGCTGGGAAAGAGGGGTGTCCTGACAACTGGGACAGTCTAACTGTCTTCCACACAGTTTAGCAACGTTTATATATGCAACAGTGAATGGGAGCCTCCGTTTCCCAGCTGCCGTACAGATGAATGAGTTATGGGCACTTTTGTTTTTGCCAGGACAATATGAGGAAAGTGACAACTCCATGTAATTTCTCTTCAGAGTGAAGGGTTTACTCTTACATGCTTAGGTGACCTTTTGTCTCTCCTTCTTGGTGAATTGCTGACAGCCCTCTCCATTTCTATTGAGTGTTGGGTCCTTTCCTTGTCGGCATCTTCATATATCAGAGAAATAAACACATTCTAATATGAATTGACGAACAGGATGTTTTCTGAGGGATTGTTCATATTTATCTCCACATGCAATGTTTGCTTTCAAAGTCATTTGAATTTTCAAACTTTATTAATCTTTTATGCTATGAACTAGATTTTTGAGGCATTTCTGTTTTTTTAAGTTGGGTATAAAATTGCACGCTAGATCACATCTTCAAAACACAGTCTCCATGTAAAATCTGAACCCTTGAGAGTATTGAAAGACAGGTGTGACAAGTGAAATTAGGTGTGATTTAACTAATACGTCTTGCATGCTTGGGAAAGCCCTGGACTCTGTGTTAAGTAAGAGGTGATTTGCCAATCTCCCCTGTGATCACATTCTTCTTATTGTACTGTGGCTGAAACATGCTTTGGGAGCCTCAGATGATGGAGTCCCAGGAACTGTTTCTAACTCCAGGTGGCCCACTCCTTTTCTCCTTAAGGTATTCCATTCCTTCCTTTCACTGTGTTCTATTCTGTTTTCTCCCAAGTGTGGAAAAACAAGTTGATATTAGCCATAGTTATTTGGAGACTCCTATCATTGTACTTTTTACCTGTTCCTGAGAGCAAGGAAAATAAAATTTTGATGATTCATCAGCAAATATATTTACTAATCATCTGTCATACTTGAGGTAGTTTGGTTGGTGCTAAGAAGAAAGACAAGTTAAGAAAGCTCACAAATCATCATCCTCCTGGCCTTTCAATTCCCCCCCCTCCATGTACGTGTGTGTGTGTTATATGTTAGGAATTGAATCTAGGGCATTGTATACATGCTCTACAACTCAGACAGAATGCCACTATATAACTCAGGCTGGCCTCAAACTTGCAATCCTCCTGTTGCTGCCTCCTAGGTGCTAAGAGTACCTGGAATTTCCTTTTTTATATGTAATTGTATTAATTCTTTGAGAATTTCGTAGGATGGATTTTGATTGTATTCACTCCCACCTCCACTCCTTAACTCCTTCCAAACCCATCCCCCTCTCAACCACAGCTTCTGTGAGGTCACATGTGCAGCAGACCTGTCACATCCAGAAGACACTGCTTCACTCCAGTCCTCCCAACTCCCAGCCCCAGAATCTTTCCAGTGCCTTTTCCACAGTGTCTCCTGAGCCTCAGGGAGGGAGTGTAGTACAGACGTCCCATCTGCCACTGAGCTCTCCACAGTGGCTGACTCTCTGCACTTTGCCAAGTTGTGAATTTCCGCACTAACCACCATCCACTGCACAAAGAATCTCCTCTGATGAGGTCTGAGAGCTGGGTTAATATATGAGTAAGAGATAAGAATTTAAGAGAGCAGTATCATAGCATTTGATACATTTAGCAGAAAAATGGTGTTATGGTCACACCTGGAGCCTGTGTGATCCCCAAGCATTGGTTCTTGGCCAGATTTTTAGTAGCAGACACGTGCTTCCTCCAGTAGAGAAGGCCTCAGACCCGACCAGGAATCTGTAATCAGTCCATAACACTTGTGTCGCTACTGTACCTATGGGCATATCTTGCCCATGATACTCATTACTGCAGTTCACAGAGTTCACAACGGTGTGAGACTTGGTTCTTTCCCCCGCAGCACCCTGCAAAACATCATGTAGCACTACGAAAGCTATCCAGCAGGGAGGAAGCTTCCTGGTCGGTTATATCTCCACTTCCTGTGACTAATACGAACAGTGTATTCAGCAATACTGTCTTACCAATCAAGTTATGGTGATCAACCCAGAGAAATGAAACGGCAGTAGCCTGTATTGTTTTGGAGTTCTCCTGAATGCCTCTGACCAACAATGTGAGGGGAGATCTCCTATACCTAGCCCATGGCTTCTGGAATAAGCATAATCTCCTGTGTAGTGTAACTCGAATTCTCAAGTTAAACTCTTTTGTGATAATTTAGTATTATATATACATTAAACACACAAATCTTAAGATTCAAATGCTAAGATCCACATATGAATGAGAACATGTGACACTTGTCTTTCTGGGTCTGGGTTACCTCACCCATTATAATGTTTCCTGGCTCCAGCTACCTACCTGTAAATTTCATTTTTTTGTTTTCCTTTACAGCTAAGCAGAATCCTATTATATATAGGTAACACGTTCATTACCCATTCATCAACATATGGACATCTGGGCTGTTTCCGTGTCCTAGCTATTGTGAGTACAACAGCTATGAACATGGATGTACATGTGTCTCTGTAGTAGAAAATGGAATCCTCTGGGTGTATGCAATTGGGTCATGTGGTAGAACTATTTCTAGTTTTTGGAGAAACAGCCATTTTGTGTGATGCACTGATTTATGCTCCAAGGAACAGGGAATGAGGACTCCCTCCACCCCTATCTCTCAGCCCCTACCCCTGATCATCACATTCTCATTAGCATTTGTTGGTCTTTTGTTTACTTCATCTTATTCTGACTATGGGAAGATGAAATCTGAAAGTCATTTTAATTTGCATTTCCCTGATGGCTAAGCATAGTGAATGCTTTAAAGAAAAAAAAAAAAAGTTCCTTAGCAAATTGTATCTCTTCTTCTGAGAACTCTGCCCAGATCCATAGCCCACTTTATAGTCAGGTTGTTTGTTCTCTTGGTAAGTCCTTGTGCATTCTAGATACTGATCCTCTATCTGATGTATAGCTGATAAATATCTTTCCCATTCTGTGCACTGCCTTTGCCTTTTCAGTCAACTAGCAGTTCCTTTTGAAACACTAAAGCTTTTTTTAATTTCATAAAGTCCTGCTCTTTGATCATTGGTCCTATTTCCTCTCCACACTCCTGAGGGCCTTACAAAGAATCAGATTTGGTCCCCAGTCAAAGTCCTTCGCTTCCTCTGACGCTGCTGCAAGATGTGGGTCTCCTCTAGCACCAGTAAGCCTTACTCCATTTCAGAACTCATCCACCCCTAGAGTGTGCAGCAGTACCTGCAGCTGCTGGGAAATGTGAAGCTTCCCAAGCACCTGTGAGCCTAACTCCCGTTCCAAACCTGGGCCCACAACTTCCTCTGAGGCTACTGCAAGCATTGACATCTATATTTCTAGATATTTCTAGAAGGAAACACAGACTTGCACAACAGATGTTGTGAGAGTGTGTAACAGTAGTTCAGACTTAGCCCTAGGTCAGGGATAATTTCCCTGAGAAAGTTGCATTTGTTACAGAAATCTGAAGGGTAGGTGGGAACTAGCTAGGTAAAGAGCAGAGACTTCCAGGCACAGGGAACAAGGAATTCAGCCCAAGAGGAGCACAGCACAGTTCAGGAAGTAGTAAAGCCTGCTATGCTTTAGTTAGAGGAGAAGATGATGTAATATCAGATAGGAAATGTTTCCAATTGGATTCTTGGGATCTATGAATCACCGGCTTTAGGAAGGATGGGAAATAGAAAGATAATGGAAGTTGAGGCATGGGGAGAAGCTGGACTATCATCTGGTCACAGCACAGCCTCTGAAAACCCAACAGGGACTTATGTACTGAGATGGCTCCCTCAGCATTATTTTAAGTAGAGTCAAAGAAAGCAGATACTGGATTTTAAACAGGACACAGGCTGGTTCCAACAGTCAGAGCTGAAAGGTGAGGTTAAGTAGCAACTCTCCCTCCAGCAGGAAGAGCAGTCCCTCTGTCCTAGGGAAGAGTCTGGAATGCAAGGCACAGCAGCCACAAGATTCAGGATGTTCTGGGTCCTTTAGATTGTAGGAGAGACTTGGAACTTTATTCTAAGAACAACAGGAAGCCAGTGGAGAATTTTAAGCATGTAAGGGCATCCATCAGCTTGATCTTTCAGAAAGATTAATCTGGTGGTTGTATGTACCTACTTTAAGCAAACATTCACAGATGGTGGATTGGTCAGGGTTCTTCTGAGGAACGGAAGCAATAACATGAACACATATTATAAAGGTGGATTTGGGTGATTGTTTTATGCAGTAGAGACTGGGTAATCCAACAATGGCCTTCCACACACTGGAGAGGCTGAGACCCTGGTAGTTGATCAGTCTGTGAAATAAGGTGCCTCGGCAGTTCCAGTCTAGCACTGAAGATCTGGAAGATTCCTGGAGATACACTGACCTTCAGTTCACACTGAAAAGCCTGCAGACCTGGCTATGATGGCAGCAAAGGATGGCGACAGCCACGTCAACAGAATACACTCAACAGCAAGACACAGAGGCAAGCAGGCAGGCAGGCAGGCAGGCAGTAGAGGATGAGTTCTGAAGCTCAGCTCGTTTCCTCTTTGTTATACTGTCTAGGGACCCAATCCATGGGACGATACCAACTATAGTTATGGTGGTTCTTTCTTGCTCAGTTAAACCTTTTTGGAAACACACAGGCATACCCAAAGCTGTGCTTCTATGGTGATTCTTAATCCCACTGAATTAACAGTATTGACCATCAAATGTCTAAGTGTATGAGTGAAACCTTTAAGAAGCACATGAGTGGTGGGGTGGGCATACCACTTCTTAATCTACACGTCTTTGTTTATCCTTCAGGTGTGTAAATACATGATGTCACGTATGCCTAGGCCTCTTCAGAAGCCCTCCCTTCCCACAGTGAGATGTGCTGTCTGTCCCTTGCTCGTACAACTTGCTCTTCTCTCTACTCTTTTTAATCTTACTTTTTTCTGAGAACTGATTTACAAAGAAAACCATGCATCTTAAATTCCCATCCCAATGAATTCTGACAATCGTATATGCCTAGGCAATCATCAACCCAAACAACACACAGAACACCCCCTCTGCCCAGCGGGTTTCCCTGTGCACCTTTCCTGTGAAAGTCCCACAGGCCAGACCATGTACTTCCATATTTCCAGCACTATAGATCATTTTGCCCAACTTTGGATTCATGTAAGAGCAATATGCAGTATCTACTCTTATTTTTGAAGTTTTAATGTTAGTAAAATATATGCACTATAAAATGTGCCACTTTAACTGGGATTAGGTACACACTTCAGTGGCATCAATTACATCCACCATGCTGTGGAGCCATTGTCTACCTCTTTGGAGCTGATTTCACTCCACCTCTGCTCATTTGCCTCACTATGGAGATCCAACCCTCAAGGAAGAGAACCGTATTCTACCACGATGGTTGGCATGTGGAAAATAATGATATTTGTTGGTCAGTTGGTTGAACAAATGAATATCTCCTTTCTTTCTAGATTGGAACTATACCAAATCACTTTTTTCAGTCTTTTTCTGTTTCCCAGATGTTTAAGTATTTGTAGGTATTGGAGCTAGATTAAAAAAAATTGAAAAATGAGCTAGATAAAACTCCTGCCTACAGATCCACAGTCTGATTAGAGACCTACATAAATGAATCACAATCAATAAAACAATCCTAGCAGAGAGATGGTGGTGGGAGGAATGGGTGCGAGAAAGAGGACTTCCTTCACTGTTTTGAGAATTAAGGAAGGTTTCACAGAGAAACAAAATCAGAGTCAGTGCTCACAGATAGTTTGGGCAGCAGTGAGGGGGAGTCTAGAGGGGCTACAGGGATTTCTCCAAAGAAGAATCAGCCCACACTTGCTTCCCCTAGACCTCCACTTCCACCCCTGAACTGAAGCTGTGATTAGCTGACTTGTTTAAGCTTGGTGGACGCTCTCCACCTTCTTCCTAGTGACATTCTTTTCTTCTCAGTGTTACTGTTGAGCTAATTTCTCCTCATGTGCACACATTCCTTAAATAGGTAGCTTTAATTATGTGTGGCTTCTTGTAACACATCCTTGTTCAAGACCTTGGGCTTTTCCCAGAGAAAGTCACATAAATCTCTGAAATAGTTAAATGCATTCGTTAGTCTCTTATTTCAAAAGTGGCTGCCAAAGGACTGCTCACCTCCTGGCTTTTGTGTTACTTATTCACCCTGCCCTGATCCAGCACCACTTTTCCAATTGTATGTAGCTTAAGAATCCAGAAACATGGGGATGAAGACCTAGCTCAGTCCCATGCAGATCCATCTTGCAGATGACTTCAATTTACTTTCTACCACCCAAGTGGGCAGCTCACAACCTCCTGTAATTCCAACTCTAGGAGCATCCAGTGCTGTCTTCTGGCCTCTACAGACCACTGCATGCTTATCCACAGACTTCTATATATGTACACATAATTTTAAAAACACATAAATCTTTTTAGAAAGAGAATTCGAGTCATCAAGGAGAATCCAGCTGTCAACAAAATGATGGTTACTAAAGTACTTAGTAACTTGGGAACCAAGACTCTCTTACTGGGGGAACAGGCAGATGAATGGATAAATGAATTACCCAGACAAGCAACTCTGACTAGGCAACAGTAGGTAGAAGGTACAGGAGAAGGGGCATATAGCTTTCTCTTTAGCACTCAAAATAATTGTTGTGGTGTGAGACATGAAGATGACAGAGAATGTCTTATGCTTTCCTTTCATCCTTTCAATGTAACAAGGATAAATTATATATACCAGTGGGAAAGCCCTGCATGACACTGCCATGAGCCAAAGTTCCATTTTGTTCCATATGAAGAAGGACTATCACATGGCAATGGCCAGAAAACTGTCCAGAGAACACGGCACATTTTCTGGGATTCCTGACTCCTGTCCAGAAGAAATTTGATACTAACAACAGAAATGGAAATAGTTTAAAAGTCATATGAGCCTGGAGTGAAAGCTAACTGACCTAATCTTCCCTCTCTTACAAGTAACGAGAGAAATATCAGGAAACAAGACCAGCAGGAGTAGGAGCCAAAAGGGCTCTAAGGTTTTGATTTATGTTCACATGTAAATAACAGGAGTTCCAGGATGCCCTGTGGTGGCAAGGAACATGCTCTCCCCAGGCCAGTCATTGATCCAGTCTCAGTTCACATGTTCCACACTGTTAGTGCTTCCTACTAACCCACTGTCCTCCACCCCCATCGCAGTGATACAAGGACTTGTCTCCGTCCCTATAGTGTGCTCTCCTTAGACCTGGACCAACCTCCTATTGCATCCATCACCAATAGGCTTCTGTGCGATTGTCAGCTGCCTCTCTTCCCCCATGCTGGGCTGTAAGCTCCATAAGGCAGAGACTATCTCTCCTTCCTCACTGTGCATGCTCCTGCCTGGTGAGGACTAGGACATGATTCTGGAATGATTTCATGAGAAGGGCCTTTTCCCTCTGGAGAACAGAGGCCTGAGAAGAAGAGTGAAGTGAAGGCCTGGATGTAGACAGAACGGGCTACCATTGTTGAGTCTCAAGAGACACCATCAATTCCTGAGCAGAACTAAGGCTTGGCTAAGCCCCAAACTCCAAGTAGAGATGCTTATTTCTTCCTAGTGTATCTCTGGATACTTGGGAACAAAAATGATGACTTCTTGCTTATCTGTATGAGGAAGAAGTGGAGAGGATGTGGCGTGTAAGTGGAATTGTCTCAAAGCAGGATACTGCTCAAAGCCCTGGAAAGGAGCCATTAAAGAAAAGGTTTACATTACCCTCATTTCATATTTCTTACAGTTTACAGGAAATTGTCTCCATCATCTCCATACCCATCTGTTTGATGCTAACTTCGTTGCCTGCAAAGCATTGCTACATTGTTCTGTTTTGTTCAGAAAACAGAACCCCAGTAGATATTTTATTAATGGTGGTATAACAATTATTTTTAAGTAGCCATTTATTTTCCATTTATGATAACATTTTTCTCTTTGGGAGTGGGAGACATGCTTTTAAAGAACATTGTATTCAAATAAATAAGACCTCTCCCTTGCTCCAGTGGTCCTCTACATCTTGTATATGTGATTTAGACATCTTGCCTGTTCAAAGGTTTAATTCTTATATTTTTGGAGGCATAAGAATGTTCATATGAGACTGACAGAACATTGCTTTAAAGCAACATTTCATGGACTAAGTAGTTCTTTATTGGGGAGGGATCCTGGTCATGGAAGGATGTTAGCAGTACCTCTGGCCTCTACTCACCACAGACAGTAGCAGCCACCTGGCCCTAATTTATAACCACACATAAAATGGCTCCAGGCATTGTCAAATATCCTGGAGGGCCATGTGTCTCAACCCTCCTAATGCTGCAACTCTTTAATATAGTTCCTCATGTTGTAGTGACTCCCAACCATAAAATTATTTTTATTGCTACTTCATAACTGTAATTTTGATATTGTTATGAATTGCTAACTTAAATATCTGATATGCAGAGTCTTAAAGATCCCTGTGAAAGAGTCATTCAACATCCAAAAGGGTCACAACCCACAGGTTGAGAACCACTAGTTTAGAGGGAGGTAAAAGTTAACAGGCAGGCTGTTTCCCTAACAATCTTCAGGACAAGCAGACCTAGGTGAGGTAAGGTTTGTTATCTTCCTGGTTGTTCATTATTCCACTTACCAGTGTGGTATCATTACACCACAATGTACTGGAGACAACATGGAGTAGAAACTGTCTTTCTGACATCCCCAGAGGCTCCATCCCCACACCAGAGAGAGCACTGTATGAGGAGCAGTCCTATCATCAGGCTTTCCCTCTTACCACTGTGACCTACGCAGGGTCCCAAGTTTCTCATTCACACAATAGAGACATAATACTTGCCTACTTAGGACAACAACTAGTTGGAAAGAAATAAATCAAAATGTTCCAAATTTTATTTCTCACAAATGACAGAATCAAACCACTTTGTGATGTGTTGCTTTTTTCCTGACAAAATGGCTTTGTCCTTAAGGAATAGATGACAGACATAATGGAGCAAGGTTGAATGGCTGGTATTTAAATTTTAACCAGCCAGAGCTCAAAGCAATTATTTCCACTTACCAACCATGAAGTGGCTGTGACAATAGAGCACATAACCTCTGTGTTCTGATTTCTTCATCAATAAAATGGGGGGAAACCTCTTGTATAGGGAATTGTGAGAATTCAATTATAGAGCATATGAAAGGCACTTTGTACAGAGCTCAGCCAAGGGTAAGTACCCATAATCATTTGTTACTACTGTTGTCATCATTATTAAGTAGAGAAAACACCGTGTGCTGCAGTGCCAGGCCACTGGAAGAGACGTCAGAAGCAGGTTTGCCTTTAGTATCTCTAACCCCGTCTTTAATGGAAACTTCTATTTCTATTGCTTTGTTCAGAGACAATAGTATCATGGATGAGTATGTTAAAATATTACTCTTTTATCCAAGGTTCAGTAGTGAGATCTCTGTCTTGTTCATGTCCATCTTCAAAGCACCCAGCACAAGGCATTTCCAAAGGAGGAACAGTCATTCCTGTGCCTGACAAGTGAAATGACTGAAAATCTCAGTGTGCCAGAAGAAGCTCTAGACTCCACAGGGGGAGCAGAGGCAACCTGAATCAGGCATAGGCACAGATCTCAGAGAGTTCATAAAACTACTGCAAAGACCCAATGAAGACTCATGAGAAATAGGCACAGGTCAGAAATCTCTACACATCTTTTTGGTCCTTTGTAAGTTTCCATATACTAGATACATGGTTATAAATCAATTAACTAACTCTCAACTTTAAGAAAACCAACATTCTTGGAATGACACTAAATGGCAGATGGCCCAACTTCAGTTTTGGAGAGATGACAGGGACATACAGGAACTGTGGGATACTAGAGAGAATGCCACCATTGACCCAGGATGACTATAAAGAGGCACATTTTGCAAAGAGCTACGAGATTCCTCACCCAATCAGAGGAGAAATGACTTCTTTCTTTGTCTTTTTTTGTGACAAGGTCTTGCTAAATAGTCCAGGCTGGCCTCAAAGTCACAATCCCCTTCCTCAGCCTCCCCAATGCTGGAATTATAAACATACACTGGCTGCCTTACTGAGCTTGAGAACTTATTTCTGCCTGTGAGATTCTCATCAGCAATGGAGGGTGGTGGACAGACACAAAGGAGATGGACCAGGTAAAGTACAGTCCCCAGGAGGATCAGAGAGCAGATTTCCTGAGTGTCTGAGCCTCAAGTCTCATCCATATATATGACAGTGTAGGTGATGTCACACGACTAGATAATGACCATCATAACTCTTGATATAGAACTTTTAAGGGATTGGGGAATGCCTTAGCCAGTGAAGCTGTTGTCTGCAAGCACAAGAACCTGGGTTCCACCCCCAGAACCCACATTAAAAAGTCATGTGTGTAGGAGGGCTTGAAAGCCCATTTCTGGAGAGGGTAAGAAAGGAAAATCCTGATGGCATACTTGGCAAGTTCCAGGCAGTGAGTCAGTCTTCCTCTCTCCCTCTCCCTCTCCCTCTCCCTCTCCCTCTCCCTCTCCCTCTCCCTCTCCCTCTCCCTCTCCCTCTCCCTCTCCCTCTCCCTCTCCCTCTCCCTCTCCCTCTCCCCTCTCTTGTCTATGCTTGTTTGTCTGTGTCTGTCTGTCTCTATGTGTCTCTGTGTCTCTATCTCTGTATCTCTCTGTTCTCTCTCTCTCTTTCTCTCTTTTACACACGCACGCGCGCGCGCGCGCGCGCACACACACACACACACACTAACTTAAAAAAATAATCAGCTGAATTCTACAGATTGAGAAAGCCTGCCTTTTCTGTTCATTCAGCTCCAGGAGAAAGAAAAATCCCTCAGGTTATTTTGTTCCTGCAAAAGAAGGAAGGAGATTAATACCATCCTGCATTAAGTCAAAGCCTAACTCTTTGAGAGACACCCTCTGAAGGACTTGCTAACGAGCTGGAGATACTTTTAGCCTCTGGATACCTGTCACTTTGTCTTGACTTTGATGTCATTAATAGGAGGGTTACATGTGTGGCCCAAGAATAATCCAAATTAGAGTACAACCAACTTTTCTTTTCTTCTTTTGATTTCCTATTAGCAAGAGGCTGAAGAATCTAGAAAATTCAGAGAAAGAGATAGAATAAACATAAGATTGAGGGGAAGGGGCAAAGGAACCAAAGGAAGATTGAGAAAGGAAAACTTTGAAGATTGGAGGATGTCGTGGTCATTAACAATAAATGTAAAACAAAATTTCAAAATGTGCATTATTTACTCCTACATTGGACAATAGCTGAGGAATTTTTAATAAAAGGTCTGGACATTTTACACACAGAGATATACATGGCTTTGTTGCCTTTAGCATATAGATTCCAGGGTTTTCTATTTCCCTCTTGGCATACTTACAAAAGCAAGTATAAATTGGATTCTATTTTAATAACCCTCATGGAACAGTATTACATATTAGATTCAATTCATTGTTTCCTACCCCATACTTACTTACCACAGTATATCATTGCTTTTACATTAGTCTTCCCTGTGCAGGGCGTGGCAGTGGGGTGGGGGGTGGAGTGGGTCTAAACTATGTAGCTAGCCCTTTCTGCAAACATCCTCGAATTAGCTTGGGTTTTCATCTCTTTATAGTAAGATCCTCCCATTGCACAAGCAGAAAAATTTTCTTTTCTCAACATTTTTGCCAGATGTTTCCACCAAACACTGAAGTTGTTCATGTATTTCCTGGCATACATGACTTAGTCCATAATGATGATTCAGACATTCTCCCCCTTTATTAAGCAAACTAGTTCTCCTCCAGTTCTGTTGTGAGGAGGATCTATCATCTTTATGACCTTCTCAGCCATTTGTGACTGAAGGAGCCAGATTTTGTTGCTATTTACAATTTACTCCCTATTTTCTGCCCAATAAATGCCAAACGAAAACATTAACAGTTTTAAAAGAAAACTCAATCACAGCCAAATTTACATGGAACACTCTTGCTGTGTCTTCAGGTAATTGGTCTTATACGTATGTGTGACTCTATGGCTCAGTGTTGGAAATGTAATGATCAATCCAAAAGCATTAGCAGCCAAACATCATGACTTTATTTTGTTTGAGAATTTCAGTGTTTGAGATTTGCTACAAAATACTTTCTTTTAAAAAAAAATTCATTTCTTATGATCTTACCTAACTTTGTCCACATAGAATTTTGTGTGCTCTTAGAGGATCTGATTAATCTCTTAGCTGACAGTTAAAACAAAACAAAAACTGAGAGGAAAAGATTTGCTACATCTTATCTATGGCCATACCACTGGGAACAACCCTATATCTAATTAGTTAAAGGTGAAGGAGCTGAGAAGACGGCTAGGTGTGTGTGGTGGTTTGAATGAGAACAGCCCTCACAGACTCCTATGTTTGAATATTTGATCCTCAGTTTGGGAACTGTTTGGGAAGGTCTAAGAGGTGTGACCTTGTTGAAGGAGGTATGTCACTGGAGTGGGCTTTGAGGTTTCAAAAGACTCATGTCATTCCCAGGTGCTCTCTGCCTTCTACTTGTGGATCCAGATGTAAGCTCAGGCTGTTCCTGATGATATCCTTTGTTCTGCCATCACTTACTCTAACTCTCTGAAACAACAAGCCTATTAAACACTTGCTTCTGTAAGTTGCCTTGGCCATGGTGCTTTGCTACAGCAATAGAAAAGTACCAAACACAGTAGGCAAGAGTACAAGCATGAGGGCCTGACTTCAAATCCCCATTATTCACTAAGAAGGCTGAGCATGGGCATTCTCACCTGTAACCCTGGTGCTGTGTGGAGTGGAGAATAAGTAAAGGATGATGGAGCAGGGTGCCCAGGGTCATCTTCTGACCTCCCCATTCTCATGAGCATGTATACACACATGCGCACTGTGCTGGCTAGTTATATGTCAACTTGACATAAGCTAGAGTCATCAGAGAGAAGGGAGCCTCAGTTGAGAAAATGCCTACATGGGATTGGACTGTAGGCAATCCTGTAGGGCATTTTCTTAATTAGTGATTGATGGGAGAGGGTCTAGTCCATTGTGGGTGGAACCATGCCTGGGCTGGTGGTCCTGGGGTCTAAAAGGAAGCAGGATGAGGTAACCATGATAAGAAAGCCAGTAAGCAGTACCCTTCCATGGCCTCTGCATCAGTTCCTGCCTTGGGGTTCCTACCCTGCTTGAGTTCCTGACTTTCTTCAGGGATGAACAGTAATGTGTGAGTGGAAGCCAAATAAACCCTTTCCTCCCTAAGTTGCTCTGGTCATGATGTTTTATCACAGCAATGGTAACCCTAACTAAGACATATACATACACACGCAACAACAACAATAGCAAGCTGAAGAAGCAATTGAGGAAGACATCCCAATGTCAACCTTATCTCTAAATGCACTCACATGGGCAAACATATACACGTAAGTACAACAGTGACAACAAAAAAATCACTTTTTGTCAGTGACAAGCTTGAAGTCACTGACAGTGAGGCTTCTGTATATTTCCAACAAGTTGCCAGACAGTTCTCTTTGCTCCAAGTAGCTCATTGGGTTGTGTTGGCTTAATAAATGTGGAATATAAAATGGATATGAGCTCTCACTAGGAGCATGGCATTGTTACCAGACACAAGTTCAAATCTTAACCTTACTTCTTATAATGATAATCCTGGGCAAGTTATTGAATTTCCCTAAACCTTGGTTTGCTCATTTTAAAAACTGGAACTTCTCATCCTTGGCACATCCTCGAAGCGTTTGCCTTGAGAGTGGACGGGCAGCTAGGACCAGGAGAGCGCATAGCGTTTGACTTGGTGGTAGATGCATTACTCACTTCTCCTACTGCTGTGATAAAATGCCTGAGCAAGCAACTTAAGAAAGGGAGGCTTTACATTGATTTACACTTCAAGGGAAAATGGCCCAGTGGTAGGAGTGCAAGGCTACTGTTCACACCGAGTCCACAGTCAGAAAGCAGTGAGCAACAAATGCTCCTGCTCGGCTTGCTTCTCCTTTCTATGCAGTCAGGAGGGCAGCCGATGGAAAGGTGCTTCTACTCTTAGGGTGGGTCTCCCCACTGCAACTAACTCGATCTGGAGAGGCTTTTGCAGACATGCCCGGAGGCTTGTTTCCATGGAGATTCTAGCTCCTGTCAAGTTGATACCACAGCAGGAGCACGTGTTATGTCTGGTAAAAATCATGCTTAGTGACCACCTGACTTTAGGGGAGGGGGAACAGATGCAAGTGGTGTGCCAAAGATGAGGCTCCAAACTTAAGTTACTGGACATTTCTACTGCTCTCCAATGTTCAACTGACCTCTTCCTAAACAACAGAAATCCCTACCTTCAGATAGACTGGCACTAGGGTGAAATTCATGAGATCTTAACGTAGAAGTTCAAGAAGTCATTTCTTCTTAAAAGGAGTCACCCAGTGGTTTTGGGGGTACGTTGTTTAGTGCTAGAGTAGTAGTCTAGGACACACTAGCCCTGGGCTCCAACCCCACCATCAGGGGCAACAATATCATCCAAGAGCCAACTGTACAACTCTATGACTCATGTGGTGAAGGCCTCATAGGATTTGATGCTATGCTGTAAGCATACACTTAATTTGACTCACTCTGGTCTCAACCTCAAGTAGAGTCATGTGACTAGGTCTGGCCAATGAGTTCTAGACACCCGTGGTAACTGAGAGCCAGCACTCCATTCTCCATGCTCTGTTTCTCTTCTCCAGCAGTCAGGGCAAAGGGACAGCAGGGATCAGTGCTCTGTGCAGCCCTGTCTCTGCAAACCTCCGTGAACATATCACATGGTTAAGACAGAAAAGTGTGTTATATGGAGGCTGACTGTAAAAACACCTAGCCTGTCCCTTCTTATCCTTGTTATTGCTGTTGCTATTGTTGTTTTAGCATTATACCAATCAAAATCAATCACTCCCTTTCTTTTGAAAGGCTGCTGCACAGGCAGTGGCATCCTGGTGGCATCATAACCATGAGTGGAAGCGTGCGCCCTAGGAAGCTTTGTGCAGATTGAGATTATCTTCATGTCCCCAGAGCCCTATCCACTTTCTGGATATACTATTGGTATTTAATAGATGTTTAAGAGTGTTTGGTTTACAAATTATAAGAAATTTTCTTCAAAGTCAGAACTGTAAGCCAGCAGTAAGCCAAGAAAAATAACCCCCATCACCCCCCCCCATCACCCGTGTCTGTCGAATCTCTCAGTCTTTCAGTGCCTGCATAAGCTGCGTTGTCAAGGTTACCTCTCATCATCTTTGGAATATTATTAGACCCTGACCCACATTGTATCAAAACTACATAGACCTTGATGTGTGTTTGCTTCCCCTACCGTTCCAACTCTTGTTCTCTTTTCTGGTCTGCCTCCCTCATTCCACTGTATTTAAATTTATGAAAGACTTTACAGCTTGGCTATTCGCCAGACTGAGAGCTCATTCTACATTGTACTGACTCAGTGGGACTTCAAGGGAGTTGGACTCAAACTGAGAATAAATTAGAAAGTTCTATTCTTCCCAATGCACATGAGATTATACATTGTTTTTGTTGTCATTTTCTGAGACAGGAGTTCTCTGCTGGAACTCTGGCTGTCCTGGAACTAACCTGTAGACCAGGCTGGCCTCAAATTCACAGACAGAGATCTTCCTGCTAGTGCTTCCTGAGTGCTGGGATCAAAGACATGTACCACCACCACCTGGCTTGGCTATACTTCTTTTTAACTTTTTTTAACTTTGTGGATGTGGGCAGTGCACAGAGTTGGCATCTGCATTCTGAGTTTCTTTCACTTTGCTCAGCATTCCTCATCCATCATCCTCATTAGTTCGGCTATTTATTCGTTTTACCGTGTTAGATTCTGTGCCAAAAGTTCACCAAGATCTTATGAAAGAGGTATAGTTATCAGACCTACTTTACAGATGAGAACATTGAGGTTCAGGAGGATGAAGAATTTATACAAGGACACTCAGGTTAAACACCAGAGCTAAGACTGAGCCAAGGTTCAGCTTGACTGTAAATCCTGTGTGTTTAGCTTCCTATGGTATCACGAGAGACAGGTGGGGGAGATCTCAAAGGACACCCAATTTCTTCCAGTTTCAAAGCAGACACTTCAGTAAAGGCAATGCTACCACTGTTCTGAGCATCTCAGAAGGACTTGGAGTAAAGAGGAAATCTTGTAGGCCAATCCGATGGAATCTGGATTGCATAAAGCTTTATTCTGAAAAAAAAAAATGCTTCTCCAGGAAGATAGGAAGAATGAGTTCAAGTGTTCCACAGTACGGGACAGTGACTATAGGTCACAGCAGCCTGTTAATAAGCTAATTATCCTAATTTTATCATTACAAAATACATTAGAGTAGAGTATTGAACTATCACACTGAATGCTGTAGATATGTGTAATTATTATCTGTCAGTTTCAAAGGAAAAAGTTTTAAACAACTCTCAATTTCTTCATAACCTGGAATTTTAAAATGGCTGAAATAATTTTTAAGATCACATGATTTTTTTTTTTTTTTTGCAAAATGACTTATTGAGAGAAAATGTGTTTAAAGTCATTTTTAAATGTGTATGATATGATTAAAAGTTAAAGGAGAGGATATGCTAAAGGAAAATTTTTCAGGCTAGTTTGAAGCATCAGACTTTACTAAACATAATACACTTTCCTTCCAAGACTACCCAGCACTTAGGGCACCTCAAAGTTCAAAGCCAGCCTGGGCTACATTACAAGACCATGTTTCATAATGGAGAGAGAGAAGGAGGGAGAAAAGGAGGAGGCAGGAGGGAAGGCAGGAGGGAGGGGCAGGGAAGGACCCTTTCAAGTGGAATCTCTTTAATTGCTGAACCTGAGGATCTTTGTTGGCCTTTCCTCGTTGTTATGAATTATCTATGCACATTTTTGCCCATTTCCTATCAAAACGTATATGCATACATAAATCATTTGCAATGATTTCCTGCAACTTATAGAAAGTTGAATTTTTATTTTATCAGATTATCAATGTTTTCCCAATTTAAGATTTGGCTTTGATGCTCTTATAATTGGGAAAGAACTTGGATGTCAAAAACTATGGATTAGTTTCACAAATCCATTTCATGCCAATGAGAAGGCAAGGAGTTCACAAGCAATCTGCAGAGAGCTTCCTGTTTGACTCTGGGCATCATTAAGTAATAGCCATGTGCTGATTAGGCTATTCTCCATGCAAGACTGAAAAAACCACCTTATCAGTACTCATCAGTTTGCAATGCCTGCCCGGTTGGAATAGGTGTTAACATCAGCCCATAAAAATCCTGCCTGTTGAAATGTCAAGTGGCTCACTGCCAAAAATGGAAGGAGAAGAAAGAGAGCTGAAAAGGAAACAAAATTTAAAATGAGAAAAAGAAAGAAGAGGTAAAATAAAAATAGAGAGAGAGAAAAGACAAGAAGAAAGAGAAAGACATGGGTTAGCACATGGTTAAAATAAAAGGAAAGAAGAAAAAAGACAGAAATAAGGCAAAATATAATTTTATAATAGATGGGAGGGAACAGCCTAGATGGCCATTAACAGATGGACAGATAAAGAAAGTGTGTCACACATACACAATGGAGTTTATTTAGCCATAAACCAGAACAAAACTAGGAAAATGTTTAGAACCAGAGATAATGGTAAATGAAAAAAAAAAAAAAAACACTTCAAAAAGTCAAATACTTCATGTTTTCTCTTATATGCAGAATCTAGATGTAAACACAAATATACATAATGACATGAAAATGTAAGGGGAATTATATGAGGAGAGGGAGAAATATAAGAAATATAAAGGAGACAAACAAGGCTAACAGAGAATAAAAACAAAATATTGCATATTTTAATATATGCACGCATATATCTATTAAGATATATGCTTACATGTATATTTATCTGCATGTACGCACATGCACACACACACACACACACATGACTCAGTGAGAGGAAAGGAACTAGTAAGAGGCGAGGGGGAGGGGTAGAAGAGCACCACAGAGGGTATGAAGATGTCACAAAAGTCATTCTTTCGGATAACTAACTAAAGTTAACTGGAAAAGTGCTTTTTAAATGGGTGGTAGGAAGGAGGAGGGTGGATGAGGGAGAAGATGGCAGAGATCACCAAACTTCAGGGCTCCAGGCTACGTACATTTCCACTACACAACACTCCAGGAGTGAGGGAGAACACAGAACTCTCCCTTCCCATTTTACAAAGAAGTGGGCTAGAAGCAATACATTCTCATTCTCATATTAGATCCGTACCAGACAGTACCCAGTGCCCCATGCGCTGTCTAGCCTATCTCCTTCCCGGCTGCAACTCCTTCACCAAATCTTGCTGTTTGAATTATATTTCTATGTATTCAGCATAAATCGTATTTTAGGAGAAAACAGGCCTTCTTTGAAACTAGAAAATCTTACCTGTGCAAGTTTATTTTTATTTATTTTTTATTTTTATTTTTGTATTGTGCTATAACAGAATTTGGCCTAAAGTGTATAAACATTTAATCAGCAGACAAGCTAGCAGTTACTTCCTATCGAAGTAAATAAAACAGGAGACTGTTAGGAACTTAAAATAGAAAATGTATCCCAAAGGAAGTTAGGATAACTTCAGCAAAGGCCAACATCCTTAGCACTTTTAGTGGAGTTTCCATGGTACTATTTTCCTGGCCTTCCTGGGGGCACAGAGTCAAAGGAGGAGATGGCAGGTCATCACAGTCAGCCACTTCCCTCACTGAGTGATTTAAGGATACATTTGAGAAAAAATGCTGAGTGTGAGTTATCTAACGTCAAAAGGGAAATTTTCCGACCCTGGAATACACACTGCTTCTGCCAATGCCCTTGAACACAGCAAAGGCCCGCTGTGATTGGTTTAATGGGCCCATCATTCTTTCAGCCAGGAGGTAGGACAGCCTGGGCTCAGACTTCCTTTCAGCCCTTGATTCCATGTGATCCTGCAACAAGTAAAAAGCTCCTTTGCCCTAATTTACTGGTTATTGCTTTAATTTTCTATTTTGCTTTGGCAGTGGGTGCCTGGCTTCATTCTGTTCCTTTATCTTGGATGACACTCAGCTTTATCAGCTTAGCTGTTTAGAATTGGTGCCAATGAGGCCAGTGTAAGCAGGCCTACCCATTCACTCAATAATACCTACTGAGCTACCCACACACCAAAGCTGTTTGGGGTGTTGTACATACAGCACTAACAACGCAGATAAAAGAGCATGCCTGCCCTTGAGAGTTTGGATTCTAGCAGAAGTGGAAGGCAGAGCGACGGTAAGTAAGATAACTTTGATAAAGTGTTTACCTTTCATGTAATGTTAAGTTCTTATGGAGGAAATTAAGACCAGGCAAAGAGAATGCACAGGGCTAGAAGTGGAACCTCGTCAGTGTGGTGAACAGGTGTTGTAAGTAGGACAATCTCTCCGATAACAGGGGCCTTGAGCAAAGACCTAGAGGTGATAGTGAGGGACACAAAGATTATGTGGGCAAAGGGACCATGCCTGGGGACAGACTCTGCGTGGATCTCTTCTTTCCTTCTCCTCCCTTCGTGGTAGCTAAGCCATGGCTAAGCCTTCAGGGGAAGAAGAGGTCTTGGCTCCAACGTGGGTCCAGGCATGTCTTTGGTCGGAGGGCTAAGGGCCATGGAAACAGACTTCCCAGTGATTGCAGTGATTTCTTCTTTCTTTGCAATGGCTTCCAGAAGTTCATATAGTTCTAACAGTCGGCACGTATGCAAGTCCTGTCACTTCTAAACCTCTAAAGAAGCATATATGAGGAGGAGGGCGGCTAGACTGACCGGTGAATATGAGGAAGAGGTAACGATGGGCAAAGACTCCAGAGGTGGAGGAGACAACCAAGTGAGAGGAAGAATGAGAAAGGATAGGAAATGGCCAAACAATAAATAATTATGTTGAGTTAGACAGTAAAAAAGAAGTGTGAGGACACAGTCACTGGGCAGAGTGGAAGAACATGATGAATCTGGGGAGATTAATCAGGCCTCCTGGAACTGTCAAGAAGAGAGACTGTGGCATTCAGCTCCCTGATGATGACTAACAGAAGCTAAGGTCATAGTTCACATTAATTCTTTTTGAGGAAATGAATTTAAACAAGAAAACACATAACATAAAAGACTACGGAGAAAACTCAAGTTCAGTAGACACAAATTCAGGGAAGAATTAAGCTGCTTTGGAGCATGAAGAGGGAGGACAACTGTCTAAATGGATTGTTCTACAGAGTGAGGTGAGATCCACCCAGAATGATGCCTTGGGATATTTATCACTTTAAGACCAGTTGTGTTTATGTAACTTGTATTTCATCTCCTCCCGTGGCAGCTTTTAAGAACACACATAACAGAAAAGGAAAAAATAAAACAATCAAAAAGAACCAGAAGTGAAGAGGAAATGCTGGTAAGAAAATAAAGCCAGAGGTACAATTAATGCACACCTTCCATATACTGCCCTAATAGGAGAGAAAATCACGGTCAAGTAGACAGTCTGCAGTCACTGGAAGAGAACCTATCAATTGGCTTCTCATGTTCTTACCCGCCAAGCATAGAAAGACAAAAAACAAAAAACAAAGAACAAAAAAAAATTGACCACTGCTAAAAAACCTACAGTTTCCAGAAACTTACCCAGAACGTTTGTAGGTATTAACATTAAAGTCTAAAGAAACTCTGTCCAGCAGAGTCAATGATATGGACAAGGACTTTGCCAACATTCTGTCAGTTAACATAATATCTAGTTTCTTAAAAGTCAGAATCTTCTATTCTTACTAAGTTGTAAATGGTTTCCATTTCTTAAGCAACATTTGCCACTTAATTCTGATAACTTTTACTTCACAGTAGAGTCTTGAGAACAATTGCAGGTATACCAGAAAATGGTCTTTGCCATCAAGGAAACAATTCGATGCGGTGGTTACTTTGTGTCCAGCAACTACTGCAGCAACAAGTTCTGTATGTTTCCCACAGATGTTTTATGTCAATTATTGATATCTTCGGCAACTCAGCCATTTAATCATTCCGAAGAATGATCTGGAAACCAGTCTATTTGAAAGATTCTATTGAATTCAGAATTTAGAGTAACTGGAGACACTAGGCGAGACCCTTCTGATGGGACCATGAAGTCAAGAGTACTGGTTCAGCTCTGAGTGCTCAAGCCCATGCATATCACTGCCTTGGGATGGTGCTTCTGGATCACTGTTACTCTTACCACCTTGGCCATGTGATACATCTCTCACTGCTCAGCTGTTACAGATGTGCTTAAAATGACACACCTGTTTACAACCTATATGGTGACCAGCACTGTGCATTAACGTGTGCCTTATATTCAGAAGCAACAAAATGCACACTAATATCTTGCTCATTTTCAAATTAACAAATTAAATTGTGCATCCTTGCATAGATTCTCTTCAGGCAAATGAGGAAGTACCAGCTAAAATTAATGTGTAAAATCAGAACGAAAATTTGACTGCCGCCTGTTTGATGACCAAGAATTATAATCAATGATAAAAAAAATGTCTGAAGCCATTTTCATTTCCTCCCACCAAGTGGGCAATGCTGTGAGGTTTGCTCTAACTCCTCTCTCGGTCCTCTCCCTCTCTCCTTTCTGGTTCCTCCTTGCTCTTCTTGGGGCCTGCACAGACCCATGGGTAAACGCTGATCGCTTTCACTTCTGCTGAGGAAATTACAACATGCTTCTCTAAACGGCAGAGTGAAAGAGAAAACAGATGTTCTGATACCAAATGATTGGACCTTAGAGGGTTAGCAGTATTCTCAGGACGAGTAGGACCATAAAATGTCCACGAGTCTGAGAGAAGCACTGAGGTGTGAGTGGGGGGTGGAACAGAAGATTAGCCAAGAAGGGACTTACGAGAAAGAAGTGGGTGGGTGGATGTTGGTGCATCATCTACTCTAGAAATCCCTGAGCATGATGTGCTCAGCCCTGTTGTGATGGTTTCTCTTCGGGTCTGACTCGGGGAATATCTGCTGAATCAGTATCTCTGAGCCGAACCAGGAAATTCACCCCAAAGAGGAGAGTCACTGTATTTGTCAGGGTCTCTGGAAAAAAGTTAGACTCAAGAGACAGAATCATCTGATCTGAAATGTTCTCTTGTATGAAATTCTCTGCTTTGTACTCGAAAGAAAGAAGGCACCAGTGGGAGCTTGCTCATCAAACGTGGTGCGAGTTTAGCTTCTTCTAGAAAAAGCAGCCTGCGTCACATCGAAGCCAGATTTGGTTCTTTGCTCTGAGAGCGGTTAGCCCAGTGGAGGGGCTGGCTTCCGTGACAACTGGTGCAGAGACAGGTGCAGTGTGGGTCCCTCAGATATGAACTCTGATAAACAGTGCATGAGTGCCTACTCTGTGCAAGAATGGAGAGGAGAGCAGCCCAGCTCCCACCCTCCTGGGGTTCCCATTGCAGCCTGATCATCCACAGTCTTCCTGGCAAGGAAGACATTTCAGATCCTGCTTCGTTGAAGTGTCGGGGAGAAAGGTAAGTGGTACTTTGTTTCCCACTCTACAGCTGGGTAATATGAGTTCTAATGAAGTTAGATGAAGGTCATGCAGAGGTCAGAGCATCTTAAAAAAAATGATCACAAGAGTTTTGATGTGCGCTGAGAAATTTATACTGAGAAGTGAAGAAGATATTTTTTTGTGGGCTTATCTAAACAGAAATGTGTTGCTCTGAATATCTCAGTTTCATTTATTCAGCAAGTATGTACTGGGTGCTACTGTGGGCAATGAAAACAGCAAAGGAAATAAGGACTAATGGGACATGAACACATTTAGTGTGTGTGTGTGTGTGTGTGTGTGTGTGTATGACAATTTAAGTGGAAAGTACCTTGAACAAAACTAAAACATAACAAAGGACCAGGGGGAGGATGACTGAGCAGAGTTCTGAACGAAGGATCAGGCTGTGTGACTGGCTGGGGACCCCAAAGAACATCTAGTGCAAGGCTGTAGGTGAGCAGGAGCAGAGGAGGTTTGAAGAACAGCAATGCAGTCACTGAAACAGAAAAGCAGGGCAAAGACAAGACACTGGGGGCCAGCAAGCAGTTGGGAGAGGGACAGTCCTGGCTTTGGCACTAGCTAAAGCAGGTTACCGCTGATGGTTGTGTGTTCGGTACCACTCAGGGTCTCATAGATCTCTCTGGCTGGAGGCAAGGCTTAGTTTATCCAGGTGAATATGCAAGCAGCAGAGCTGTCTAGATTTGGGGTCAAATGAAGGAGAAATAGGGGGGTGCTGTTTTGTTTTGTTTCAACTTTTTAAAGTTTGTTTCTACTATCCTTTTCTCACATTATGGCATTGAAAAATCATGTAAAAATTATTAGTCATACATAGTGAAATGTGATTTCAAAGGAGTAGCTGCTGTTTTCACATCCATTCAAACCACCTTCCTAATGCCTAAAGTGTATCTTCCTGGCTATGAACTGTTTAATATAGAGCTGAAAACTGCAAGCAATCAAATACTTTTCAAAGCACGTGTGCTCATAAATGTGTTAAGGTAGTTGAATTAGATCATAGAAATTACAGTTAACTGGATTTTATTGATCCCCCTTTCTAGAACTTGTAGTAATTCATTCATCTTTTTATGGCCCATTGTAAATAAAATTTTCCCTCTTCATCATGCCAATTAATGATTAACTTATTAAAAATCATAATGATATGAGATTCTATGAAGTTTGCTTGGGCCACTTTTGGTGAATCTCCTTGATAACTAATTTTTTAAAAATCAGTTTTCATGTTTCCATGAATCTCATTGGCATCTTCAAGTGTCTCCATCAAACAGCAGAGGCCTAGTGATGGAGAGGGTGAACACAGACGTCTGAAGGACTGAACTGGGGGTAAAGGGAGGCAGACAGACTTTCAGATCAGACCATCTAGCTGATCTGTAAGTCCTCGGCTGGATATTTGTTATTTCAGGATATCAGTCAGGGCCAAGGTAGAAGCCCTTGTCTTTCTTGGGCATGGCTTTATTCAGCCTATACTAGGTAAGATGCCCTTTATATTTCCTGCTGGTTCACAAGTTACTGCCTGAGAGATGAACATGCAAGCATCTCCCACCCTCCATGTGCCTGCTGTGTCATCGGTGATGGTTTCCCCTCTGTCTCCCTCCAAAGGATGTGTTGAATGAAACTATGAGCTTGAGGCTGAATGGCTCGGGGCATATTAATAATGCCATGAGTCATTTGTGCTGCCTTTGAGATATATTATTAACAGATTCCAGGAAGTTCCCCTGTCTCCCCTCAGTGGCCTTTCACAATTAACCTTTCCGCTAAGACGTAGTAGACTCATGGCTTCTTCCTCCACCAGAAACTAAATCCAGATACTGTCAGTCATTTGCTGTCTTTGGTGAATTTATATATCACAAATCTGCTATCATAGCTCACACAGAAGAAAGGAAAGACTAAATATACACATGAGAGGTCATAGTCAAATGATGGCAGATGGAGAGGATCCCCTGAGCAGGAGCCTCCAAACTGCTTATGGTAAATACCAGTTGTGGTATTTCTTGGATCTGAGAAAAAGAAGTCCATTCAGGGCAGACCCTTGGAATTGTTATAGCTAATAGCCACAGAAGTCAAATTACTTAAAGAAAAGCAGTGAACCCATGGAGAATCATAGGCTTTTAATAACCTCAGCCCTGAGTTGTTTAAATAATCTCTTCCAAAACACCTCACACTTCACCAGTTATGTGTGTCCCTGGTTCACCTCAGTCTTTAACGAATTCTTTTCCCTTAAGTATTTCTGGAAATGCCCAAGGGTGCTAACATGTGGCTGGAAATAATTCTGCTGAGCATCCTCACCAAAGCAGGAATCCACGGGCCCGGGCTCAAGCTCATTCATGAGTGTCTCCATCTCTGTTGCCACCTCGGTCACTGCCAGCAGGAAGTCCTGCAGGACCTGAGCTGGTGAATTCAGAATGCCTGCATGTCTAAGCAAGAGCCTTTCTCACACACCCCTGCTCAGCAGAGTGAGGAGAATACATGGTGCTGCCCTCAGGAGGCAAGTGTGCTCAGCCTTGGGTGCCCCAGTGGTTCACACAGGCCTTCCCTAGACATTTCCACTCTGTTCATGGACCATGGCCTGACCCCACTCATTCAACTCTACTCTTTGCTGTTAGCATTGTTACCTCAGGGATAGCCAATCTAACTATTACTCTGTAATTACTGTAATTATTACAGTGACCTGGAGGTCACTCTGAGCATCCCACTGAAAATCTATGTGAACCCCAAAGTGTCACTATCTCATTTAACCTATCATTCTTTCAAACCATGCTGCACCCTTTCCCAAGGCTGCAGACATGCCCCCCGAGACAGACAAGCTCTAGTACCAGCCGGAGACTGACATCTGTTCTTTGCAGACATCAGGTTTTCTTACTGGAATTGCACTGACAGTTTAGATCTTCTCAGAGCTGTGCTCCCCTTCATCAGTCCTCTGTTTAGGAACACACTGAGTTTTTCCTACAAAGATTTGCAATGTGTCAGTGAGGAGGAATTCAGTCTTTCTCTGGAGGCTCCTGAGCCCTGTTGTAAGGTGGATACAAATGAAAGCACCAGGAAGATTTGACCTCACTTTGCCCCCCAGAAACTCCCGAGTCATAGTTCCTGCCTGGCCTGACACTCTCATCCTAAACCATGTCTTAAACTTTCCCTTCTTCTCTCCTGAAGGGACCAAACAATATACCTTACAAATATATCAAGTGTTCTCCTCTCTCTTTGTGTCTTAGTTTCCTTTACAATTGCTGTAATAAAATACCCTGACAAAAGCAACTTGAAGAACGCCCTTATTTTGGCTCACAGTTCCAGGTTATGGTCCATTATAGCAGGGTAGTCAGCACAACCATAATCAAGAACAGAAAGTAATGATGAAAGCATACAACTGCTCAGTTCTCACTCTTCACTTACACAGTTCAGGATCCCCTGCCCAGGGATTAAGACCGGTCTTCCCACATCTATTGATGTAATCAAGATATCCCCCACAGGTTGCCCAGCAACCTGTTGCCCAGGTGATCAGCTTCCTGTCAGGTTGACAATTAATACCAACCATCACACCTCCCCACATCTTTGTGAAAGGAAGCTGATAGATGAGTCAAGGCACACACACAGCTGGTGGTGGTGGCTAACTCAGAATTGCTAAGTAGGCTTCAAAATTCGTGGCTAGTGAGATGACTCCACAGATAAAGGTGTTTGCCACCAAGCCTGATGACCTAAGCTTGAATCCCCAGCACCTACATGGTAGGAGAGAACTGATTCTTGTGAGCTGTCCTCTGACACACACACACACACACACACACACACACACACACACACACACACACACAGAGGGGGTGGGGAATAAATAAATAAATTAATAAATAAATAAATGTAACAAAGATCTAAATTGTGTCAAAAGTGGGAACATCTTGACATTAGTTGCTTAATATTCCCAACCAGAGTGGCCCCTGGCTGAGGAGGCAGACCCCAGATCCCAAAGTGTAATGGACCAGCATCTTGACCTAAAAAAAACATGTGTCTAAGTCTGTGCTGACTGCCATATAAAATACCACAGACCAGGCTCTTGAATAATACATTGCTCACAGTTCTAGAGATGGGAAATCAAAGATGAAGATGCTAAAAGATTCTCAGTCTACTAATGGCCACTTTTGGATCATAGCCAACTTTCTGCCCAGTGTCTTCACATGACAGAGGAGTGAGGAGATTCTTTGGAGTCTCCTTTAAATGGACAAAATTCTCACTCATGAAAGCTCCACCCACATACCACAGTCACTTTCCAAAGGCCTAACTTTCCAATATTATCACATAGTGAGTTAGGACTGCAATCTCTGGATTTGGGAAGAGGTATTTAGTCTGTAGTAACATGAATCAGGAAGTTTTCTTCTTGGAGAAGTAATATATTATTGAAAAAAGAAGGACTGCTTGAACTTGGGAGTTCAAGACTAGAATAGGCAACAAAGTGAGACTATGTCAGAGAGAGAGAGAAAGGGAAGGAGGGAGGGAAGAAAAGAAGGAAGAAAGGGAGGGGGAAAAGAAGGAAGGAAGAACAGAGATCAAAGCAGGGAGCTAAAGTAACACTTGGGAAGATAAAAAGTAAATTAAAAAAAATGTAGAGGAAAATAGCAATCTGCCATAACTATCCCCCTCAATTAATGGTTAGTATTTTGCGTTTTCTGTAAAGCTATTTAGTATAAATTAACACAGTCCAGAATATAACCTAATATAAAAGTACAAAAATTTCAAACATATCTAAAAGAAAGCTGGTATCATTGTGTGTAGTTTTATATAAGTTTCACATACATACAAACATGCATACTTAATATTTTCCTGTGAGCACTTCCCAGATCATGATTTTTGATGATAGTGTCCAATTAAAGATGAGACATGCTTAACTGTCCTTTAGTTAATAGGAAGATTGTCTCCAATGCTTATTATTAGTATACTTCCTCTTCTTCTCTTCAGACATATTCTCAGAAGAATTTCTTTCTTAGAGAATGTATGCATGTGTCTAATAGATATGATACATGTGCAGTATAGGACATCTATGATAATGTGTTTTGATTTAATACTCACCAGGTTCCAGAATCATGGCTGCTCCATTGCAAAGAAGTTGCATACAGTTCCATTCCACCTCTTGTTTGCAATAGGTAGAGTAGAGAGACAGTTCCTGATAGACTTCTGTCTTACAAATGTTTCCATAACATTGGCAAATTGCTTAGCTTTTTCATGCCCCAATTACTTGCCTTGAAGATGGGGATTCTCTCACCCATTTAATAAACTACAAACTTGTACCAAGGATGAGATGTTAGCTTAACCATATGATACAGATACATCACTAAGGCAAAGTACTTGGTGCTCTGTGGTCAGAGCTGGTTTTAATCCTACATCAGTTACTCATTATTCATTATTGCATATCATGGGTAAATTATATCACTTCTCTTTTCCCTAGTTTTCTCATCTAAAACATAGATAACAAGAGTTTCTTTCCTAGGAGATAGGATAGTGCTACATATGAATAGCACATGTCAGCTGGAATTGTCATTACTTAGCATTAAGAAGTAGATTTGGGGTACAACATCAAATGGTTGAGAGTCATTGGCTTTCCATTGCATGTTCTTTAATCACAGTGGTAAGAGAATGCCTGCAGCATGTAGGTGTAAGAGCAATCAAAAATACAATAGTCACCTGAATATACCAAATAGAAGTAGTAAAGTAAGTGTTTTGCAAAATGTTTACCCAAAAGTCATAAGCCCTGCAGGAGTGTGTTCCAAAGACCATTGGTGGGCACAGGAGAATGATAGTCAGGATGGTTAGGGCATTGAGGGTTTCAGTAATGCCCCCGACACATACATATAAATAGCTTTTATTTTATGGCAAAAATTCTTAGCTGATGAACAAAGCCATTCCTTCTTCTTGGACCTTCAACCAGACCTCATTTCCCAGGTTTCATTAAATGTTACCATGTGCTCACATTGTGGGCCATATGGTTTCGGACTATATGGCCTAGCTCTGCTATTGCAGTGTGAAAGCAGCCACCTGAGATACATAACATATGGGTGTACTATGTCCCAATAAAACTTTACAAAACTGGGCTGTGGTTTGCCAACTTCTGGATGAGAGCTCAGTAAGCCAAGGTGGGGGGGAGGGGCATGGTAAAGCTGAAAGACAGACAGGAGCCAGTCAGGAGGCACCCTGGGCCTCTTCAGTTTTATCCTAGGAGAAGCTTGTGAAGCATTTTAGGAAGGAGTGTGACTCAATGCAGAAAACTCAGCTCTGGAGATCAGACCCGCAGCTTTCACTCACCATGTGACCACAGGGACCCTTTTGCTGCTTCCTCTATGAAGTCTCCTAAAGTTTATGAGATGGCATCTTTAGGGAAGGTCCAGCCTGCAGAGAATTCACAAGGTGACATTTGCCACTTTGGTGAATTTGCCATGGTTATGGCTTTCATCTGCAGCTGAGCAGGGTCAGGAACCCCAATCTGTCAGCACATTATCTTTGTTCTCTGCCATACTTATAGTCCAAGTTCAAGTAACTCACACCCCAAGGTAAAATTACTAATTATCTCTTTATTTTATCATTAGCATGTGGGGCTTCATTATGACATTTTATATACAGATAGATACAGACGTATATCATTTTACTTTGCTCAGTAAATTTCTGATGACAAACAGATGCCAAGGGTGAGCAGTCTATTTTCTCATCTATAACATAAATAACATCCTTAGAGAGACAATATCAGCAACCATAGTAGTTAATATTTATTGTTATTTGTTGTCCAAAGTGTGATCACTTTGTCTATTATGTAAGAACTATAAGTCTTCTTCATATATAAAGCAAGAGATTAAATAACTTTAGAACACAAAGCTAGTGAGTGGTAGAGGTAAGAGCAGGACCCATACGGTATAAACCAGAATCTGGCATTTAACCAGTATAACATAGCATCTCACAGGAGGAAATTCAATCAGCAGGGGAAAGGGGAGAAGGCAGGCAAATTCCTTTCTAATGAATGTATTGAGGGAATAGCCTGATACATCCATCTCCACTAGGAATGGTACACCAGCAGATCATCAGCTCATAATGTCCTTTGGTTATACTCTATCCACCTCCATACTGACTGCAGTCTTCTCACTAGCAGAGCTACTCCCAGAAGCTCAGTGGTAGAGGACTTCCCCAGCATGCACAAGACTGTGCATTCAAATCAACCTCCGTGGGATCAAAAAGGGCAACTCCCAAACTCTATAACGGCCCATCTGGTGCTGGAATCATACAGTGCGTGGTCATTTCGTGTCTGGCTTCATCCTCTTAGAACAATGTGTTCCAGACTTGTCCACGCACTGTTGGTGCACCATTCTTTTCTGTACCTCTAGGGCATCCCGCTGTATGGACCACACTTGTTTTCTCATTCATCACCTGACAAACATTTAAGTTGTAAGCATGTGACTAATAGGGAAAATGTCATTGTGCACATTCAAGTATAATGTTTTGTGTAGAAATGCATAATTTCACCCAAGAGATTTCTTTTTTATACTTTTTTTTAAAAAATTTATACATGAGTACTGTATGTATACCATTTCTACCCCTCCCTCTCTACCAATTCTTACCCACATCCTCCCCCTCTTGCTCAAATTCATGTTCTTTAATTATTATGACATATATACATATTCACACACACACACACACACACACACACACAACTTGTTGTTGAGTTCATTCAGTGTTGCTTGTATGTTTGTGTGTTTAGGGCTGACCACTTGGGATTGAATAGCCTATTAGGGCTCTTATCCCTGGAGAAGACTGATTCTCCTCTCTTAGAAGCCATTAATTGCCTGTAGCTCTTCATCTAGGAGTGGGGGGGTGTGAGAGCTCCCCCATTAGTGCTGGCATGTAAACTGGTGCTTGTCATTGTCTAGGTCTTGTTTGAGTAACCACATTGTTGAAATGTCAAATATGCAGCTCTCCTGTCATGTCTGAAAGATGCTACATCACAGCAGGCATCCTGATCCCCTGGGCTCTTATAATCTTTCTGTCTCCCTCTCCCATGATGTTCCCTGAGCCTTTGGTGTAGGGGTTATGCTGTAGATGTGCCAGTCGGGATTGGCACGCCACGATCAGTTGTTCGCTGTATTTTTGCCAGTGTTAGATTTTTGTAATGGTCTCCATCTGCTGAAAGAAAAAGGTTTTGGAATGAGGGGTAAGAGCTATAGTTATTTGTGGATGTTAGAATGCAGTTAGAAATTACAATGGCTTAGGAAGTAGCAGTACTAGATCCTCCTCTAGGGTCTATGACATCACCAGCAAGTGGTAGCTGGCTATACAACTGGTTTATACTACCAGATATGAATTTCCTCCCATTGAGCAGACATTGAGTCCAACTAGACAGCTGTTGGTTACCCCACAATATTGGTGCCACTATTGTACCCCTGGGGATCTCTGGCTATTATTGTGGTTCGATGTCTTTCTATCTAGATAGGACTATTAATTGCTCATCTCCTTTGGCAGCTTGCATGGCATCTTCTGATACCATGAGAGCTAGTCCTCAAGGAAGAAGCTTCCAGATCAGATCTAGTACAATTCCTCCAAGTCCTGTTTATAAAATATATGCATCTTCAGAAATAGGGTTTTGCCTTCAAGTCCTGAGAGGCAGCAAAAGGTGGTGCCAATAACCCATGTTGTTTGGGGGAGTCTCTTGAACTCCTCAAGAAACTTCTTAAGTATTGACTCATTGGATCATACAGTAACTCTATGTTTAACTTTTTGAGGGAACTGGCAACCTGTTTTACTTAAGACTGAGCCATTTTGGAACTTGATTATCACTGTGGGAGAGCTCCGGTTTCTCCACCTTGTCACGAACACATTATGTCCCTTTTCTAAAACTATGCCTAGCCCAATAGATAATAAGGTTAAGCATTTTAACATCTTTTATATGTTTATTAGTCACTTGTATGTCTTTGTAGAGAACTCTATTGAAGTCATTTGCTCTTTTAAAATATATGCTAACTTTTTATTGTTGAGTAGCAACAGTTCTTTATATATAACAGATTGAGGCTCTATCAGAAACACGATTTGCAATAGTTCTCTCATTCTGTTGGTTAATGTTTTATTTTCTTCATGCTTTCTTTTGAGATAGAAAGGATTTTAATTTTTATGAAATTCAGTTTGGTTGCTTCCCTTGTTTAACTGTGCTTTGGGAATCAGATTTAACCATTGTGTGATCCAAGGTCACAGAGTCGTACCTGTATGTTTTCATCTAAGAATTTTATACTTTCACCAGTTCATTTAAATCTGCAATCCACTTTGAGTTTATCCTTGAATATTTTATTTTATATGTGTTTGTCCAGTTATCATAGCACAGTGGTTTTCAACCTGTGAGTCTTGACCTCTTTGGAAGTCAAACAACACTTTCACAGGGGTTGCCTAAGACCATATGTATATCAGATATTTACATTACGATTATGAAACATTACTGTTATGAAACAGTAGCAAAATTACAGTTAGGAAGTAGCAACAAAAATGATTTTATGGTTGGGGAGCATCAAAAAATGAGAATTAAAGGGTCGCAGCATTAGGAAGGTTGAGAATCACTGTCCTAGCACCGTTTGTTGAAAAGGTTGGATGTCTTAGCATTTTTGTCACAAATCAGTTGAGTCAAGACATATGTTTCTGGACTCTTAATCCTGTCCCGTTGTCTAAATGCCTGTTTTTATGTCACACTATTTTGTTCTCTGTAGCTTTGTAGTAAGTTTTAAAGTTGGTTAAGCGTGAGTCCTCCATCTTTGCTCTTCAAAAATTGCTTTGTTGTTTTGATTTAATAACATCTTAAGACATCAAGTTAAAAAGAAGCTGCAACTTAATGGAGTGAGGCACTGTCAGGAAGGAATAGAGGCCTCTGCTTGGTGTAATTTATTTTGTGGAATGGGCTGGTTTCTTCTCTCTTCCAGCTCTGAAGGCCAAAGTACCTTCTCTTTCAGAGCCATTTTACAAATCAGGACATGACAATGAGACACAGCTAAATAAGTTGGTCACACAACTAGTGAATATCTTCTGCATCCTGGTCTCTTGGGCACGTCCTCAGAGAGTAAGTCACGCTGCCTCAGATAAACATTCCTGGACTCTGCCCTTAGGCAGGTGGTTTGAGGTGGGGTGTGGATAGCTGCACATTAAACAAACTTTCAGGTGTTTGAACTGAAATCAGTGTTTAAGGGATGGCCATGTAAAGTAGCTTCAAAGTTCAACGCGAATTAAGGAAGAAGGCCTTGAGATGCTGGTGACAGGCTGGGGGGAAATGCTAGGGACGCGAACAGAAGACTGTGCACTGGCGAGGAGAAGCAGAGGAGGCGAAGCACAAGGTATTGGCAGCTAACAAAGAGGCAGGACTGACCATCAGTGACCACTTCAGCTCCCTACCTTGGCCTTTCTGACCTTGCCTGTGACCATGTCACCAGGCTTCAGGAACATGCACTTCTTCCTAGCACTTAGCACACCTACAGTTTAGGAGAGCTAGAGAGTCCTCTGGGCAAGTAAATGATCTCTAAAGCAAGCAAGAATGACTCATATAAGTGACAGCTGACAGTGTTCTATCAAGACTGCTTACATTTTTCCCATTTTCACACAACCCTGGATATATGAAATATGTGCACAGATCAAACATTTGTAGACATGAAATCATAAAGAAATTTCCAATTCTCTTCTATATATATATATATATATATATATTTTGAAATTTATTAAAGAAAGCACATTTGCATGCTAATAAGATGACTGCACTTGTTTTTACATAAATAATTCAATCTTAGCTGAATATTTGATACTATCAGCCATAGAGCATCTTCAATTTTCAGAGCTGATCAATATTTGAATTTTATAATTGTCAGTGCTTGGAGCACTGCTTTGCATAAATATCTAACACAAAGTATGTTTGGCACCAACCACTTCAGAAATTGTTGGAAATTCTGTCCTAATCCCAAACTGTATTAATACAGAATACAACCAAAAATTATACTGATTGGATCTTTACATTCTGAGAAATTACAGTAGGAAACTATTAAAAGTCTTTGTTTTCTCTAATTAGATGACTATGTTTCTAGAAGAAGAGAAAACTTGGATAATAAAAATAATCTAATGTTTAATGTAGCATAGTCTCAAATCTTGAGCCAAGATGTTTTAGGCAGTATTCTGGGCCTTCTGTGTGGTGTGCTCAGAACCAAGGCCGAAGTGAAGTCACATGATACAATGTGGGCAGGTGCTTGCAGAAACACCTGGATTCACCACACTCTTGATTTTGAATTTTTGGTCATTGAGCCTTCAGAAATGTTTCATAGTGGCCAAAGTTTCATGACCTCACATTCAGTTATGGGTCTGTGCACAGGGTGGTGACATAGCTTTGGAATCTGGGTTGTAAGCACTCTCCACTGGGGAGCTGACTGGATCCTGGCTATGCTCCTCTGAGGCAGGCACTCCATCTTCCACACTTTACTAGTAAAGGGATCTGAGGCACTCAGATGTTGAAAAGCTCAGGAAGGTCATAGAGCAATAAGTAACAGAACCAGACTCAGAGCCAGGCAGCCTCACCCCAGAGCAGGCTGCTTAACCACTATGTTGTTTCCAGAAGAAGAAAAACAGACTAAGGGATGAGTTTTATTAATCCTGCAACTTGGAAAAGCTACTTGCAGCTAATTCTCATTAAGAGAGACAAAGGCAGAGACCCCTCTGAGCTATCCTGATATTGACTCAGCTCTGGCAGAAGTGTTGGGAAAACTTTGGGAGTTCAAAGGGAGCTGGCCCCCTCTTCCCCATTTGCATCTCTGTGGTGATGGAGACTAGCCAAGGCTGTCAAAGCTTCTTTACTTCTAGAGCAAAAGAAGAGCTCAAACTAGTGGCAAGTGAATGTCCTTAGGGGTTGAATATCCTTAAAATCATCAGATAGCTGGGAGAACAGGGCATTGGTAGAGCACTAACTTAGCATGAACAGGCCCTGAGTTCAACTCCAGCACTGTATATACATTTTATCCTGTTATTCATGTGGAATAATAATTATTATCAATATATTATTGTTAAAATTATTATACACATATAATGCATATTATTAAAATATTAAATATAATGATATTACTATTATTATTAATTGTTCCTGGGGTAGAGAGATGGCTCAGTAGATAGGGTACTTATTGTGCAAGCATGAAGAACTGAGTTTGGATCCTAAGCCCCAAGTAAAAAGCCAGGCATGGATACATGCACTGTAATCCCAACACTGCGGAGGGATAGAGACAAGAGGACCACTGAGGCTTCCTAAACCCTGTCCTGGTACCAGGTTCAGTGAGATACCCTACATCAAAGCAATAAAGTAGATAGTGATAGAATAGGAAACATGGACTCTGCGTGCATATGCACAGGTGCCCACATCCACCCATACACATGTGCATGCAACACAAACACACACCCCACAAATAACCTTTAAAGAATGTAACTAGGTAGTGGTGGTGCACACCTTTAATCCTAGCGCTCTCAGGAGGTAGAGGCAAGCAGATCTCTGTGAGTTTGAGACCAGTCATGGTCTACAGAGTGAGTTCCAGGATAGCAAGAGTTACAACAGAGAAACCCTGTCTCAAAAAAAACTAAATGAACAAACAAACAAAAATGTGACATCCGGATAGAAGTATGTCCTTGTCCCTGGAAGAAAGGAAGAAGACAACATGTTGGTTTGGTGAAAGCAAACTGGTAATACTACTACCATTACTTTAACAAGTTAGTGCCAAGTGTCCTGCTAACATCAGCATCCATAACCTCATTGACTGGTCACCACAGCCTGAAAGGGAATCCAGACGTTATGCCTGTTATAACTGGTGAGGAAGCTGCGATAAGGAGAGAGGTCATCCTATGAGGAACATGGGGAGCCTGGTTCCTTCCAGTTTTACCCTTATCCAAGCCAGTTCTGTTGGCACGATTCTGCCTCTCATGGGCTTTCCTACCTTCAGCTTCAGACTGTGGCTTGTAGGTCCCCATCCACCAGGCAAGGCTCATCCCATCACTCAACCTCCTCTGTCTTTACCCTCCCACTGAGAGCTGCTACCACAGTTGTCTTTATTACTTCCTCATCTTATTATTTCTCTGACCATTCTATCTGAGAGAGTCTCAAGAATAGGGATGGGGACCTTTACTTACTTTCATCTTCAGTGTCTTCACAGAGGCAAACAATAGGAATTCATGGAATTTTAGCCAAAGCTTTGCCACCAGAGGTAGAAAGGGGCATCATTACAGTTGGTCCTTTGTGTCCATGAGTTCTGAATCTGTGGACTCAACTAATCAGGGACCAAAAATACTCAGGGAAAATAATGATGTCCTGGATATTGCTCAGTTGGTAAAGTGCTTGCTTCCTAAGCATGAGTAAGCATCATTTAACCCCCAGAACCCATGTAAAAGAGTTGGGTATGAAGCCCTTAATCCCAGCACTGGAGAAGAAGAGACAGGAGAATCCCTGGAGCTTGCTGGCCAGTCTTGCTGACTTGTCCAGCTCCATGTTCAGTAAGAGACTCTTTCTCAAAAAACAAGGAAGACATCAGTGTTGACCACTAGGTTGCACACATAGGCATGCATGTTCACACACACACACACACACACACACACACACAAGTACACAAATATACACATACACACACAAAGAAAAACTGTACCTGTAACAAACTTAAATATTTTTTGTTATTCCTTAAGCAGTGTGCTATACCAATCACTTACATAGTGTTCTCATGGATATAGAAGGGTAATCATACCTCTATATGGGTTGAGAGCAATGAGCAGGTAAAGTCCAGAGACCTAAGTGGCAGAGAAATGTAAATTGTCACAAGGAAGAAACGTGACATGTGATCATGCAGTTAGGAAAAGAGGCAAAAAGGGTACAAAGTCCTGTCCTGAAGTCAACTGCAGCGGCCACTACACTGTACAAACTTTGATCTAACAGTTAAAAAGGTTTTGAGGGCACAGATAAAAGCAAACAAGTGAATTTGTGGATTAACATGTCATTGACAGTAAATTTACCAGACAAGGTAAATAGTGATGTCTGAAGATGATCTATCACTGTGCGTCTTATGTAAACTACCTGAATAGGAATGAGAAAGTTTTCATGTTTGTTTTGGGTCTTTTGCAAGTCAGTGAGACTCCAGACAAATCATTCCATTTCTCTGTGCTTTTATTTCTTTTAGCTGTAGGATTTTGCTGATTAAAAACCACGTGATCAACTTGTGCGGCTTTCAAAATCTATCTTTATTAGACCACGCTCAATTGGATGGTGAAGTCTATAGTCCTCTTAGGTTTCATAATGATCAAACTGCAGAGATATGTAACTTGTGTGGCAGATAAACTTACAGGACCCTGTGGTTGTGATAGGCCTGGGAAAATTTAAATTCCCAGCCACAGCAGGGACTTCTTTTACAGAAGACCCAGCAGGTACTCAGCAGCCTCACTTCACAGCCTGTGAGATGAGGAGGACAGAGGCCTGGTGTGAAGGACGTTGCTGTCATGCTCAGGCGTACTTTATTTGGGGTATTCGGTGCTGGCCACCTCACATTTTGTAGGAATACCAGTTGCTTTACTCTCCACTGCTCAGCGCAAGCAGCTGCTCAAGGCTTCATAGGGAATATCTTATTTATTCTGTACAAGTATCTTTTAAAGCAAATACTCTTGTTACATATATTCCTCAGATAAGGAAACAAAGGCTCAGAGAAGTTAAATGACTTGTCAAGGATACCTGCCTGCTAAGACATGTAGTCTGAAGTCTACTTTAGATGGAGTTGGAGCTGTTCATAAGCAAATAAATGTTGGATGACTGTAAACACCTTATCACCCGTACCGTATGCTTCTGCTACAGATATAAAGAAATGTTAAGTTTATGTAAATAAAACATGAATAGTGTTTGCATAAAGATTGCAGATAGAATTAAACTGCAGTACTCATTTTCACATCAGTAGACCTTTCAGGCTTTGGTTTGATGTAATCAAATGCCAATATTTTATTATATAATTCCAGTAGGTCATGTCTACAGATAAAGTGCAAGTTAATGTATTAGCCAGTCTTCTGTAAACAAAGCAATAAAATATAATCCTGGAATGATACATAAAGCAGAGTACTGACTTAAGGTTTTTACACTGAAGATAAATAATCCATTGGCATGGATTTATCATAGTTTTGTTTCTCTTTTGTCTTTTGAAACATATCCCTAATGGAGAAGCATTTCCTATATGATTTTTTTTTCAAAAGTGGAACTCTGAGGCAAATGTAGGCAGAATCAGAGAAGTAACTCCAGAGTGAATGCTTCCTTATATACACATTCTAAATAAAAGAGTCTCCCCATCTTAGCCAATTAATCATTAAGTGGAAACTCTAGTCCAACCTGAGGTCATCTTAGATGCCCTGCAGCCTTGGCCTGCCTCTCAGCTCCAGTGGGAGTGGCACTGTGTGTTCTGCACTGTTGGTTCTGCAACCAGAGTTCTTTCAGAGACAAAAATTTAGAGACCTAACTCCAATTGGCTGGAGAAAGAAAGAGGGGGAGGGGAGAGGGAGGAAAAAGGGAGAAGAAGCAAAAGAAAGGGGGAGGTTCATTGGCGTTACTTACTCAAGTGTGTGACAGCCAAGTCCAGGGCTGTCGAGATTCAGGATACAGATATTCAGACTAGATAATGATACATCCCGATTTCCTTCTCTCTTCCTCTCTCTCTCTCCCTCTCCCTCTCCCTCTCTCTCTCTCTCTCTCTCTCTCTCCCTCCCCCCCACTTTCTGAGTGGTAGACTCTGACCAATCTAAGCTTGCAAGTTATCTTCTGTTTTTATTTCTGTTTCATCTGTAGAAAAAGGGTTCATGTGTCCCCTGCCCTGTGCCGGTCTCTTCACTTGTGTCCTGAGAAGCCGAGTCTGTACCACTCGCAAGGTGAGAGCTGATGTCAAGAGTGCAACAAACACACGGGCTGAAGTTGTGATACTTTACAGTGAAAATTTTGGATCGGATGCCATGTGTGGAAAGTAGATCCTTGGCAGGAAAGCAGCACCGTCCCACTGTGCGGCGATGGTGCCCTGACAAGTGGGAGTCTGTTCGGCAGAACCATCGTGCTGCTCCTAAATGATCCCTTCTGGGTTTCTCTTCCCAGTGCAATAAACAAATCTTCTTGAAGTTTTTAGCGTAAGGATGGATTCAGCAAAGGTTTGACTAAAGCAGACACAGGGGTGTTCGGGTAGAACTTGTTCTGTAACACTAACTGGATTTTCCAAGACTCCCCAGAGCAGCATGAGAGTAAAGGACAAGCTGGAATAGACAAGCATTTCCATCAGTGTGGCACATCCGGTACTTTGTCATTGCATGAGCCACATCCTAGTTCTTTACTACAAAAGTATTTGCATGATGATGTGAAGGTTTAAACACAAGAATTTTCATCTTAGTGTGGCTTCCAAGAGTGAACAATTGGAAATAATTTAAGTATGCAGTAATAGTGCATTATAATGCACCACTCCACAATTACCTAGAAATATTGACATTAAAAACTCTAAGACATTTAATGAAGTTGAAAAATACATATAATATTCCCCCCCACCCACCTTTTAAAAAGTAAAACAGGCTACTAAGATTAACATGCTTGCCAGGCAAAACCTAGTGACCTAAGTTCAATACTCTGAATCCACTCATATACAGATAGAAGGAGAGAACCATTTCAGAGTTGAACGCGCGCGCGAACACAACACACACACATACACACACAATGGCACATATGCCTACACTTACACAATATACACACATGCACATGTACACACACAGTAATACTTTTTAATTACTACAAAAAGTGTGGGGGCATACATGCATGAACCCACATGCAGACAGAAGGCTTAAGGAAGTACCAAATCTTACACAGTAATTACATCTTATAAAATGGGACTACAGAGGGGAGGGAACTTATGTATCATTCTCTTCTACATGTCTGGGCTCTAATAATAAGCCTGTAGCATTTTCTAGTACCTATTACATTAAAGTCTTAAAGACAAATGGTATTTAAACTGACAGTTCATCCATAAACACAACAGTAATCATTTTGTTTGGGTGCCTGTCATCTCCCTTCCAGAAAGTCTTTTCACCGTTTTTACATTCATAACTAATACCCTCACCTCTGCTCTCCATTTCCTCTACAGATCAGGTCCAGTAAGAGCTTACAGCCTTGTTGTGCATCATTTCTAATAAAAAAAAAAAGACCAACTTATAAAGCAGATATGGATCTACTAATACAGCAGCCAGCACAGAATAACTATTCAGTCACCTGTCTTATCTCCGCAACACACAATTTATTCTCCTACCACTCCCAGAGTGTATTTGAGCCATTTCATAACAAAGATAATTTATATAGGCAGATAAGTGATAGATGATAGATAGATAATAGACAGGTACATGTTATATAAATAATCTCGTAGGAGGAATATAACTGAGTTCCTCATGGGAGGCTCTGGGACTGAGGAACAGAAATGCATGTGATGAACTCACACCAAGAGGTAAAATAGAAAAGGAAAATTAGGACCAAAGAAAGAAGAATAAAAATATGCTGGACATCATTCAATAACTATTTGCTGATGATAATTATAGGGATGGAAAACCCATCAAGCCTATGGAGCTAAAATTAATCAGCAAGTATTCACAGACTGCCTCCTGCTTCTATTACTGGTTCTGGCTTCCTGCCTGTCTAGTGCCAAGGCTGGAGACATTTGCATGGCATTCAGCTTGTCAAGATAGAGAGAGCAGAATGGGCAGGCAGAGGCTCACAGCAGAGATCTGCACCCCCTCATGTTTGTTGAAATCATAGTCAATCAAGACAAATTCCTTCTGTGGAAGACTGTAAACCTAGCTTAAAACAGAGCCCAGTTAAATGGAGGCACTCTTCCTCTACAGCAATAGTCAATTCATCTGTGTACTATCTGAATTTCAAAGTACAGATGAACATCTGATTGCTGTTAAAGTCAGGAAGTGAAACCAATAGCACTTGTAACAGCTCTACTTAATTTTCAGGATTTCTTCCATTACTGACAAACATTTTAGGTGAAATGTTAGTGTGATGTTTATGTTACTGTTAAATTTTGATAAATAACTACAAAGATGGACATCTGTTGCTTTCTGTGTGCCTGGCATCTTTTTAATTCCTATTTTTAAAGCCCCAATAATTGTAAGACAATTCTGTCTGTTTCTGTCTCTGTCTCTGTTTCTGCTCTGTCTTTCTCTCCTCCTTCTCCCTCTTTCTCTCCCTCCCTCTCTTTTTTCTTCCTCCATCCCACAGGCACTGGTGATAAGTACATGGTCTAGGGTTTGCCACACAGGATGTACATGCTTTATATCCCTTCATCATGGTTATTGGTCCATGTGGCCCAACTAAAGCAATGAAGCCTCTTTTAGGAAGAGGACAAGAGAGATCACTGCCAGAGAGGAGAGCTCTTCACTGCTGTAGGACATGTTAATAAACGTGCCACTAACCACCTGGTAGAGAAACTCTTCCCAAGAATAAAACCAAAGTAGGAAAATAAGGCTAAGAGTTAGAATTCAAGCCCCACTGAGATCATATTAGCCCTTGGCTCACATCTAGCCATGCCTGAAAGTGAACTTCAAGTAAACCAATAAAGTCTTGCTTTCACAGTTGGGTGGCTTATAAATGTATTTTTTAAATGCCCTCATCGAATACTAATGACACCCTTCTATTATGAATGGCTCCTCCTCTGGAGATATAGCCAAATCACTTGAATGAGATTCATCACTCAGTTCATCAATTTATCAGTGATACCTGCAGGCAACCCTACCTGGCCACCATTTCTATGTTCACACCAACTCTCCTACCTCTGATACTAAGGTGACTTCTTACTGAGTATTATAGTGCCTGTGTAGCTACACATCCACAGGATGGAGAACAACTTGTCCCTCTTTCTACCTCCATTTTCTCTTGAATAGGAATTGTATCACAATCTTTTTAATTGATAAGTGTTTATATGTTTTGGTTTTGGAGACATAATAATTGAGCATATAATCATTTTTATGTCCCTGCAGCCTTAAGGTGGAGCTTAAAATTTAATAGGTGTTACCTTGTTGAAGGTGTATATTATTGCAGGAATGAATACATGCATGAATGGAAGAGCCAATTAGCTGAGAAAACCCCTCCCTTCTATTAGATTAGTTGGAAAGAAATTTAATCATGTATTGTTGAAGAATGAGGAAAGTACTCTACCGTGATGTACACCCTTGCTCTGACCTTCTTCTATTAATATCATGTGACTCACATTAATATTGTGATACTCATATAGGTATCATTTAGACACCTATAAGGTATCTAATTATCAGGAAACTGAAGTACATGAATTAACATATCCAAAGAAAATCTTCAAAGTGTCAGATATTGATAATAAATAACTGAGGATCTTTCTCAGGTCATTATGGTCTTAAGTTGGATGAATGAGGAGAGACAGTACTTTTTAAAATACCATAAAAATTAATACATTTCTTTATATAATGCTAAAATGGAAACAACTTATAATGTGGAGTCTAGTTTAGTTACAAGGGGTGAACCAGAGAGCACTAGGACAGCCGGAAGTTTGTAGGTGACTGTACAGCAATACAGCCGTGTGGCTTTTGGCGGAGCCCTGTTTGTTTGTCTGTCTTAAGGCATAGTTAATATTAACTGGGAATAAAGTTGAGTAATTTAAAAAGATGCAATACTATCTGTGTATTGCAGGGAGACAGACTTTACAATTAAAACAGACCAATGCTAGAATGTGTCTCTCTTACTATACCTCCCTCAGACTCCGTTCCTCCTCCACCCTCCACTGACCCTTCTTGGACTTTGATAGATATCAACCCTCTCCCCAGCATAGAATGTTCCTCTGAGTCTGTTTCCTTTCTTTTTCTTTTATTAAAAATAGATTTTTTTCATATAATATATTCTGATTATGGTTTCCTCTCCTCCTCCCCAACTCCTCTGAGTTCCTCCCTAACTCCATTCCCATCCAGCTGTTTCTTTTATTGTGGCTGATTTGTCCCTTTTCATCTTCCAAAGACATTCCTATTTTAACCATTCCAATCTGTTGTCACTTCCATTGCCATTTAGGTGAGAGAAGAAAGTCTGGTTTTAATAAATTCATTGATATAAAGGACATATGTCACACAATTCATAAAATATATAGAATATGATTTAAGAGTAACTTCTATATAGCCAACTGATTTTCAAAGAATGATTTCAATAATCTTTCCCTGGCTTGTATTGATAGGCAGACTATGTTTCAAAACAACTTGTTCCATAAAGTCAGACTGTAAACAAATATTTGATTAATATTCAATTCAGCAAAACAAATGGATACTGTTAAACTTCCAACATGATTGTTGACTGATATTTTTGTGTTAGTAAATTTGCTAACAGGAAAGCAACAAAGATATACATTGAGACTAAAATCCATCAGTAAATATGAATGATATAATAGTTTTCAAGTAGTGGGGGGAAATTAATCATAAAATAATATACTTTGAAATTTCATCTTAATTATTAAAATATCCTCTAGCACGGAAGTCTGGATATCAAAAAATAAATAAAAATCTTGGTTATAGTTCTTCCAATTTCTATGGTGCAAAAACTTCATCATGGTTGATTTCAAACTACCAAAATAACACATTTGAATGCAGAGGCTAGGGATCCATATGCTATAAAACACCAGAAGATGGCCATTATACTACAAACACATCAAGTAATAATGAAATAATTAGAAAGTAAATCACTCCTGAGTATTTATTAGCATTGCCATTGAAATGTTTAATTGTAAGTTTGTAAATTATTTTTAATCATGATCATGATTAGTAACTAATGAAATCTTTGAAGAGCTAAGAGGTAGCCTTTACAAGCTTATACAGCTAGCTCTAACACAAGACTAAGTTGGCATTCCCTTACCTAAAACTATTGCCCTTTGCACTGGCTGCCTGGGACATGAATGAAGAGGAATAAAGGTAACTGCTACTTTTGTTGCAATTTACTGATGATGCAAAAATTCTGTATGCCTCTCTGGTTTTCTGAATAATTCTTGAAGTACATTCAAGAGAACCTACTTCCTGTGAGATACATGGGTAGATACTACATTCCGTTACAAACTGAATGGCTAAATGACTGATCCTAGCCCATTCAAGTGAGTTATCTGTGAGTTAGATTTCAAGTGCAGACTTTGTGTTGAAAATTAAACAAGAAAATAGAAACAAATAATATTGATACTATGTTATAAAATGTTGCAAATGTTCATCTCAGCAGTTGATATGTGATGTGTGATATCTTCCTATGTGATATGAAGAACTTACAGAGTCTGTTACCCCGGAAGAAGCCCACATCTACCTGTGCATGTGTCCAACTGCCCTCTCACACGTGTCTCTCTCTTTTTAACACTCATGCTTAAATCTGTATTAAAACATTTTAATAAACTCCACTTTTGCTTTAAAAAATGAAGTATACATAGATCTAACCTCCCCTCCGATTTAGCTTCAAATAAAACAAATACAAACATAATCTAAATAAACAAATGAATTGTAGGGGATAAAATGGAAGCAAAGCCTCTCAAACTGATCTGAGCAGTGCCACCAACAAATGGGGCAGACTGAAACACTGTCAACCAAAGGAGCAGGGGACAGAAGAGATTAAATCAGAAAAGGAAGAAACCTAATGACATAATGGCCAGCCACAAATGCCACAAATGAAAAACAATGTACGTAATAATCGTTGCAATTATTCTCTGTGTTTGCTCTAATGTCTCCAAACACTGAAAACATTAGATCTCTGCTTATGGCAACATGTATCTAATTTATCATCTGATATTTGCCTCCTCTTTAATCCCTTATTGTTTCAACCTCACCAGAACAGCCACAGACACTTTATACACAGGAAAAGAAATTGCTTATGTTGAAAGAAAAAAAAAAAAAAGAAACGAAAGAAAAAGACAAAACAAACAATAAAAGGTTGGGGATTTGGGGGGGGGGCGGCGAAGAGAAGATGTAACAATGTAGCAGTTCCCAGTTCCTATGTTAATTCCAATTGAGAAAAAAAATACATACCAAAGTAGAACTGATTCTGATCAAGAGTTTGGAATACTCTTGTGAATTTTTTATTACAAACATGTCTCTTATAAATGAAAATATTAAGGCACACGGAAATGGAGCGTGCAAGTTTAGCTGAGTTTTTTTTCCTCAAACTACTTACCTGTATGGCCCAAAGAATGTGTTTCCCAAAGTTAAGATATTGAAGAGGCATTTAATAATGATGATGGCTTCAGGAAATGTTTTAAAGTAAATTCTGACAGCCAACAAGAAAAATGTATTGGATTACCATATAGGTAATATTTTCAAAACTGTTCATTAACAAGAAAATTTATTTGGCTTCAATTTACACTTAACATTAGAGATTTCAGAGAATGGATAAATTGAAGCTGAGCCATGAAAAAAGATCATAGATCTAGGAAAATAAGTTTCAAAGAAGTATCTTTTTGTAAAAGGAAATGCATGCTAACCAGTAGCAGGAGTGAGTCTGAAAGTGCTATGAAGAGCTTTTCTTTTCTTTTCTTTTTTTTAATGAAATATTTTCTGACAAAAGTTAGTCAATTCATCCCAATGAACCCAAGTTACCTAGCTTCGTGCAACCCTCACCATTGGTGGTCACATAGAGCTAAGGTTATTCCATGTATTTCTCCTGCTACCAGTTCAGCTACTCACCCCACGGTCCCTTGTACTTTTCCCTCAAATGTGTTTTCACAGTAAGGATGGAATATGAATATGAAAAGAAACCATTCTTCTACACAATCTAAATAGAAAGATGCTATAAGCAATTTCAGTCAACTAGTATGGGTGGAAATTACCTCAAAGGACTGGAGTGATGCCTTGATGGAAGAATCACGAACAAGTAGAGATCTTTATTCTGTAAACGCCTGTAATTTCTTGCTCTACCTTTTAAGAATTAAGGGAAATTTAAATTAAAATACCTAAGAATTGTTAGTGATAATTGAGCACTTCATATGTCTCATGAATTAATACATCTTACATATATCAAACTTGTTTAATCTTTGTAATTGAAGTCACTCCCATTTTACAAATGGTCAAAACTAAGGCATAGTGAGTTAGGGAGCTTGCTTGAGATTACAGTCCCCTACACAGAGACTGGCATTAGTCCCAATACACTGTGGGAACAGACCATACAAGGAAGATGACATGGAACTTATAAACCTTTTAAACCTTCATCCTAAGGCGAAACAACTAAATTTTCAATGACGTTTTTGGTTTCAGAAAAATAAAAGACTTGCAGGTTATTAGTGTTAATGATTCTCATGTTTTCAATATTAAATATCAATATTTATTAAGTTTAAATACAAGACTAATCACAACTGCTAGAAGGCTGTGCCTTCTATAAAGGGACAGACAGAAGATGATGGACTTAAACAGCAAAATGGGGCTTGGAACCTTCATGTCACTGTAATAGAGAGTCACTGTATATACTGGAGAAGGAGCGTCTAATGATTTGATTGATGTTTCTTGAGGGGATCATCTGCCCTGTGGCTTGGATTATTCCATTGAGAATGAAGATAATAAAACAGATGGAAAGAAAGGAAAAATTTACTTAATACGTCAAGCGCTGTATAAGTACTTTATTTTCCTTCTTTCTTTCTTCCATGTGTGTGTGTGTGTGTGTGTGTGTGTGTGTGTGTGAGGTACATGTGTTTGTGGGATCACATGGAAGCCAGAGATGGAATATAGGTGTCCTGCTCTATCTTTCTCTAGCTTATTCCCTTAAGACAGTGTCTCTCACTTTATTTGGAGTCCCTCAGTGTGGGAGTTACAGAACCTAATGCCATACCAGACTTTTTATGTGGGTTCTGAGGAATTGTTTGAGCAAAAAGTGCTTTTACTTTCTGAGCAATCTCTGCAGCTCAAATGCTATAGAGATGTAAATGGTGATTTGGTTGTAGCTCAGCCTTACTAATATTTTGTCTTAGGACATAATAATATATATTAATCAATTCACTAAAGTAACGCTCACCGAGCATCTACTATGCACTGGAGATATAGTGTTAAACAGGAAAGACTCAGTCTCTGTCTTTCAGGCTTATATTCTAGTTAGGGATGAAAAATATAATAAATGTGTGCACAACAAATGAACTATCATTGTAACGTATTCTCAAACAATGAAGGATACTATAAGAACATAATGTGTTATAGTTGTTTATGGGTAAAATACCCTTGGAAGTTAAAATCCATGCCAATAAGCATAAAGATCATGAGTAATGTTCATAAACATTTTATTAAGTTATCTAGCAACTCAACCCAAAGTGATATTATGTCCAGTTGACTAATTGGCTCAGTATTATTATTATAACTATATAAAATATTACCTGAAGCCTATTATATATGAGCCTCTGTTCCAGGGACATAATGAAAAAGGTAGATCACGTCTTTCTAGAATAAAGTTTGAATATATCAACTTTATTCCTACCTCTTCTTATGAGATAATAAAATATATTTTCTCTAAGTAAGAATTTATGCTATTTCTCACCTTGTAGTAATACTAACTTCCAAGGATCATTGAAGAATAAGCACAATGTTAATGAGTTAAGGTATAATGTATAAAAGTGTTCAATGGTGTCTAGTAGACAATAGATGCTTAATAGTTTTTAACCATCCTAAGAATTGGGTTATCAGAATTTTAAATTTCATTTCTCTACACTGAACATTTCTCCTTAAAAAAAAATGTTTCATTTATTTGAAGTCCATCACTTAAATTCCATGAACACTTATGTCTTTCAAGATTTGGTAATGCAGCTTCATGTATATGAGATCAATGAGGAAATCTCTTTAACATTATTGAATTTCATCTTTAACATTTAGAGCTGTGTGATAATTGGATAAGCATCAAGTTCTGTAAGCTTCAATTCCTCGTGTTGAAAAATCAAGTAGGGTTAGTGTGCCGATCAGTTTTATGTCAACTTGACACAAGCTAAGCTCCTCGTTAGATAGGAGGGACCCTCAATTAAGTAAATGCCTACATAAGATTGAGCTACAGGCAAGCCTGCAGGGCATATTCTTAGTTAGTGATTGTGGGTGGTGTCACGCCTGGGCTGGTGGTTCTGGGGTCTATAAGAAAGTAGGCTGAGTAAGCCATGAGTCAGTCAGTAAACAGCATTCTTCCAGGGCCTGTGTGTTAGTTCCTGTCTCTAGGTTCCTGCAGAGTTTGAGTTCCTGCCGTCATTGCTTTTGATAATGAGCTGTTTATTTGGAGCTGTGAGTAAAATAATCCCTTTCCTTTCCAAATTGCTTTTGGTTCTAGTGTTTCATCACTGAAATGTAACCCTAAGACAACCAGTGACATAGCTCATCGGCAGAGCACTTTCTTAGCATGTAGGAGGCCCGGGATATGAGCCCTAGCATTTCCTAAGAAGTGAAATAAAATATCTTTCATTCAACAATTCCAGCAAAACTGAGCAGAGTCCATGAATGTTAAGTAAAATCCATAACTATTTTTATTACTGTACAAATATTATCATTGATATGTTCTGCATACTTTTAAATCAATATAACAGACTAAAACATGATATGTTTTTCTATTGAAGTAACAAAGGCAAAGTTAGGCCCCTAAAGAGAAAGAATTCATATTTTGTTCAACTGAAAATATTTGCAAATGCAATTTTAAATTTAAAATGAGGTATTCTTCTACATTAAGAACTATTAGACATACAAAAAAGGAAAGGGAAATCGTTAAATGAAAATTATTGTAAAATCATAAATTATTCAAAAATAAAAGAGCTCTTACCATTTACAACTAAACATGCAAGACGAATGAAGTAGATGCTTTCGTTGAGTTCAGCTATTTGGAAGGTTTATGGAATGAAGGTTTACATAAGAATATGATATTTAATGCACAATTCTTAGTTCTTTTTCAAGGCAAACACCAAGGGTAATCATATTTTGATGAGTTTTATTGTAGGATTGATTATCCCCCCCCCCCACACACACACACACACACACACACACACACACACACACGAATCTGTTGGTTGAGGACCAAATTCACAAGATATCTGATCCCAGTACTTGAGCCTCAGAAGGTGCAAAATCCGCAAGCAAGTTAGTATAGGTTTAAGTTTTCGGTGTTCATTATGAGCTAGGTTGACTTGATACTCTCCAGGAAGGAAGGAATCCCACTTCTCGACTCAAAAGGTTTGTTTTTGTTCTTTTTCAAGTGGCTCAAGGGCTCTTCATACAAATTCTTCGGGCTGAGGGGGTCTACACTGGTATAGGTTTTCCTTTTTGAGGCTCCAAGTCGCTCTTCCTTTGCCAAGATGGCGGCCCCGATCCCATGGAAGTAGCGACTGTGGTGCACCTCTGAACAAGTGGCCTGCCTACAGCCACGTCCACCCTTGCATAGCGGAGGACAGGACACACCGGGCAGCCTCCAACCGAGGACGGGCGACTCGGGTGGACACCACAGAGCGCCTCTGCCAAGATGGTGGCCGCGCGGCGTCACCGCCCTTTACCAAGATGGCGGCGAGAGGCTTCCGGCACGCGCTGCCCCCAATCGGGGATCTCTGAGAGGTCAGGCAGAGGCGGCCGCCCCCGGAGTCGGAGTGCGGTGCTTGCGAGCGGCTGTAGCCTCGCGCCCGGCCGGGGAGGAGGTGGAGCGGCGGCCTCCGCTCTTGTCAGAAGTGCCAGGCGCTGTCACCTGTGGGGGCGCAAAAGTTACTTCCCCGCACACGAAAGCAGCGCCCCGACACCTTTCCCCGGGCCCCCAACCCCGGGTGTGTGCGGCGGGACGCGGGAAGCGGGAGGCGGGGTCCCGGCGTCGCCCCAGCCTGCCCACCGCAGAGGGCACCCACCACGCGGAGACCGTGCGGCCGCACGGACACCCTGGCCCCACGCCCCTCTCCGGTCCTCGGGGAACTGGCCACGTGTTTCTCCCGGAGCCCCGGAGCGCGTACCGGGGACGGCTGCAGGGGGCTGAACGCTGACGTTTCCAAGCCGCACGTCTTGTTTTGTTTGGAGGGCAGAGGGTTCCCTGGGACATAGAAGGCTGAGGAGCGCACCGAGCCCTGGGCAGCAAATGTCAAGATTCGGGGGAGGGGCCTCCGCGGGGCCCGAAGGGAGTGGAAGGAGAGGTCAGGAGTTTGGGGCGAGAGGAGGGCGGACTTCTGCAGCAACTTACTATTCCGTCTGCAACTCGCTTCTATGCCTGCCTCCCCCTCGCCCCCCCGTGCTTCCTTAATCACAATTTTTAAAGTGCAAAGAAATCCAGCTCGCTGGAGGTTTTGCATTCGGCGTGCAACTTCCTCCGAGTGTGAGCGCGCTGGCAGGCGGGGAGGGAGCGGTGGGGGTTGAACTTGGCAGGCGGCGCCTCCTGCTGCTGCTGCCGCCGCCGCCGCCGCCGCCTCTCAGACTCGGGAAGAGGGTGGGGGACGGTCGGGGCGCGGGGGAGGGTGGGTTCTGCTTTGCAACTTCTCCCGATGCGAGCGAGCGAGCGCGGCGGCTGCAGACGGGGCCGCCCGGAGGATGCGGGGGTGGGGGCCCGGCCGGCACGCTAGTCCCCCCAGGCTCACGGTACGTACGCAATGACCCTCTCCTCTGCCCTCCCCTCTCCATGCCTCCCCGGAGGGCGTGTCTGCAGTCCGGGCCCCCGAGGGCGTCTGCGGTGCTGCGGCTCCGTTTCCGTGCCATCCCGTGGCCCCTCTGCTAGTGTGACACACTTCGCGCAACTCGGCCGTTCGCGGGCGCGGGCCACCCCTGCGGCTCGGCCGGCCGGCTGTCACCCTGGGGGCTCCGGCGGCCGACCCACGGGGCGGGGTCCCGAGCGGTTCCAAGCCGCGGAGCTGGGCGGGGGCGGGAAGGAGACAGGGAGAAGAGAAACTAAAGAAACTCGGTTTCCCTCCCCGGCCAGGTCGGCACCCACTGCCGCACTTTTTTTCTTTTCCTTGGGTGGGAAACGCGAAGGCGCGCGCGCCGGGAGCCGCGGGCTATCAGGCGCCGTCGGGGCCGGGCCGGCGGGGCCCGCGCGCTGGGCGAGGGGGCGAGAGCCGCGGGCGCCCTTGCAGTTGCCGACAGTCGCCAACAGGTTGCACCGTTCCCCGCGGCTGCCGCGCGGCCCCTCGGGCGGGGAGCGGCCGGGGGTGGAGTGGGAGAGCGTGTGTGCTAGTGTGTGCGCGCCGTGGCGCCGCCTCCGCCCGCCCCTCGCTCGGTCCCGCTCGCTTGCCGGGGCCGGGCGGCCCTTTCGCGTGTCCGCGCTCACCCCCCCCCCCCCCGCCTCCTCCATTTTGCGAGCTCGAGTCAGTGCCTGGAGCCTGAGTCGCCGCCCGCCCGTCGGGGACGGATTCTAAGTGGGTGGAACGAGACGCCGCAGCCAGGCGGCGCGGCGCCGGGACAGGGGACGCGCGCGGGAGACGGGAGCGGCGCGGGGCCCGGCTTGTCAGCGGGAACGGGCGACTTTCCGCGCTAGGGGCTCTCCCCTCCCCCATGGAGAAGAGTGGGCGACTGTTGACTTCCTTCTCCGTGACACGCGCGCCTCCCGCGTCCACACGCCGACTTGTTTATCTGGCTGCGGTGGGAGCCGCGGGCGGGCGAGCGCGCGGGTGCTGAGGTGAGCGGGGGCTGGGCGGCGGGCGAGCGGGCGCCCGCGCTGAGGTGAGCCGGACAGGGCGCGCTCCCCGAGGGGCTCGGCGGCAGAGGCGGCCGGACTTGGCAAACTTTTGTCAGCCCAGGGGTGGGGGTGGAGGCTGGCGAGGGCAGGGTGACGGTGACGAAAGGGCCTCGGCGGTGACAGCGCCGGCGCTTCCTCTCCCCGCACCGCCATCCCTGGCCCGGCGCGCTGCCCCGCGGTCGAGCCTCGCGCGCCCCGGCGGGAACCTGGCGTCCTTTTCGGTTTTGCTTTTGCCGCAAGCCCTCCGGTCTTCGCTGCCCTCGGGGGCCGCCCGGACGCCCGCCTTTCCCTGAGGAAGGCAGAACGGCGTCTGCGACCCGCGGGCTCGGGGCGCGCGGCTGCGGGCTGCGGGCGTGTGGGGTGGACTCGGGGCTCGCAGGCTGCAGCCCAGACTTCGCCCGCCCGGCCTTATCTGCTAGAAGTGGGCGTGCCGCGGAGAACTCAACAGGTCTGGACACATTTCTCCCTTCACCTTGCACCTTTCTCCCTCCTCTCCCCTCACACACCCCCATCGCTTGTGCGCTAGCTTTGGGGCACGATTTCGCGCCCGACTTTTCCGAGTGGTCCCCTTGTAGAAAGAGACCCTCCCTGGCCTGGCCGCAGGTTTTTGTGCGGTGATTTTTGACAAGTGCTACTTTAACGTTTCAGGTTGCAGGTTTGATAACTGAGGCCCTACCACTTAAGACCCTTGGCATAGTTCGTGAGGGCCAAGTAATGTCACGGGTTATTTACAGCCTTTACTGGGGAATGAATGTCGCTTCAAGTATTGTTACAGTTTCAGGATTGAAGGCAGCTATCAAAAAAGTGGTGTGAAAATTCATTAGGGTCCATTTGGTATCTCCTGTTTAGAGAGCCGGATCAGATGCATAGGACATGGGTTCTGAGAGAGAAGCCCTGTTCAGGGAAGATGCCTAGGGCAGGTCCCACCCTGCACCTTCCTCGCATTCCCTTTTCAGTGAAGATGTCCATACTTCTCAGTGTCTTTGTACAGGAAAAGTTTACCGTTTTATGGGAGAGGAATCCAAAATATACTTATCGCAGTCTTTGCCAACCTCTTAAAACATTTGATTATTAATAATATACTAGCAGTCTGGAGAAATACAGTTTAAATAAGTGAAGGTTTAAAACTGCAGAGAAAATTATTCTGAGCATTTTCTTGGATGGGTTTTATTTGAATTTATTTGTGGTTCTGCAACCAGTTTTTCTATTTCTTTTCTCAGTATTTCCGTATTTGGAAAGAAAACAATTTTAAATCTAGAGATAAAGTATTTTGCATTGAGTGCCTTAAGCGATTTTAAAAAAGAAATGTGACTCGATTGATCTTGATGTTAGGAGTTTTGTGTGAGTATATGTGTGTGTGTGTGTGTGTGTGTGTGTATAGTCTTATATCTAAAGTTTGAAGGTAGGTGCTACTAGACAGGCACGTTTAGTTGGAAATGGAGGTTAAAAATAAGAGCCTTTCCCAAGCTTATTACAAGATAAGCAGATCACCACTGCTTTTTATTTTTTCAAATAAAAGTGTATAATTCTCCAGTAGGTTGCACCTTGAAAGGGTTAGATGTGGGGGGAACTGGCACAAGGTGAACTTGTGAATCATAAGGTACAATTATACTGTAGCATTTATCAAACATTTTGTGTATTGGTTTCCAGAAAGGTAATCATTCTTGATTGAAAAGGGGTTGGAATCGTGCCATTTAAAAAAGTTAAATACTTAGACATCAACTTGAATCTTTAGAATAATCACATGTAACAAATTACAATTCCCATAATTAACAAGCCTGCACACTTAGTGAATGGCAGGATAAGCAGCCAAACTCTAATCAATTCAATATAACTTAGTCCTGGGTCATGCAGATGTGCTTGTGCTCTTTAAATGTAGCACACTGGGTGAAATCGGGGATACAGCTTTATTTTAGAAGATGGACACTATTCTTTTGCTAATGGAGACTTTGATTTGGGAGTTTTTCATTTAATAGTCTGTCTCTTACTAATCAGATCAAAGATAATGTGATTTTTATAGCTTGTTATGTCCTCTTTTGTTTTTGTAGTTAATATCTGTCAATGGACTCCAAAGAATCCTTAGCTCCCCCTGGTAGAGAAGAAGTCCCCAGCAGTTTGCTTGGCCGGGAGAGGGGAAATGTGATGAACTTCTATAAAACCCTGAGGGGAGGAGCTACGGTGAAGGTTTCTGCATCTTCACCCTCACTGGCTGCTGCTTCTCAAACAGATTCCAAGCAGCAGAGGCTTCTTGATTTTCCAAAAGGCTCCACAAGCAATGCACAGCAGCCAGATCTGTCCAAAGCTGTTTCACTGTCCATGGGATTGTACATGGGAGAGACAGAAACAAAAGTGATGGGAAATGACTTGGGATACTCACAACAGGGCCAAATTAGCCTTTCCTCTGGGGAAACAGACTTTCGGCTTCTGGAAGAAAGTATCGCAAACCTCAATAGGTCGACCAGTGTTCCAGAGAACCCCAAGAATTCAGCATCTGCTACTGGGTGTGCTACCCCCACAGAGAAGGAGTTTCCCAAAACCCACTCTGATATGTCTTCAGAACAGCAAAATCTAAAAAGCCAGACTGGCACCAACGGTGGCAGTGTGAAATTGTATACCACAGACCAAAGCACCTTTGATATCTTGAAGGATTTGGAATTTTCTGCTGGTTCCCCAGGAAAAGAGACAAATGAGAGTCCTTGGAGGTCAGACCTGTTGATAGATGAAAACCTGCTTTCTCCTTTGTCAGGAGATGATGATCCATTCCTTTTGGAAGGGGATGTGAATGAGGACTGTAAACCTCTTATTTTACCGGACACTAAACCTAAAATTAAGGATACAGGAGATATGATCCTATCAAGCTCCAGCAGTGTGACACTGCCCCAAGTGAAAACAGAAAAAGATGATTTCATTGAACTTTGCACCCCCGGGGTAATTAAGCAAGAGAAACTGGGCCCAGTTTATTGTCAGGCAAGCTTTTCTGGGACAAATATAATTGGTAATAAAATGTCTGCCATTTCTGTTCATGGTGTGAGTACCTCTGGAGGACAGATGTACCACTATGACATGAATACAGCATCCCTCTCTCAGCAGCAGGATCAGAAGCCTGTTTTTAATGTTATTCCACCAATTCCTGTTGGTTCTGAAAACTGGAATAGGTGCCAAGGATCTGGAGAGGACAACCTGACTTCCTTGGGGACTATGAACTTCCCAGGCCGACCGGTATTTTCTAATGGCTATTCAAGGTAAGTTAATACTTTTCTGTTTCATCAGAATGATACTTTTGAGATAGTTCGATGAATTTTAGAACTCATTATCAGCATGTGTTTTCTAAAACTTTGTCTACTTTTGCAAATAACCGAGTAGAAATGGTCTATTGAAAGTAGGCATGTTAGAAAATCTAAAGGACTCATCTGTGCAGAAGCACTTTGGATGTTTGGTTAAATAGTAATAGTTTCTCATTGAAGAGTTTATTTGAAAACTTTAAGTCAGAATTGCTCAGTAACAAGTGTCTTAAGTAAAACTAACATGAAATCAAGATAATATGATGCCTACTCATATTTTTTGTATATACCATTTCGCTGTTTTAGAATATATTATTACAAGAAAATGCTTACATAGTTAGAAGTGGCATTGCTATGTATGTACTTTGTGAACTGTTACCTTTCAATTAAAGGGTTAAGAATTGGAAGTAGTGACACTGAGCCCTGTTATTCAATCTGAACCTTCTGAGTTTTGAAGCTGTTAATGCAATATGTAGTGATCTACAGCACAGCATTAGAATGGCTAACAATTTGTGTCTGCTTATCAGCCTTTTCAGGGAAGGAACTGGTGCATGTTGCTTGCAAATGCTTCTGAAGATAGTCTGGTAGGTAGCTCATGATTAGGATTTGCAGGTGTCAGTTAGCAAGCACCGAGTGTCTCTTATTTTTTCCTCAGCAAATTGTAAGGATACCGACATTTCTGTCCCATCTTACAAGGGTCTGTTAGAATGGAATTACTGGAAAAAAAAAGTGTAATTTAAGATAAATGTGCTGGTAGGCTTAGGTTCTCTACCCTGTATCCTCATCTTCAAGTCATGTAAATGCTTGCTTGTGTATCTATTTTAGGTAGGAAAGAAAAGAATGTGGATTATAGTGATACAAGGCTGATTAATAACTAGGGTTTGTTTGTTTTATTTTGTTTGTGAAGAAAACAAGAGTTCTTTCTTTGTATATAGTCCCATCAACATTTTCTTAACTATTAGTGTAACATTCACTGTGCCTGTTAACTAGTCATTTGAGAAGATTTTACTTAAACCTCATAAAAATTGATTTCAATGCAGTCTGTCACAGAGCTACGTCCTTACAACTCTTTAAAAATTGCTTTTTTTTTTCCTGAAAATTATCCTAACATTGACATACAAAAAGGTATCTCCTCCATATATAGGAAGCTTATATTGGGAGAAAATTATATTTAGACTATGATATGTTTTTCTAAACAGCTTAGTTATAATTTATCAAGAGGGGAAAAACCACTTTTGTTCTTATGTATTCTAAAAGGTAGGTAGTTATTATTTGTACTGACTACTAGTAGTGACTACTAACCTATTACTCAAAAAATTAGTTTGTCTCTTTTTTGGGGGGTAAACATTTTAACTTTCCTTTCTGAATTACAGGTTTAAAATTCCCAATAAGGAAATTTAAATAGTTTCTTACTGTATAAACTGTTTTTCCGATGTTAAGAGTCCTGTGTTTTAAATTTTACAGTCTTAAATTTTTGACAAGAGATTTCATGTGGTTGACTTTCATAAAAGAGTAATTACAGTTAATTTGATTATCTATAAGGCGATATTAAATTGATTTATAAACATGTAATTACAGAAGGAAAAATACATTTAGGAAATTCCTTGCCCTGATGGCCATCATAAAACTTCTTAAATTTTTTTTATAAGAAAAAAATGATGGAACCAAAACTTAACTTGCATGCACTATGAATTTTCATTAAGACTTATAAAATCTGGGATCTGAACAGTAAGTCTTACCCTTAAGTCATTAAATAATTTTAGTGCTTTCACTTTTACACTTCCTTAATGGCAGATTAAAGTGTTCATATTTTTTGTTGAGCCTCCACCCTTACGAAGGTAGGCAAGGCTATGATGATGTGGCACTTTAGAATTTCTTTCATGTCCAGAGAATGATCAGTTTTATATGGACATATGATTTGGATTTTAATCACTAGTGTCTCTTAGCAAGGCAGAATACTTTAATGGGACCATGGGCAGTGCTTGAAAGTTTACACTTAGCACTGGGAACTGTGATTACCCAGAACAAAGCTTCACCCAAATAAATTGAGACAATGCTTCCTTTCTGACCGTTATTGAATTCTTCTGTTGTTTCCAAGCAGCAGCCCTGGCAGAACTAAAATTGGTTGCTCTATCTATATGATGCATGGTGGTTGCCAAACATTAGCTATGATCAGTGACCCTGAGTCATCAGCCACTAAATCAACATGCTGAGGCCATAGCTTGATTGAATACTCTCTGGCTTTATATAGAAAAATAGTAATGCCACTAATAACACCACTTGGAATTTTTAAAGAAAGCATACGTTTTAATTTGACTTTTTAAGTAACTAACACCTTCCCAGAATGTTAAAAATCTACTTCATCTTTTATTTGGGGAAGAAAGCAAGTTCTACAGATATGTTAGTGTATCATGACATAAGGTTAGCACATTAAACTGTAAATAAATGTCATGATTAAATTTTTAATTAACAAAAAAATTTTTGTTTTGTTTTTAGGTTTAATTTCATTTGTGATAAAAACAAGATAAAGGTTATTGATGCTCAGACCCATTTTTAGTAAAATGAACTACCAATTCTAACTGTACACTTTAAAAATCAGAGAGCTTAACGTAAATATAATTGAAGGCACCCTTCTGCATAATTTGATTTTCTTCCACCTTGTTCATTACAGAAAGTAAGTGAAGAGAGTTAAAGGGTTTTCAGTGGAGCTAGAGCTGTTAGGGATACTGTTGAGAAATCTTGTTTACAAGTTGATCCTTTCCTGAAAGGTTGGATGACTAGAGAAAAAGAATAGTGCACGACGGACTTGTGAATTCAGTCTTTGTGGAGTATAGGGTTTTGATGATTGATACTTCAGAAAACTACTAAAACTTAAGTAGATTTGGACATTTCTCATTTTTGATCATATCTGCATCAAGTTTTATAAAAGTAATGAATTGAAAAACTGTAGGACAGTGGGCTGAGTGAAGCACATTTTGCTTTTTAATACCTGGCTAACTGTTTTCTGAGAAGATGAAGCATAAAAGAAAGAGAATGCTTATTTTGGCCATAACTAGCCTTTTCTTTTGATAGATACTTGTTTAATGTCTTCCTTTTATCTTGCTCTCCAAAGACTCTGACAGTGGGTGTTCCAGTGGTATTTGGGGCTTACTGTTTATTGGTATCCATTTATACAAAATGATTTCTAGATATGATTTGCTTTTGAGCATATAATTATTTGCTTATATTTTGTTAACTTTATGGTATAATCTTTTCTCTAAAAGAGATCAGTGTGATTGATTTTAAGAGAAACTTCAGCTATTGTGGACTCAAGTGTGTCAATTTAGTGTGGAATGACTAATATAGAAATGTGTAACAAGCCTTTAATCAACTCTTAATGAAATTCTTGTAACGTTACTTTGGCTAATCCCTGTATATTTTTAATTGACAATTTAACTTGTATTCATGTTACTTTGTTTTTCGTCTATTTCTGCTACAGGTATTTTATTTGATCATTTTCCATATAGTATTGAATGTTTATGAATTTTATGACTTTATTAAATATACTTTGCACAAATGTAGATGAAATGCAAGTTTTAGGAGATAAATTAATAAGGACAGGGATGTAAAGATCACTTTAGGGGCCCTTTGAGATTTTACTGAGGAAAGACTATCAAATGGTATCTTTTCCACGAATGCAAAAGGCTGAGCTTCTAAATTCTTGGTGAGTTACGTAAGTCTCAATGCACTCTAGCCTGGTTATATTAGGAAGCCTTCGTTTATATTTTGCTAAGCCCTGGAGCATAATTCTTCAAATACATTTTTCCTTTAGTGGTTGTGTATAATTAATTATTATGAGGTTTCAGGTCCTACTGTGTGAGTAAATCAATCAGGCATAAAAGGTTCATGTTGAGTAGTATTTACTGTTCTGAAGCCATCTTGGTAATATTTTTTTCAAAAGTAATTGTTTATTACAGTATAAATAGTTGAAAAATTAATAAGCATTTGTTTCCATATTTCTGAGGTGTACAGAATATAAATCCTGTTGCATAAAGAATTTTCATATTTTGTTGGATTAATCTATAACCAGAAAAAAAAATCAATCCCTGGTCTTTACAAAAGGAATTAATTCTTTCTGAAGCTGCAATTACCCAACTGTTCTCATGTTCTACCTTGGTTTTGTATTTTTCAAGTTCTCCTAAGGAGAACTTATATTTTAAAACAAATCTTTAAAGTGTTTCCTTCCTTCCTCTTGAATCATGTGATCATTTCTATGCCAAATGATATTTGGGTATAACCTTTAATAAAGCCTTTTTACTCTTTACAACTAATTTTTTTAATATACATTACAAAGTTAATTGTAGCTAGAGGCTTCAACCCTCCCCCCACCCCTCAGTGGGGGAGTGTCAAAGAGAGAAGCAACAGAGGCATGGGATGGATGGAGAAACTTAGAATATCAAGGCCAGTTCAAAAAATCAATCACTTGGGTCAACCATTACTCTTAAAACATTATAAAGAGAGTGCACCTGGTGAGACTACAATGCTGGTTTAATGTGAGGTGCTATCAGTGGCAAAGTAACTAATATTTCTAGATATGTTGTTTTTTGTGATGCTTTATTACCAAAGTAAGGACAGAATGCCCATTATACTTTTATTTCTGCCAAGAACAATTTCATATTTGTTCCATTTTAATTTAAACTGTTGTGAACTTAGTTAAAATAATCATGGTGTCATTGCTACAACCATTTTGTATTTCATAGTGTACTTTTATGAATAAATTATCTATCTACTGGAGTACAACTCTTTCCATGGGTTATATGTTTTTCTACTAGTATATTGAGTAAATTATGCAAATATACAACATAAATTATTGGATTCTGTAAGTAATAGATAGCCACTTAAACTATTTACATTGTAATAGAGTCTTTAAAACCAATTATTTTAAAAGAGTGTCATCCCTTAACTTAATCTCTGGGCGAATTTAAATTAATAGCTTATTTTGGTTGAGCTATGTGCTTAAACATACTTATTTAGAGTAATCTAGCCATTAATTTTAAGTACTTCAAAATACTTTTTTTCATTTTAGTAACCTCAACCAGATTTATAGTACCTGTAATGCAATGTGTTTAATAAGGTACCTCTTATTTTAGATGTTTTTTTTCCATTCACATATGGGGTTTAATATACATACATATACACATATATGTATGCATATACGTATATGTGTGTGTGTGTGTGTGTATGTAAGGAGAGAAGAAAGGTTGAATTACACGACTTACATGTTTACATATTACTTTACATTGAATTTTTATTTTTTGTTACTAATTTGAGAGTTTAATAAGTGTATATTTGAAACTTAAAAACTTAGTTTATTATAACAAATGTTTACTTTTAAAATAAAAATTAGCCTTTATTCTAGTTTATTTCAGAAGTTTCCATAATAATGTTTAGCCATGGCTATTATGAAAGCATATTTGATAGCCAAATTTTGAAAGCTATTGTGAAATGATACCCAGTGTAGTACATGATTTATTATTTCATGTTGAGGCAATGCAGTGACTTACGACCTTATGATTGTCACGTGAACATTAATGCTTTACTGGTTTGCTATGGACATTTTTTATGAGGTCATCATTTTTATGTTTTGTTTTATAATTGGGAATTCGGCTTCCTTAATTTGTATATGTAAAATTTGATTCTTTTTTTCCCCCTACATCACTTCCAAACAGTTTGATTTGGATGTTCAGTAACAGATATAGTAGGGAAAAAAAAAAAAAAGACCTGGTTTTTAATGCTAACGTGAAACAATCTATGACTGTGGGTAACAGTATGTTTTGAAATCAGAGATACTTTCTCTGTGTGAAATTGTTATCAAAACACCATTGGGTCTGTGTGTCTGTGTAAAATTTTGCAATTATCTTATCATTTGATGAGGAAATTTGGGGTAAGTAAGACTGTTCCTTGGCATTTTCTTTGTACATTATGTAGTACAAGACCAAAGTGAGCTTATATTTGTACTTTTATAAGATAAAGGTTTAAAATAATATTCTTGATAGCACATAAATAGAAATACTGTTGTAACTGGACCCAAGAAGTAGGCCCTGAGTTCTCAGAGCTTGTTTTATGAGTTAAGAGCTCATCTGTTCCCATTCCCTCACTTTCACATGAGAAATTGAGACATGGCAAGTACTTATGGAAAGACCACATGATTCATTAGTTGACCAGCCAGCTTGACCACCCTATCTGCAGTAGCTTTCTAAGCCTTAGCATCCAGGGCTCCCCTAGAGGTCTAAAAACAGTAAGTAATTGACATAATACTAACCAAGCAGGTACTACATAAATGTCACTTTGATTTTTCCTTTCCTATATATTTTGTTGGTATTTTCTCTGATGATTGAACGCTAATTATTTGGCAGCACTATGGTACATACAGTATGCTACAGTTAATTCTACACACTTCTCATACATTCATCTCATTTAATGTCTTAATTTTTGACATTCTTTTTTTTACTCGTTATATTAAGTTTCTGAGCCTGTCAGGATCCACGCAGGACAGACGTAGCTGTTACTTGAATTTTACAAGTGGGAAATTTTAAGACATTTAAGGAAAAAATAAAATAGGAAGCCTTAGTACTGATCTGAAAGGAATTAGTTAATATTTGATGGGTTAGAAACCCAACAATCTTTAACGCTATCACACCCCAGCAGTGACTCTTAAAACACACTATATACGACCAAGCCTCTGCTATCTATGTATGTGTGTAATCACTTCCTGTTTCCTGTAAGTTGTATTTAGAGTACCCAGTACTCCTACTTGATAGAATATGTAGATGATGGGCTATCAATAGTTCAGCAGGACTTGTGTGCAAAACCTGGTGCCCTGAGTTTGACCACAGAACCCTTGTAAAGGTGGAAAGTGAGAATCTGTTCCAGAAAATTGTCCTCTGACCTTCACAGATGTGCTATGGCACGCCCCCCCCATAATGCACATGTACACACACAATAAAAATAATAATTAAAAAGTTAAAAGAATTTGTAGATGTGAGTTTACTTTGAAAAATTTTTTAAAACTATTAAAATGCAAGGTGGCAATTTTAAAGCTCTGGCAATTCTGCTCTGCTTAAACCAGGATGACCCTCATAGATATGTTATCTGCATCTCTAGAGTAGATATTTCATACAAAAAAGCACTGGGAACTATTTTGTGTGTACCATGTGCAGTTCCTAAAGGGTCATGAATCTCTTTTTATCTAGACTACTGTACTTAAAACACAGATAATTATATTAATATTAATCTATTTTTGGGGTTTTGTTTTGTTTTGTGTTGTTGCAGGAGTACCACCTCCACCAGTAACTCTTTTGCATGGATTTTATTACACATTATACCATCTAAATTTAGTAGCTATACTGATAACTTAAACCATGTTGTTGATAAACATGAAGATACCCCTTTTCTATTTTTATTGTGTAGTACTCTTCCATAGTTATGCATGCAAAGATAATTTGTTATTAAGCTTCCAACTTTTAAGAATCATAAATACTAAAACTTTTTCTAGGTACATAAATTTGGGAGGATTGTTAAACTTGCTTAAAGACACTTACTGACTTTTTTTGATGGTTGAAAAAGCTGTAATAAGGATTGGAGGGAAAGGTTAGCAGTTAAGAGCACATATGCTCTTCCAGAGGACCTGATTTCTGTTCCCTGCACACACATCATGCAGATTACAACTGCCTATAAGTCCAATTCCAGTGGGATCTGACACCTGATATCTTTAGGCATCTACACACCTGTGTACCTACCCACATGTATGCATATACACATAAGCAAAAACAAAATATTTTTTTAAAGTTTCACTAGTAACATTTAATACATACTTGTATGTATACACACACACACACACACACACACATCTATGTGTGTGTGTGTGTGTGTGTGAGAGAGAGAGAGAGAGAATGAATATGTGTGTTTGTGTGTGTTGCCAAGTATGGAAAAAAATTAAATAGTTTAAATTGATAGATATGCCATTGTAAACCTGGGTTTGTAAATAGAAAGACTGAAAAAGTTTAATTAGAACATTCTGTGAAACATCACATTTGGAATCCAGCTGGGTGTATGAAGGACAAAATATGAGAGTAGAATAGATACTTTAAAAAAACATTTTCACCAAAATAGAAAACTCAGAATGAATGTTTTATGTATTTATTTATGTATTTATGGTTTTTTGAGACAGGGTTTCTCTGTTGTAACTCTGGATGTCCTGGAACTCATTCTGTAGACCAGGCTAGCCTCAAACTCACAGAGATCTACCTGCCTCTGCCTTCAGAGTGTTAGAATTAAAGTCATGTGCCACTATCACCCAGCAAATGTTTTATTTTTAAGCCCCCACCTTAAACGGCTGTGATGTTACTACTCTTCTCTTGAAACCATCTTGAGACACTTTGTAAACCATAAAAGGAAACTGAACTCATTAAACTGTAGTAATTCATCAATATTCTTAATCAAAAATGTATCTATTCCTTAGTTTGATACTTATTCATGTATAAATGAATTACGTTCAGAAATTTAACCTATCTCAGGTTATAATATTTGTTTTTGTTAAGGATTATTTAAAGGAGTTCATATGTTTCTTCTCTCTGTTCCTCTCTCCTTCTCCCTCTATAAAATACTCTCATTGTGTAGCACAGGCTGCCCCCAAACTTGCCTCAGCCAACATGCCAGACTCATGTAGGTACTTCTATAGGTAGTTAGGTCTGTGTTTTGAGTGTTCTTCCCTGGTACTACCTCAAGTAGGTGGTGTTCAATGGTTAAATCCTGGTTTGTGTTTTTGTTAAGTTATAAAAGAATTTATGCAAACAGCTTATATATTTATTTTTTTAAATATGCTGCAGAAAAAAAATAAAGATTACTTACTTCTAAGCCTGATCTTTTTTTCTCTCTCATATTTATTTTATGTTCAAGAAAAGAAGGGGGCCTATCTTTGGCTTGGACTTGAAAGGAATTTGTTGGTCACAGATACGGAGTAAATACAGTTTTAATTCTTACAGTAATTTCCAAAGCACTTGAGGTCCTCATTCCAGCTCTTCCATGTCCTGGAGAATTAACCATTGACAGTCACTATGGCAACAGTTCAAGTACACTAAAGTTATTTATACTAATAAAATAGTTTCAGATTCAATGTGAAATTCAAATTTTTTCTGCTTTTATTTCTCAAAATCTAAAAAGGAAACTTTTGCTTTTACTGACAGTTATTTAATAACTTAAGAATTTTCATCTCAAGTCCTACTTTATTTTTCTGTTTATTGTTGACAAACTGTTAAGATGAGTAGATCCTGGCCTTTGAAATCATGACACACGCTACAGCATTCAGGTAGCATGTCTCTTATGTAACCATGTATTAGGACTAAATTCTTTTTCAGAGAACATCTTTATTGAGAAAAGTCTGTTTAAGAAGTTTTTTATATCTATATTTAAAACAAGCTAGTTTCTTAAATACTTATTATTCTTCCCCAAAACATGACATCACTTCTCAGTGGCTAAGAAAGGAGGACAAAGAGCCGTCATCATGATGTGGCAGATATGGCAGTATTGAAGTCTCTGGGCATTACAGTTTAATATAATCAAAGAAGAAATATTGTTAAAGAAGAGGGAAAATATGCATAGTAATTCCTAGTCTAATTTAACTGCAGACAAATAACCACTTATTGAGAATGTCATTAAACAGAGCCATGGTGCTCTAATAATACTACAACCATATTCATAAAAGAGAAAATGAGGAAGCCAGAAGGAAAAGTTAGATAGCTGTGAAAAAAAGAAAATGAAAATTTAAAATTTCTGTCTGGGGATTGGCTAAGTTTGCTTTCTATATGCTTCAGTTTCTGCATGGGCACTGGGATATCTGTAAGAAGCCTGGTGATGTCATCATGTCTGTAAAAGGAAGCACTACAAAGACACATACTACGAAGCAAATTCTTGAGGAGGGCGGTGGGAGTCTAGTAGAGGATTGCAAAGGTCTTCCAGTTGCATTGCAGCAGAGCAAATACTTGCTGAGCTGGGCACTGGGCAATGGCTTGCAGCTGTAAAGATGATAATGATCAGAGCCTGCTGGGGAACAGAGTGGTGACCATCATACCTGTTCCACCTTTCTCCCAATTTGCTTTATTTACCTGAAGGAGGCTTAGGCCCTTCATGGAGAAGGAGTAAGAGGTGAAGGCAACTGTGTGAATGAATGGGAAGTTAAAGTCCGTTTGGCTTTTTGGAATAAGAAAGGGGAAATAAGGTAAGCTAGGAAAAGGATGAAAACTGGAGTGTTCTATTCATTAGGAATGAGCCAAGGACAGATGTAAGTCACCATGAGATGAAGTAGTATAACCACACTGTTGCCCTAACCCTGCAATGCAAGATGGAGGAAATGGAGTTCATTGCAGCCTCAGACTGTGTTTCCTAGTCTAAGACTGATTTTCTTAGACCCATATGGAACTATCTCCATATGGGAGAAAGTGGATGTGGACCAAGGACAGGGCACTAAAAGGCATCCAGAAAGCAGCCACAAAAAATACCCAGTGAATAGCTGGAGTATTAAGAGACAACAATCTTAAAATGGGGTGAGAAAGTATTTCATGTTGTTATATCAACTTGGGCTAAAGAAAGAGAACACAGTTTTATAGTTACATGAGTGATTGCTGTTGAATCCAGTCCTTAAAGCATGCAAATGTACCAGTAGTTGGTGGCACATGCCTTTAATCCCAGCACTCAGGAGACAGAGGCAGGCAGATCTCAGTGAGTTTGAAGCCAGCGTGGTCTACAGTGAGTTACAAGACAGCCAGAGTTAAAACTGAGAAACCTTGCCTCAAAAATATAATAGATTAGATAGATAGATAGATAGATAGATAGATTAAAATGTTCTCCAAGATTAAGTCCTAAATGTATCAGCACAAGTGTTTAATTTATAGTTTAAAAAAATTTAAATTGAAATATAAGTTAAAACACCAAAATAGATAATAACATACTTCTGAGACTATGAAAACTGCAATGATTTAGGAGTAAGGCCAAAAACTAGGATCCAAGAAGGAGTTAAGTTCCTGCTCCCTGAGAAGCTAACACAACAGGAAAAAAATGGACAGCATCATCCCTTCAGACTTACTCTTATCAGTAGTGGTCAAACTGTTTGCCTAATTGTGCCTTCTCTTTCTCTAATCCATTCTTCAGTTTACTACCAGATGATCTTCCTAGAGCACTGCTTTCAATATTATTTCCATAATCAAAAAAAAAAGTCTGTGGTTGCGTTGCTCACCTATATGTGGATAATATACAGCAAGTCGCCCCTAGTCTTGCTTCCAAGTACAAGTGCATTATAGACATCATCTGTGCACTGGCTCTTTGTAACCACCTTAGCAAATACTTCTTCAAAGTTTAATTTTGGGGGGATTATTTATTTTGGTAAATTATAACAAATATTTAATAAACTTCCATTTCATCTTTACTCCTCTTTCTTCTTTTCTTTCCTGTAACCAAACACAGTAATTAGACACATGCAAGTCATTCTGGTTTGTACACTGTTAAATAAAAGTGGGATCATCATCTCCCCATTTCTCTGCAGCTTACTTTTCTTACCTAGCAGATATACCCTGGACATCCTTCAAGATCAATAGTGTACAATATTCTATTTGGATTGTTTGGCGGTTTTGCCACATAAGCTCTAATAAATTCCCTTTCCTATGCATCCCTGCAAATAAAGATTAGATTCCAAAACTGGGTTATTGTCAGAGTTCTGTGTAATTAACATCGTAAGAGACATATCCAACAAATCTTGTTTTCTAAGTAGAAAACTGGCATTAAACTCTTGATTTTCCTGTCTCATTCACCCTTCTTTGCACTGGGACTACAGGTGTGTCCCATCACACCAGGTTCCAATTTAACTTTCTCAAGGAATCAAGTGTCACTTGGTGGTGTTTATTATTTTCTTTATAAGAAAAATACATTATGATTACAAATTAACTTATTGCCATAAGTCCCAAATTAATTATAGTACATCAGTGTGCTGTATGACACAGATGTTGCAGTCTGGAATCCAGGCTCTTCCTCTGCTTTGGACATTATCTAACCTTTTAGATTAGTTTAATAACTAATTTAGTTTAATTTAATTTATTATAATAACTAATGTACATTTCCTTTGTATTGCTCAGCCATAGCAATCCATTCTCACATCTGATGGTAACCTCACATCCTGTAGTAATGTTACTGGAAGGTAGGTTTATTTTATGGTTGTCAGATGACATGGGGGAAATGAGATGCCCCTTTGGAGTTCTTAGTCTCATTAATAAAAGAATTTACAATAGACTCAAATTAAGGGTGATTTTACTGAGTTTAAAAGAAAACCCCAGGGCAGACAAACTATAAATCTCCACATCTGCCTGGAGGAGGAGAATGGAGAAGGGAGAAAGCCATGCCATTTGGGCTAACATGGAGATCAGATATATTGTGACAGGGAAATCATGCTTACAAGATAAAACAAGCAAAAGAGGTTACACTTTTCTGAATAATTTAGAAAAGTGGGCAGACCATAAAACTGCATGGCTTGTTAGCTACTATGCTAAGAGCAGGATTTCATGGAAGGAAAAGTACATTATCTCATTAAAGGTAAAATTATTTCTTCTATCTTTTTGACATAAGGTAAACCTACCTTCCGCTCACCTTATGTCAAAGAGTTACAAGAAATAATTTTTCTGGCTAGGGGGAGTCACGTAGCCAGATGATTGACCTGGCCCAGTTGGAATGTTAGGTCTACCCAGGCCAGAGATTCTGTTCTCTGGACTAGATGGAATTTTTTTTTCCTTAATAGCCTTTATTGCTACTCTAACAGTAACTGCTGACAGTCCAGGGTTCTTTCTTTTTTTTTTTTTTCACGTGCCTCAATGATTAGCACATAGTAGGTGTTCGGTAGATGCCTATTTAGATACTGTTTGCTTGAATAGATGTGTGTGGACATATATTCGTAAGTCTGTTGGATAGTTTTGAGACGTGGCTTCATTGTTTCTTCTTTCTGAGTTCAAGTGATCTTTCTCTGCCTCAGCCTGCTAAGTAGCTGGGACTACAGGCATGTGCCTCCAAAACTGGATTTTGTGTGTGTGTGTTGTGTGTGTGTGTGTGTGTGTTCGTTCACATGCACCTGTGTCTGACCTCTCTTTTTACCTACATCCAGTCTTCTTAAGGACAAGGAATGTTTTCACTATAGCACCTTAGTATGTAATGTATTCAATTTAGTTTAGTTGCTCGTACCAGATCCACAGTGAGGAATAAGCAAACACCATGGGTTTGTCTTAATGCATTTTATTCCTTTTAGGGAAAACTGGAATTCTAAGAATCACTAACAACAGTACAACAAACAGCACTCATATTGAGTGCTGTTTGTGAGGGACAGTTTTCATAGCTGCAGAGTTGACTGCATGGTCAGTGTTGTGTCTGCCCTCCTGGAGTTTGTGTTCTATGGATATTACATTTAAAGCATCTGTAGGAAACAGTTTTTTAAAGGATCTAGTTCACTGTATTCAGTGGAGACTATGAGCCATTTTGCTTAGTGCTTACTCTGCCAAGAACTGAAGAGAAAAACTAAGAGTACTATATCCTGGGAGGTAGTAATCTAACCAAGGGTAACAGCTTATGGGCAAACTAACCTCACTAATTCTCTGTCTGTATTTAGAAGAAAATGATGATTTCTGTGCCAATGAGTAAAGGTTCCAATATTCATCAGTATGCCCAGTACAAAAACCACTATGGAGTATTCTATCACTGTTCTAGAATTATGGAATTCCAGGTGGAGCTAGTCTTGGTATCTAATCATTTTCATATGAGGAAACTGAGACCTGGTACAATTAGTATTGTATTGTGGGGTCAGATTTCCTAGTCACCAATTTGTTTAAAATATGTGTGACCCTGATCCAATTTACAACCCATAAATCCTCAGTTTCTTCACTTTTGAAATGGGCATATGGAGAACCATGAAATAATAGTCTTGCTCTTAAATAGCATTCATGAAACATTAGCACTTGTTCTTAGAGATGTGCCTTCAGATTAGACAACTCCTACTGCTGAAAGTGCTGCATGAGTCATCTGCGCGTTGTACCACGCTACTATTCATAGTGAGTATTATTCACTATTTTTTTTGTTTGTTTTTTTCAAGATAAGGTTTCTCTGTTGTAACCCTGGCTGTCCTGGAACTCACTCTGTAGACCAGGCTGGCCTCGAATTCACAGAGATTCGCCTGCCTCTGCCTCCTGAGTGTTGGGATTAGAGGTGTGAGCCACCACCACTGGCTTCATTGATAATTCTTAAGATGGATTTATTATAATTTTAACTTTCAGAGTAATTAATTATAGTTAAATAATGGAGACTTTAACTTCTGGTAGTGTTATAAGATTTGTGTTTTGACTTAATTTGAAGGGGAACTTAAAAGAAAATGTGTGTGATAGATGTTTTGTTAAGACAGTGCTTCCTTTCTGGCTCTCTTTCCATTTCACCCTCCCACTTAACCACATAAGCTATGGAGAGTTACTCACAAATACTCAGCCCTCTTAGGAACTTGAGGGAAGATAAATGAGAATAACAGTCTGAAGAAGAGCAAGCCTCTCCTACCTTTACAAATTCTTAGAATATTCTAAATAAGTTCACTGCTTGTTATCTGATCTTTTTGTATCTTAAGTTTCTTCTTAAAGAGAATAATTCTTTGATAGTCTTATGATACAGACTCCAAGGATTAAAGGGCTGTTTAAAATTTTTTCCTATGCTTCAATATAAATCAAATCCCACAGTTAAAAAAGACATTATTTTCCTTGGGGGATTAGCAGTTGGGAGTACTTGCAGCTCTTGTAGAGGAGGTTTTGGTTCTCAGCAAGCATGTAGTGGATCACACAAAAAACCATTACTTTCTTGATGTATGTTTTCAAATATGTAACTGTTCATATTATTTCCTAAATTTATTACACACATTGAAACATTTGTGAAGTTCTTGGTAGATTGGGCTATATGCTTCAGCCTTATTCTGTTAAATCAAAGATTTGTCAAACATTTCTTTAGTTTCAAGTTTTTCCATGTTGGGGCCTTTCAGGAGCAACCTTTGGTTAACTTGGTTGCTCAAAGTAGATTTGCCTGGTAACTTGCATAAGCTAATATTTGCTCTGTAAGGAACCAGCTAAAAACTTAGTGGCTTTCAAATAGCCACAACATATATTCTTTATGAATCTCTAGGTTAGCTGGTCAGTTCCAACCTAGCCAGGTTCAACTGATCTGATCTGGGCTGTCAGTGTATTTATGATCAGTGGTTTAATTTGCTTTAACAATAAATGGCAACAGTCAGCCCCACTTGCCTGAGCTTTTCGTAACAGAATTCCCAAAGAGCCAGAAGAAGCATATAAAAATGACTTTTAGACTTTAATAACTTGGTGCCAACCACATTCTGTTGGTTGGTTGGTTGGTTGGTTGATTGTCTGATTGGTTAAAAGAAAACCTTGGGCCGGGTGGTGGTGGCCCACTCTCTGATTGGTTAAAAGAAAACCTTGGGCTGGGTGGTGGTGGCCCACACCTTTAATCCCAACACTCAGGAGTCAGAAGCAGGTAGATCTCGGTGGGTTCAAGACCACTCTCGTCTACAGAGTGAGTTCCAGGATTTCAGAAATTACTACAGAGAAACCCTATCTTGAAAAACAACAACAAAAAGAAAACCTTAGGGTCTGGATTCAGGAGATGGAAAAGCTGTAAAATAATTCTCCAAAGGAGAATGCCAGTAAGAAGGGTGGGCTTTTAGGTTATTTTATTTGATTTTATTTTTTCCCAATTTGTCACACTAGTTACAAGATTTAGTTGCATTAAAAAATTATCCTTTAGCTTATGGCATTCTAAATTGTTCCTACCACTTTTCCTGAGATGAAAAGCAAATCACTGATCCAAAGAGTAAAAGGGCTTAGAAGTTAGATACTAACTGAAGTTCAGATTCCAACTTTATTATGATTTGGGCAGCCCTGTCCTGCTTGTTACATGATCCTCCTGGTAGGAATTAAAAGTGGCTGGCTGAACTGAACTTCGAATTCTCTATGTACTTTAAAAGAGGAACAGGACAAGTATGTATCAAGTCCTTTCAAACAATCAAGTTTATTATTGAAAACATGTTGCCCACACTCCATTCAAAGTATAGACTTGATGGTCTCTTTGTATTAAAAGGGAAGAGAAAATATGTGAGGCGATGGAAGAGGAACATCTGACTAATTTTGACCTCAGAATGAAGTGGCCATTCATGGATACTGCCCTATATGAATAGATGTTAGATATACATACTAAAGAGGTATAAGCCCAAGGTCTCCTTAAGATAGGATTCTCTCCAATTCATAAGATAGAAGTTGTAATATTAACACAGTCCACATTTAGAATTTTGTTTTTCTAAAGAACTCTGGTACCCTTTAGACACAACTAGATATATGCCTTAATACTACATTTGGGAATTATCACCCATTAAAAAACAGGTAGTATGTAAGACAGGGAAAATAATAATACCACACACAAACAATTGACAGGTAATTGCCTTTAAATGTTTTTAAGAACCACCTAAACGTAAAATGGCATGGATTTCTTTTCCATGCATTACAGATAGTTGTCATATTGAGTGGAGACTAAACATTCAAATACCTTTATCCTTCAACAGCAAAGAAAAAAGAAAGTGAAACCCATGCAGGATAAAACTAAGTTAATTTAATACATATATAAGGGGCCAGATATCTCAGAATCTAGACTCAGAAATGGTGAGCTTTTAATGCCTCAATCAGGACAGGTATCAGATAAATCCTCTCAAAGGAATCAAAACTACTGAGTCACCTCTGATGTTGCCTCTCTGTTAAGAAAGGCATGTCAACTGACTTTTCTGCACCTTAGTCAACTGTGTTTAATTTCACAATATTCTAAGGAAAGAAAGTTTGGTTATAGTTTTTGATTAATGACAAATTAGTGTTTCAGTGTAGATAATGAGTAGTGTATAAAAGCCCTTCCTTGATTTTCTTTTTGAAAATTTAACCAGCTGGAGTGGATTTCAATCTTTGCTTTTTTGAACAGATTTCCCAATTTAGTTCTTTAGGAGGACTGTGTTCATCCATAAGTCTGGGAAACATCAGCTATTCCAAGTATTTGGGAACCAAGGATATTGTCCCCAAACAAGCAATACTAATTTCATATTAGTACATTTTTTTTGTTGTTGTTCTTGTTCTTGTTTTCAAATCCTACAGAAGACTGCTGATGAAAGAGTCCTAATTTGTGAAGGGCTGTTAATTGGAAAAAAGAAAATCTGAAGGATAAGTAGGGGTCAGGACTTTGAAATGGAAGGTCATAAAAATAAAGTAGTAAGAATGTGTCCCTCTCTATTGGATGTTACCAGTGAATATGGCAAAGGCCCTTCTGCCTCTTCAGTGTTTCTACATGCTGAGTAGGAAAGATAAAATGTATTTTTCCCAATCTCAAAGGGCTTCCATCTATCTGGGGGTCATGATTGAAGATAATAATTATTAAGTAATTAAAAAACAAATATAGTTGGCTTGGTGTTAGAGAATGAGAAACTAGTGTAAGAAAGGGACAATGTATCTTCTGATGGTTCTTCCTTATGCAGATTAGCATTTCTATTTCTCCTGGGTCAGCTCTCATCCTAGACAGAACTGTTCCCTAGATGCCATGCTGCATCCCTGGACCAACTGGAATCTGCCTTGATAAGTCACACACACACACACAAATCTTAGAACCTCCTTCTGGTAGGAGGCCACTGCCAGCATAAACCTATTGGGTTTCAGTGGCCAGTTTTCAGTTGTTTTGCTTTTGATTTTTGAGGAGGCAGGGTCTCACTATGTACCACAGAACTTACTATGTAGACCAGGATGGCCTTGAACTCACATAGATCCCTTCTGAAGGACAGAAGTAGGAAAAGAGATGGGAGTCAGAAGATTGGGTAAAGCCAACAGCACTTATTTTGGCAGCAGTGGTAAAGCTAAATGCTTAAGTGATAGTTGCAAGGAACTCTTAGCATCTGTAGAACACTCACATTTATACCTTTCAGTGATAACTCTAAAAGATATCATTTACTTGGTAAATGATAGAGGTAAGAGAGTTGAAGCACGTGGCTTCTGCTTCCCTACCAGCTTCTCTCCTGCTCCAGGGTAACTTTTTAAAGTGTCCTTAGATGAGGAAAAAAAAACACATAACAGTTCCTTTTGTCTGTCTGGCTTATTTTGATTAAGACCTGTTCTCTAGTTCCATTAGTTTTTCTGCAAATGACATGATTGTATTTTTCTTATACCTGAATAATAATAATAATTAATAATTCCATATACCTGAATAATAATTATATTCTTATACCTGTATAATATTCTTATACCTAAATAATAATATACCACATATAGATACACTATATTCTTTTATCCATTCATCTGTTGATGGATACCTAGGCTGATCTCTGCTGTTATGAATAGTACAATACTACATGGAAGTATTCAACCATCTCTTCCATATACAGGCTTGATTTTATTTGTATAAATTCCCAGGTGTGGTATGGTTTGATAATGTAGTCATTCTGCCTTAGGGAAACATGCATACCATTGTACTAATTTAAAGTCTCACCAGTAGTAGATAAGGATGTCTTTTCTGCACATATTTTTGAGTAGCAGCCATTCTGATTGGGGTGAGATGGAATTTCAATGTGGTTTTAATTTTTATTTTCCTCCTGGCTAAGAATATTGAGCATGTTTTTTAATGTTGGTGACATCTGTACTTTGGACAGGTGACTGCTGAGGTGATTTACACATTTTTGACTGGTTTACTTTGTTCTTTTGATACTAAGTTTTTCTAAGATCTTCATATATTCTGTATATTGTCACACAAATATTTGGCAAAGATTTTTGCTGTGAGCTCTTTCTTCACTTAGTTGATTGTGTCCTATATAGTGCAGAAGCTTTTTGAAGTTTTACAATCTAAGTTCTCAATTTTTTTGTTTCCTGTGATATTGGAGTCCTGTTTGGAAATCGTCTCTGTTGGTCTTTTGAAATGTTTTCCTTATGTGTGCTTCTACTAGCTTGAAAGTTTGGAGTCTTATATTGAGGTCTTTGACTATTTTGATTTTGTGTACAGGGTGAGCAAAAGAGTCTAGTTTCAATAGTTTTTCTATCTGTGGCTGTCCAGTTTCCTGAATACCATTTGTTAGAGTATATTTTCTCCAAAGTATGTTTTTAGCACTTTGCTAAGAACTCATTGGCTGGAGCAACTTAGGTTTATTTCTGGGTCCTCTTATCTATTCCATTAGTCTGTGTGCTAGTTTTTGTTCTAGTACTTAGAATTATGTTACTATGGCCTGTGCAATTTATTTTGAAATCAACTATGTCATGTCTACATCATTACCTTTATTGATTAATGATTAATGATTAATCAATAATGCTTTGATAAACCTGTATATGCTGATACACACTGTAATCACAACACTCAGAAGGACAGGGCCAGAAGTTCATTAAAAGTTTGAGGCCAGCTTGGTCTACATAATGAGCTCCAGGCCAGTCAAAGCCAAGAGACTTAACCTGCAACAAGTGAGCAAGTAGAGATGGCTTTGCCTATTTGACCTCTTTTTGTGTTTCCATCTGTTTTTTAAAGATTGGTTCTTTTGGTTATGCAAAGAATTTATGTGGATTTTGCTCAGTCTGTAGGCCATTTTTGGTAGTGTTATCATTTTAATATTAATTCTGCCAATCCAGGGAAATAGAGGCTTATCACTAGTGCTTTTCAATTTCTTCCTTCAGTTTTTTTTATTAGATTTTTTTTATTGTAAAGGGATTTTTTTTTCAAACTTCTTTAGTTAGGGTTATTCCAATTTCATTCATTTTTATTTTCTCCCTCCTCCTTCCTTTTTTCCCCTTCCTTCATTTCTTCTTCCTGTCAACCATCTTTGATTCTGTCAGCTATTTTGAATTTCTTCCTCAGCAAAATTTTAAAAACTACTTAGTTTTGTTTTTTGTTACTTTGATGTATTTGTGTATCAATTTCAAGAGTCTTTTGGTGGAGTCTTCCAAGTACATAAGTTTGTCATCTTTGATCAGGGCAATTTAACTTTTTTCTTTTGTAGATCCATGCTCTTTTTATAGCCTAATGGGTCTGGCTAAAATTCAAAGTACTAATCGAATCTAAGTGATTAGCGTGGACACTCTTGTCTTGTTCCTAATTTTAGAGGAAATTTTTCTTGTATTTCCCCATTCAGTAAGATGTTGGCTGTGGTTTGTCATACATAGTCTTTATTATTTCTGACCTATGACTTCCCTATGTCAAATTTATTTAGGTTTTTTACTGTAAAGCATGTTGATTCTATCAAAGGCCTTTTCTGCATCTTTTAAATGATCATATAAATTTTATTCTCGATTATATTTAAGTTCCATATTACATTTATTTTTGTATGAATGAAACCAAATTGATAATGGCATTTGATCTTTTTAATGTGCTGTTGAATTCATTTTGCAAGTATTTATTTTTGTAGTGGGTTCGGCAAGGGTACTAGTCTACAGGGTTTTTGTTCTGCCTTAACAGTTTGGTTGCAGAGTAACACTAGCTTCACAGAATGAGGTTTGGAAAGGCTTAGTAGTCTCATTTGTAGTTTTGAGGAGCACTGTCATTTGGTTCTTCTTTAGAAACCTGGTAAAATTTAGCAGAAAATTCTTGTAGGCTGGAGCTTTTCTTTGTTAGATTCGTTGATTTCATTGTTTATTATTGTGCTATCTATATTTTTTATATTTTCTTGGCTCTTATTTTGTTAGGCCATATGTGTCTAGAAGATTGACCATTTCTTTAAGTCTTTTCAACCCATTGGCATATAATTTTCCAAAACATTTTCTAATAACATTGAATTTCAGTGGCATTTGTTGTTATGTTTTTACTTTTGTTTCTATGTTATTAAGAGTCTTTCAGTGAAGTTGGCCTAAGGATTGCCAAAGGTTGGTTTTGTTTCATTTTGTTTTGTTTTTTCCTCAAAGCTCTATATCTTTTTTTCTAGAGTCATATTTCATTATTTTAAAAAGTGCATGTGTGTGTGCACGTGCACACGTGTGCATGTGTGTCTGCAAGTGGGTATATGCACATAAGTGCAGGACATAAAATTACACTGGAGCTGGAGTTAAGAGGTGGTTTTAAGCTGCACATCACACTCCTGTTCTCTACAAGACCAGTATGCATTCTCGGCCACTGAATCATCTCTCCAGCTTGAGGATTCAATCTTTGTTTCATTTAGGCTTTGTATCATTTTCTGAGGTTCTATGTCATATATTGATGCGTTCGTCTTTAATTTTTTTCTTTCCTTTTTATTGATTTTGAGCTCAGTCTGTCCATATTTTGTGAGACTCTGTGATGTATTATTCACTTATTTGTCATTTCTGTATCCTTAATGTATGACACTCATAGCTATAAACTTCCTTCTTGGTGCTATTTTTTATTGTGTCCCACATGGTATTCTGGAATGTTACATTGGATACTAGTAATTTCAGTTGTTTTTTTTCTTTTTTTTCCCGCTTGTTTCTCTAGTACCCCACTGTTTGTTCAAAAGTGTACTATAGTCTTCTGGGTTTATGTAATTTGCTTCATAGTCTCCTGTATTTGGGTCATTTGCTGCTCAGTCTCCTGTATTTGTGTCATTTGCTCTTCACCTTTAGTTTTTGAAACAGAGTGTCTCAGAAAAGCAGAATCAATGCACTGTTTACTCTAAGCCGGCTGGCCAGTGAGCTTATTCTTCTTCACCATGGTTGGGGGGTTATACACATCCATGTGCCACCATGCCTAGTTCTTCAAATGAGTTCTGGGGGTGTGAACTTAGGTGCTCATGTTTGCATACCAGGCATTTTACCAATAAGTTATCTACCAAGCTCTTGCCTGGTGTTCTTTATGTGAAAAGTTATTTTCTTCTTTTATTTCAGTTTGAAGGATTCTCTTTAGCATTTGTTATTGGATCTGTAAGTGATTAACTCTTGTAGTACCTGAATTAGAATATTCTAATTTTCCTGTCACTTTTAAAAAGTAGCATTGCTGGGTACAGAGGTAGTTGACATTTAATTCTCTCCATAGTTTAAATATTTCACCCATATGTCTTCTCTGAGGCTCTAGTGCTCAGATTTTGTATATGACGAATCGCCTCCTCTTGCCTACAGGAATCTGTTTATAGATTTGATAGTTTGATTATGATGTGCCTATGTGTGGATCTTTTAAAATCTATCATATTTGGAGTTGTCTGAACATTTTTCATTACATGTGGGGTTGTTGCTTATTCAGATATTTATGCTGTCCTTCTCTTTGTAACACTATATTTTATGTATCTGTAGTAATAAGTGATGATGTCCCACAAATTTCCAAAACTCTGCTCCTTGCTTTTCTCCATTATTCCTCTCCCCCACGGCCCACCATTTCCTTTTGGCTGAAAAATCTCAAGAGATCTATCAGCAGGTGGATTCTCTCCTCTTCACAACAGCAGTGATACCGCTGTTGGTCCTCTCTAGTGAATTCACTCAGTTTTAATGCTTCCCTGCTTTAATATTTGTTTTGGTTCCATTTCATCTTTCCCATCTCTGTATTAATATTTTCAGTGTAAGGAGATATCAATTTTATATTTCAGTCCTTTAGACATGGTTTTCTTTATGTGTGTGTATCTGAAATACTCAGTGCATGAACTTTCCAAGGCAGTATTTCTCAATTGATTTTGGTTTTCCTGTGTATTGGCTATATTTTGTTTTTATATCTCGTGTTTTTATTGTTGTTGAAAATGAAACTTTTTAATATGGACTGATCCCTAAACTGAAATCTAAAATCTAAAATCTAAGTGTTTTTTAATGCTAACGTGATAGTTTCAGATTTTGGAGTACTTTAGATTTCGTATTTTTGTTTTAGAGGTTTTAAACCAACATTGTTGTGTACATGTTCCAAAATGTGGAAAATTTGAAATCTGAAATACTCCCAACCCAGGGAATTCAGATAAGAGGTAGTCTGCTTGTATTATAGCATGGCAGTTGTGATTTGTTCTTTTCCCTCCCTAGCATTAGCTGTTGATAAGCAATAAGACACTATTTAGTGACTTCCCAGGACATATATAAAGCTTATATTTGTGTATATTATAAAATCTTGATATCTGTTCTTTTCACTTGGTAGTCACCTAATAGTTGTATAGAGATTTAATGCTTAAGAGCAAAATAGCTTCCAGTCTGCCAAGGGGTCCTGTGTTATAATACTAACACTTTCAGCTTTACCCATGGAGTCAACAGTCTTGCCTTAGCTTTACTTTCAGCTTCTGTGGGCTCTCAAAGTCAATTGTGATTCATAGCTTAGGCCTGTCCAGGTCTTTTCTGGCCATGTAACACAGCCTTTTAGATTTCTAAGTAGCATTCAAATTTCTAAGAATATGTCAATCCATTTTGAAGCCTCTATGGACTCTCCAGCTTTTCTTTCCAAGGGTTTTAGTTAGTTTATTATTTGTTCCAGCTGTCACCTCAAAGTGCACAAACTAAGACACTTTAATAGACATCTTTAATAGTCCTCCTCTCTAAATGTAGCATTTTATATCAAGCCAGTTTTAAGGTAAGCAAAATAAAGACAATCCCTTTGAGGGGACTGAGCTACCAGACAGAACAAATAATTACAATTCTTTGTGTCTGAGGCCTATTCTACTGCCCTCCCATACGAGTAAAATACAGGCTATTTTCATGGCTACTGCTGAACTGAGTAGGGGGATGAGACCGCACGGTTTACTGATTCTTAAGAATCAGGATCCAGTGGGATGATTCAGCAGTAGAGGTGCTTGCTCCTAAGCCTGTCAATAACCTGAGTTCCATTTCCAGATCTTGAGTGGAGATGGAAGGAGTGAACATACTCCATAGGGTTGTTTTCTGGCATCTTTTCTACTATCCCAGTGCCAAGTTGGAGCTTTTCTTTAATTCTGCTGAAATTTTAAGAGGTAAACTTTTAAAGAGTTACTGCTGTTTCACCCTGTCTTGTCTGCAGCTTAAACTCACAACCCTTTCCTAAACAAATTGCACATTTAAAAAAAAATTTCTGCTTGCTCCCACTATGGATTTGGGAAAGAACAATGAGCAGTAACCATATCATGGCCTGAGTGCTATGCAACTAATTTGCCAAACAAATTAGTCCATTATTTTTTAATTCTATCTCATTCCAGTGCTTAAGATGCTGGCAGGATACAGCTAGATTCTTTGCCAGAATGTAACATGAATGATCTGTAGCCTACTTCCCCAGAGTCTGTACTCACCTCTGAAAACTAAAGGACCTCTGCTATCCATTTCTCTGGGCACCTTGTTCTAACCTCCCACAAGAATGGCCCATTAAACTCTATGTACATCATCCCAGGGCCTTTTTAGTGTACAGCTCCAAACTCCTCCACATTTACCATACGAACCAGTTCCAAAGGTCTCTGATCCACACGATCAGGATTATCACAATAGCCTCACTTCTTGCTACCAGTTTTCTCTATGAATTATGTTTGCAGTTATTGTTACTAAATACCAACAAAGTCAACTTAAAGAGAGGTCCATCATGGCAGGGAGTATATAGTGGTCAGAGGAGGTGAGGGACTTGGCACTGCATCCAGAGTAAGGAGAGAGAAATGAACGCTAGTGCTCAGCTCAATCTCTTCTTTTCTCCTTCTTGTTCAGTTGGGAGCCCTACCCATGGAATGGTACCCCTGACATTCAGGTGGGTCTTCCCACCTGAATTAAAATTTTGGAAATGCCCTCACATACATGCCCCAGAAGTAGGCTCTGGGATGATTTTAAATCCAGTAAAATGACACAAAGATTAAGAGCCAGAACAATGTCCTTTCTACTATATTTTTTTTCCACCGAACATCTGAAAATTTCTTATAGTAGCTAATATACATAATGGTGGACCATTTTTCATAGTAGTTCCATCGTTTTCTGTGTGGTGATATTTGAGAAGTTGCTTGTAGTATTTTCCAGACTGTTCTGAAGCACTAATAGGAACTACAGTAATAGCACAGAAAGTCTTGAGAAAACTACCTTATGTCCAGAGAAGTCTTTTTTTTTTTTTCCTAAGAAATGAAGATTTAAAATTTAAAGTATTAAAACTAATGATAAGTGAAGAGTTTCTGTCCAGTCACAGTAGCACAGGTTATACTCAGCTGCTTGGGATGCTGATATAGGAGAATCTCCAGCCCAGAGGTTACAGAAAGTCCTAAGCAACAGAGTAAAAGTCTGTCAATTTTGTTTTAAAAATCAACAGTTTTGCTGGGCAGTGGTGGTGCACACCTTTAATCTCAGCACTCAGGAGTCAGAGACAGGCAGATCTCTGTGAGTTTGAGGCCAACCTGGGCTACAGAGTGAGTTCCAGGACAGCCAGAATTAACAATAGAGAAACCCTGTCTCGAAAAACAAACAAACAAACAAAAAAAGAGTTTCTATGTTCTCTGTGAGTTGCTTGTTTACTAATAAGGGGTTAAAATATCTGAAATACAGAAATAAATCATTGAAGACTATATCTAAACAAAGTAAAAGTAGAGATTCTGTAAATCTGTGTTGTATTTAAGACTTTTGAAATGGAGCATTCCCAAGACCATTGCACTGTGTTTAGAAGGAGAGAACTTCTTTAGGACTAAGTTACAATTCTTCATTTTCTAGAAAATAAGTTGTAGAAAGATTCCAGAAATTTTATCTTTCATTCCCTTTTCTTTTGTGATTGTTAAAATGTTAAGGTGTCTAGCTTAGGCTGTCATCCAGAACCCAGATTTAACTTAAGGAAGCATGTTTCTGTGCTGTTGCCTATGCTGTCTTCATTCAGTGGCATTTTCTTTATTAACAAAAATTAGATTAGTCCTAAAATCAAAAAAAAAAGTCTGCACTTAGAAAAATAGATCTAAACCACTTCTGAATTAAAAATACAGCACACTGTTAAATGCCAAGCAACGTGTTCATCCAGCATTGCCTTGCAGCTTGCTCTTTTCTCCTCAGCCCTGTTCTATGTAGGACACGCTGCCTCAGAATGCTTGTTTTTGCATTGTTTCTGTTTTCCTTAGAGACTCAGGATGAATGTTTAGATCCCCTAAGCAGTGACTGTCAGGCTATGGTGGAGACAAATGACCACAGGCCATGTGCTTCTGTTATCTCACTTGCAGTTATTGCTGACTGCTTGTCAGTTGCTTGAAGAATCCCTAAGGAACTGCCAGAGAGTCCAGAAACATGCATAGATGGGGGTGGGGGGTGTTCAGCTTCCATTAAATATTATAGGTAAGGCATAATCTAGTACCATTTTGACATCTAGGTGATAAAAAAAAGATACTTCCTTACTGTGTTATTAAAAGTGTTACTCTATGTGGCAAAGAAAATTTTAGGTTAGGCTTAATATCAGTGAACTGGCCAACAAAGGAAGCTAAAGTCTGAAACTTAAGTCTCCCTTGTGGCACTGGCCTGCCATCTCAGGTGTTTCTGGGAAGCTGAAGCAGGAAATTCACAAATTCAAAGCCTTACTGGGCTACAGAGAAAATTCAGGAACAGTCTGGGCTTTTTAGCTACTTTCTCTTAAAAAATTAGGGTTAAGGACTTGACCAGTAGTAGAAGGCTTGCTTAGCATGTATAAGGCCCTTAGTTTAATTCTTAGGACCAAATAGAAGTCTGATACTATGAGTTTATTCAAAGTAAATTTTATTGGGTGTATTTGAGGTTTATAATGCATTGTTACAAAATACTTATATGAAATAAAATGGTTACTATCTGCCATCTTATATAACATTTTATGTCACAATGGCAATAAAATCTGTTAAACAAGAACCCAATAAAATAAAATCTTTATAATTTTAGACCTCATATTGTACATGAAATCTTAATTGTTCATTCTGTGTATTATTTTACATCATTTGACCACCTTTCTATTGCCCTTACTCTCCTGTTAACTCTACAGTTATGAAGTAGCAATAAAAGTAATTTTACATTTGGGGTAATCACAGCATGAGAAACTATATTGAAAAGGTTGCAGCATTAGTCAGGAAGACTGAGAACCACTGATTTAGCATAATGTCTTCTTAGTTCACCCATGATGGACCATCAACAGCATCTTTTTTGTATGGCTGAACACGGGGGGTATGTGGCAGGTTTTCTTTATCCATTTATGTTGCTGGGCACTTAGGCTGTTTTCACATATTTTCTGTGTAATGCAGCACTGAACATAGTAGTGCAGACATCTGTACAAGAGGTTAATTCCAGCACCCAGAAAGTATTGCTGAATCTTTGGTAAGTTCCCATTTTGTAGCTTGTTTAGGAACCTCCATACTGTTTTCCATATGGCTATGCTGATCTACACTGGATCAGCAGTGTACTAAGGGCTTCTTTTTTCAACATGGTCACCAATACTTAGGTCTACCTTATTTATAACAGCCATCCTTAGGGTATAAGGCAATATAACTTAGTCTGTTTTGTTTGGTTTTCTTTCTCTCCCTCACCCCCTCTCCTTTCTTCTACTCTCTTCTCTCCACCTCCCAGCCCCACTTTTGAAAGTAGGTCTCACTCGCTAGCCCAGGCTGATTTCAAATTCATTGCAGTCCTCCTACTTCTCAAGAGAATTATAGAGAATTATGTCCTTGGTGGGGGAGGGGGTAGTCTATGCTCATTGTTTAGGGGTTATTTGTTCTGCTTTTGAGTTGTCAAGTTTCTTTTGTTTTGTTTTGGGATTATATTTCTCCCTTACCTTTCTTCCCTCCAGACTCCCCCATATGCCCCTCCCAACACTTCTTCAAATTCATGGCCTCTTTTTTCATTATTATTGTATGTATATATGTATATACATATATATTCCTAAATATAACCTGCTTGGTTCATACAGTGTTACTTGTATGTATATGTTTCATTTACTGAGGTGATGCATGGGAATGGTGATGCTCCTAGCAAGAGGGGATGTTAAGAAATACAGACCTGAATTGAAGTATGTTTTGTGAACACAGGCAACCTAAACAGGAAGACATCTCAGCTGTTTGCAGAGGACAGGGCTGTTCATTCTGCTTGGTCTGGTGTCAACACAGCATCTGCTGTTTTCTGTTATGGGTCTTGGGGTTTTTAGTCAGCCACTGACCAAGGTTTCAGAGTCAGTTTTGATTCTGGAAGTCTTAACTGTCATCAGAAGGTGAGGATCTAGAGATGAGAGGGCCCTACAAATGCCTTGGAAACTTCTGGTAGCTACACTACTTGAAACAAGAGGAGGTTACCTTATAATGGAACTGTGGAAGTATATATTTTTCAGTTAAAACAACTAAGATATTAGCACAGCATTTTTCTGCTCTGTTGAGTGTTAGAAATGCTATTTTAGAGGTGGTATTTTGTAAAACTAAAAAAGGAAAAAAAGTGTGGGCGGTGATGAGGAGAATGGGAATGCGGCATTTCCCATTTGTAGTTTAGGAGATGAGGTTAAGTTGCCTTTCAATAATTCAGTTACAAGCCTGGAAATTATAAAATTCTTCTAAAATTGTTTAGAATTTTTCACTTATTAAGTAAAATACTTACCTTTCAAGTTTATCTAATTTTAGCTTTTCATGCTGTGATAATCAATTTATGTTAAGTATATATTCTTCCATTCAGCTACCAAAGTAAGTTTTTATTGTATAAAATTGAAAAAGTAGAAGCTAGAAATGTGTCTAGGAAGTGAAATTACTTCTATAATTATTGTATTTATTGAGTCAAATTTCAATTTCCTTTGTGTATTTCAAATATGTAACATTTGTGTCGACAAACCACTTTGGTTTCCTATAGCAAATACACTAATAATACATTATAAATAGAAAACTTTCAATGCACTTAATGAATAATTGATGCTTCTGTAGTCCTTTTGGATTTGTGTAAACACCACTGCTGTTGCAGTAGTAGTATTTTATTACTGAATGTGTTTGAATATTCTGCCTGCCTGTGTACCACTTGCATGTTTGGTACCTGGGGAGGCCAGAAGAGGGCATCAGGTCCTCTAGAACTAGAGTTACAGACAGTTGTGAGCTACCATATGGATGCTGGGAATCAAATCCAAGTGCTTTGGAAGCATACCATTGCTCTTAGCCACTGAGCCATTTCTCCAATCCTGCCATAGAAGTAATGGAAGTATTTTTCAATTTTGTTTATAAATTTTATAGTTTTCAGGGTCATGAATGTTGTAGTAACCTACTCAGTTACTAACTATTGGAAACACTAAATAGAATTTTATTTATTTACCTACAGATCAAAGTCTTAATTTAAATATTACACCTTAGTGACAATTTAGAAATAACCTATGCGATATGAGTTACAATTAGTTCCAGCACTTTAGGTGTATATTCTTTATTATTTAAATAATAATATATAAACTAAAATATATATAATAATATATAATTTTGTATAATTATTATTATATATTATTATATTATATATAATATTATATATATTATATAATTATAACATAATTATATTATATTATAATTAATTATGTTATATGATATATTATATATTATATAATATATAAAATAAAAATATATATAAATTATATAAATATATAAAAACAAAATAATTATATATAAATATATAATTAATAAATAATATATAAATATTTATATAAATAATTATATAAACTCTTAAGAAGAATGGGCTAGGGATGTAGTTCAGTGGTAGAGTGCAGGCTTGCCTAGCATGTACAGCTTTGGAGTCCATCCATGGTGGGGAGGAGTGGTAAGAGAAGGAGAAAAGGAATGAGAGAGAAAGAGAGAGAGAAGAGAAGAGGAGGGGAAGGGAAAGGGAAATGAAAGGAAGGGAAGAGTCAGACACTTAACCTAAATATGATACATGGCTATCAGTTTTTTCAGAAGCTTTTTCAGAAAACAAATGTTCATAGTAATAAATAGAGCACATTAGCATGTGATCTCTTTTTGAAACAAATCATTGAGTAAAAAGATCACAAAAGTGAAAGCAGCAAAAAACAAAAAAACAATGTGAGCAAAGTACTGCAAGAGCCAAAACCAACAAATTACTGAAGATAATTAACCAAAAACTAGCTCAGGGAGGGGAGCGACCTAGACCCCAACTAGCTCTGAGAGACTCAAAAATTAAAACTCAACAGCCTTATGTTGCTGTTAAAGTTGCCATTTGGACTTAGTAATTAAATATAATTGTTACATACAACTACATAGATACCATGGAATGAGTTGTTTATAGTATAGTAAGAAGTGTGAGGGTTCTAAGGTCTACAGAAAATTTGACTGAAATGTATATAAGGAAGACATATTTTTTATATATGTGGGAGACACACACACACACACATACGTATATGGTAGAAGCTAGAGAAGCCAAGTGCTACATAGTAGTGCTTTCTGTCTGTCTTCCATTGGGAGGCTAGGAATGCTTTGGAGGTTTTCGAAGCCTCTTCCTTTTCCTACAGAACATGTAAATGGTATCTGTGATTTCTGTCCATCATCTTTTCACTGCATACATACGACTTAAAAAGTAGTTTTGATTCCTAATGTCCTCTGGGTGGAATTTGTTCACATTTGTTGATTTGATTCTAGGATTAAGTTGATAAGTATGAAATACCTGAGCCATAACTTTTTACTTGTCACTCATTTTAACATTCACTAATACAATACTGAAACAAGTTATATTGTGAACTGTTCCATGGCTGTTGATACCAATAATAGTATGTAACCTTGAGAAGACAAACAAGATTGGGATACACTATAATGGAGAAAGGGTTTCTTAAACCAGTTTAATCTCTGAACTTAACTAGACAATTGGGGATGAAAGAGACTCTCCAAGAGCAAACCCAATCACTGTAGCTTCTGGGTGTTGATCCAAGTCACTCAGCTGTTTGTTGCTTTTTTTAACCTACTTCTTGAAAATCAGAGCGAGCTTACTTTTCTATTTTCTACATATTCTGCTCTTGTTTCTTACTGCTGTGTTTATTGCTCTGTACTGCTAAAAGCAACTTCAATTAAATTAAAGTTGAAATGTATTTTAAGGTAGATGTTATGATCTTTAAAAATTAAAGTTAAAATTTACTTAAAATGTAGAAAAAAATACCCCTTCCACTACTGAACTCATTTTAAGATTGTTATTTTGAGGATCACTTTAAAATGCTGGGTTATAAAAGGTGGATTCAAAAATTTTGGAGTATTCGAAATAATACTTATAAAGTTTAATAAAGCTCTTAAGCCTTCTTTCTCTGTTGGTCTATTTGGGAAAGCATTCCAACTGTGCCTGTAAGCATTCTTTCTCTGTGATGATTGGTAGGCAGAGAGTAAACAACCTACTGTAAATGGGCCTAATGCCAGCTGGCTCCAGGCAGCATCAAGCTTGTGACTTACAGTCAGAGATAGGAAATTGCTTTTTAACTTGTTCATTTCCATTTCTTTTGAATATGGGAGGGAAGGCACGAATACACTAATTTAAGTACCTTATAAGATTTTGTAAAGCTTACAAAGTATTTAGAAATGTCTTAGAAGTTGCTAGTAATTTCATTGGATCTGAACACCTCTAATATGAAAATGAGAAGTTTTTAAAGGCAATTTTAATATTTAAAAAGAATTTCTGAAGTCAGCTTACCCTTCACCTTGTTGAAATGTACTTGGGGTCATATTTGGGAGCTTCTTCTGACCTTTTTTCAATATATTCAGTTTACTACCTAGCACTATTTTGTGGAAGACTGTATGATATAATATTTAAGAACTCAGGATTTTCCCACCTTTTTGTGTGTGATAAACATCTGTTTATCTTGAAAAATAGGAAATGACTTAATGTTTGTTCATTTTTGTCTTTAAAGACACATCACACCTAAAGCTTAGTTTGGAGCTGATGAACTACTTTCACTACATATACTACCTGAGTATCATTCTAGGTAAAAAATGGAAGCCAGCATTCTAGTTTTTTGTTTAGTTTTGTTTTTTGTTTGGGTTGAAAAATTAGTCAAAACTTAGTCAAAAAGGTCTTCCTGAATATTCTGTCAATTATTTTCCAACTTAGGAAACACTATACTTAGAGCAGTTTCATGTAACCAAATTATTGACTTGGAATTTTCTAAAGAGTGCTATAGATTTATTTACAAGAATAGGAAATAAGATGTTTTCTTATGCTTACTTGTAAAATGGAGACTAGAATTTTTCCACATTGAAATTTCCAAATGTATGAAGTCTGAAATCTAAGAAAAGCACTCGTTTTTCACAATAGGATTTTAAACGTGATGTAATACAGTAATTTATATTATAGCTCTTTACTTTTAAACACTTTGTTCCATGAAGCAAAGTGTTAAAAGACTACATTAATTAGAATAAATTAAAGACTCACAAGTTGGTGTACTTTTCAATGAATCAAAACTATTTCTAGATGCACATGAAGGACACTGGATTTTAGATGGTCATCTTTTCTGCTCAGTGTTAAAAATTTTATTTTACTGAGCTTTTTATTTCTGCTCTCTGTACCAATATTTGCAAGTTTTCTTGTGTTGTAAAATTCCCATTCCCCAAAGAAGGAAAATGCATGAAATAAAGGTCAAAATTTGCATTAGCAATTGTCATTTCATATGCTAATGCCTTATTTATTAAAATGAGCATAAAGAGCATAGGTGACAATGTAAATGATTCTATGAAACTAGTTGTTAGACCTCTAAATTTGTCCGCAGGAGTTAACAATATGAGGACATAAATCAAGGTTTTGAGCTTCATTTGACTTCATTCTGACAGAGACACCAAATAGAAATTATTTTGATAGTCTTCCCTCAAGTACTTAGTGTATAATGTACATATTCTGTCACCTCTAAGTGTGTGGAAGAGTATGGTGAGTGCAAAGAGGATTCCACAGTTAGTCACCAACTCAGAATTCCTCCCTAGCTACAGGACTTCCTAAAGCAGAGTCTGGGAGATGGGCTCCCAGAATACCTTCAAAATATTCTAAGATTGACAAGTAACTAAAAACTATGACAATAGGAGTCTATACCATTTATTTTGTGGCTTGAACATTTTGCTAAAAACAAATACTAGAAGTTAAGATGTAAGAACATGATAAATTCTAATTAGGAAAGAACAAGTCTCTTGGCATTCCTTTTTAAACCAATAAAATACATCTGGAATAGCTCATTCTTGCTGTTTTGTGAAATTCTGGGTTCACTATGATAAAATTCAAAGTATCAGTTTTAGCAAGACAGTTCTTCATAATTGTTACAAGTACAGAATCATCTTCTCATGACTGATCCTAGGATTCCTTTACAACCACCTGCCCTATGTATAATGCAGTACCAGGGCATACAGAGTAAGCATAGATGAGGAGCATCTTTGCTAAGTGTATTCTATCATCAATGCACTGTATGAAGTTTATGTAACACACATGATTATGCAAAATACTGGAAAGCGGTATCAAACAGTAAAAAAGTTAAAAGACATGGAATATGTTATATGAATATATCCTTGGCATCATCTTTATCACTTCTCAGATGTTTGTTAGGTCTCTAATCTTTCTGTAGTTAAGTTGTCTTATGTATGACAATTCCACAGCTGGGAAGTCATGGTCCAGAGCAGTGTGTTAGACTACTAGTTTCCTATTAGGACATGCCACACACTTTAAAGATGGTGGTTTCTTTAGAAGAGAAAGTCTGTGTGCATCTTTTCTCTTTCTTTTTTGTCATTCTACTCATCTGAGATTAGATGTTTTCTGTAACAGATTAATATTATGAAACCCATTACTAAATGTTTAAACACCCCCCACACTTTGTTCCATGTGTTTCATACCACAACAGGGAGTATATTTTATGACAAATTTTCTGTTAGATGTTATTTATCCAGTCTGTTAGACTAAGTAGAAACGCAGACCCAGCCCATAAGAAGAAAATGATTCTCATCTGCATGCCCATAATTTACATCTTGATTATTTAAATGTAGTTAATCTTTTAAAGCTAACATTTTAAGGCAGATTTTTGAACTGCAGGCAATATGAATGGACTTGAAGATTGAGACAAGTGATGGGGTAGGGGTTGAATATCACATGAAGGGGTTTGGATTTTACCAATATCCTGAAACCTTATGAACCACATAAAATCATCTAACAGACACAAGGACAGTGAAGACTGCTAAGGTGTTAAAAACAGCAATGATCTGATCATAGCCATATATGTGGCTTGGATGATAAGGGTACAGAATTCAGAACACACTGAAGTTGAGAGGGATGCTGTGCACTTTATAAAAGCAGCACATGATTATGCTTCTGAGTCAGACTGTTTTGTTCCATGCTGTGCCTTAGAAATACTTTACTCTGACAGTTGGATATAGGATAAACTGTATATTGTTTTGGGGGATCAGTGGTTTTAGAGACTATACAGCAAGGTAACTCAAGAGTGATTGCCAAAGATCTGGTAAGAAGTAATGAGAGCATGAGCTGGAGTGGCAGCAAAGGAAATGGGGACTAGTTTTTGGAAGCCTGTAGAAGGCAGTTGGTTGACCTTGGAGAATCATTGGTTTCTATTTCTCATCATTGACACTGGCTTTTCTAATGCTATCAATTATCTCTTGTCACTAAATTCAGTGAACACTATCCAGTGACCTACTATGCAGCAGCTCCATGCTACACATCAATGTCCTATTTATAAAGATTTCGTTCTAAGATTTTTGTGGTTCAAATCTCTGGTTCTCTACTTCCTCCTACCTTTGTGGCCTCCTTTCTGTAAGCTGCTTTGCCTTTTAGTGTTTTCTAGAACTCAATCCTGGGCCTTCCTGTCATTTCATTCCTTTTCCTGACAAATACCATCACTTCCTTCAGAGGCACCTTTATCTTGTATGTCTCCAGCTCAAATCTACTCATTTCACCAGCTCAAATCTGGTCTTTTCACCTCCTGACTTATATTGTAACTACCTGCTTGATATCTTATCTTACTAACAGGACTCTCAAACTCAACATGTCCAAATGCTGTCCTACTTATCTTAATCTTTACTTCCTCTTGCTCCTAAATCCAACACCTGGGCAGGTGCATTATGTGCTCTAGGTTCCCTTCCCAAAGCAGGAATTAGAATAATCCTCAACTGTCCTTTTCTCCTCTCTGCCCATAATCTTGAAGATGTGAATAATAATTTCCTCATGAGTGTGTGTGTGTGTGTGTGTGTGTGTGTGTGTGTGTTGCTGCTGCTGGGGATCAAATCCAAGGCCTTATAAAGGAGAGGCAAAACCTACAACTGAGATACACTCAGCTCCTTAATTACTACTTAACAATCTCAATTGGTCCTACCTTAAGGCAGTCTACAATGATTCTTACATGGATTACTGAAGCATCTTGACTGGCAGCCTTCTCCTCTTCAGTGTGCTCTATTCTGTACCTATAGCTTTCATGGATACAGGTAAGATCAGATCACTGCTGTTTATAGGAACACCTTAATCATCCTCACTGCCCTCAGGTCAGTTACATACTCTTATGTGGCTTAGAAGATGTTGTCTTAGTTAGGTTTCTGTTGTTGAGATAAAGACCATGATCAAAGGCAACTTGAGGGAAAAAAAGGTTTATCTCACCTTAAGGTTGTAGTTCATCTTGAAGGGAAGTCATGGCAAGAGCCTGGAGGCAGGAACTGAAGCAGAAGCTATGGAGGAGTGCTGCTTATTGGTTTGTTCTCCCTGACCTGCTCAATTTAATTTCTTACACATCCTAAGACCACCTGTTCACGAGTGGCACCACCTACAGTGTGCTGGGCCCTTATGCTCTTCCTTATCAAGTCCTACAGGCAATCTGATGGAGGCATTTTCTCAATTGAGGTTCCTTCTTATCAGTTAACTCTTTGTGTCAAGTTGAAAAGAAAAAGAAAAAAGAAACATCTCCCAAAATAAAACAGGACAGGTGTCATGATTTGGTAAGCTTTCTATTGGATGTTTTTTATTCTTTTTCTTTTTTTTCTTTTTTGGCTTTACCATAGCTCTCTGGCTACCTAGACTCTGTTCTTGGTCACCCAAGCAGTATTGAGTACGGGTTCCATCTCATGGAGTGAGCCTTAAGTCAAATCAGATATCAGTTGGTTACTCCCACAAGGTTTGTGCCACCATTGTTCTGGCATATTGGATACATTTTCTAAATTGCTTTTAATTCTTTCTTTTCTGCTGCAGTGCCTTTCCATAATACTGATCCTTAGCCTTTACCTCTAACCTACTCTCTTTTCCATTCCTTCTTCATTCTCTAAAGCCTAAACTAAAATATCTAATCTTCAAGCAAGACACTCCTGATGCTCTATTTGCACCATCACAACACTAGGCATTTTCCCTTTCCTAGCATTTATTTCATTGTATTACAACTAAAGAAGAAAATACTTTAACAGGCTTTTTCTCCCACATCTCTGATTATATGGTAATTAGGAATTTGTATAAAACATCACTAAGGGTGGAATGCATAGGGAGGAAATGCAAGGGGATGCTATTCTCTGTCAACAAGCCAGTGAACATTCAGGGAACATACTTACTAATACATAAGGATTTTTTCTGTATATATAACAATTTTAAATTTTGCTCTTCAAGTTTTTGTTGCTCTTTTATCATCCTCTCTTTCTCGAGATGGTAACCACATGCTGCTGGCACCTCACCATTTCATTGCCATAGGATTTCCCTCCACTCTGGCCAGAACTCATGTTAACCATGGAGCAAAAGGAAATGTGACAGTTGAGCAATTAATTTACCAAATGCAAAGATGAATGCACTGAATAGTGAAGTATAATCAGAGATGATAGAAGTAATGAATGAAATAATATGATTGTATTACTGAAAGTCATCTACAGATTTTTAATTAATTCCCATCAAATTCCAATGACATTATTCCCAGAACTAGGAAAAAAGCAATCTATAATTCACATGAAAGCACCCTACCTCCAAACAGCCAAAGTAATCTTAAAGGGAAAGGGGACAGTACTAAGGGACAACAAATTACCTCACTTCAAATTATAATACAGGGCCAAAGTAAAAAAACTATCATGGTACTGGTGTGAAAACAAAAACTGTGGACCAGTAAGCCAGAATAGAGGAGCCAGAAACAAATAGACAGTAACATAGCTCGCTATAGCCATGTGATCCACATGGGAACCAAAACATACATTGAGGAAAAATAGTCTCTTTAACAAGTTATTAGGAAAACTGATGGATCAAAGACCTAATATAAGAACCACAACTTTGAAACTACTACAGTAAAACACAGAAGGAGACATTGGAAGATAGATGCATAGGCAAGGGCTTTTTGAAAAGGATTGTAATAGTCCAGTGTTTCAGTTAGGGTTTCTGTTGCTGTGATAAGACACCATGACCAAAAGCAATGTGGGGAGAAAACTGTTTATTTCATCTTAGACCCTGTAGTCGATTATGCAGGGAACTGGAGGTAGAAACTGAGGCAGAAGCCATGAAGGAATGCTGCTTACTATGTCCTATTGTTCCCTCCTTCCCACACCCCCAGCTTGCTCAGACTACTCACCCAGGAATACCTGCCAGTGCCTAGCACTGCCCACAATGAACTGGGACCTTCCACATCAATCATCAATCAAGAAAATGCACCTATATCAGTGGTTCTCAATCTTACTAATGCTGTGATCCTTTAATAACAGTTCTTCATGTTGTGGTGATCCCCAACCATAAAATATTTGTGTTGCTACTTCATAATTATAATTTTGCTACTGTTACGAATCATAATCTGATATCCAGATGGTCTTAGATGACCCCTGTGAAAGGGTCATTTGAATCCCAAAAGGGGTCACAACCAACAGGTTGTAAACTACAGGCTTGCCCACAGGCCAATTTGGTGGGGTATTTTCTCAATTGATATATTGTCTTCCCAAATGAGTCTACCTTGTGTTGAGTTGATGTAAAACTATCCATCACATCCAAGAAGTAATTGCAAAAACTGGCTATTGCATTGCATGAAATTAGAAAGCAGAATAGAAAAGGGATTAATCTTCAACATGAAGAAACAGCCTACAGAGTGGCAGGAATCTTCACCAGCTATTCACCAAACATGAGATTACAATTAAGGATACAGAAAGAATTTTAAGTTAAATATCAGAAACAAATATTTAAACAAATACTTTTAAAATAATTATAATAGTACAAGTGGCCAATAAATCCATGAAAAAAATCTTTAGGCATTAGGGAAAGGCAAATTACCCAAATCAGGATGACTACCATCAAGAAAACAAGCTTTTTTCATGTTGCCTCCTATGGTTAGTGTGACAAAATGAAACTGAATGTCTCTGACACCCACTGGCTGTCAGAAACTTCTTAAAACAGATGATGTACACAAACCTAATACTTTCTGAGTATTACATGAGAAGCATATGGCCACAGAAGTAATTGCTTGATGTTCTGGGTGAAGAGTGGAAGGTTTTCCCCGTGAAGCAGGGTGTCTTGATCCAGAGCACAGTGTGCCTGCAGTTGAGTCAGGGACATCCTTGTTACAGACCAAGGAGAATGAGAAAGAGGTAGCATGAGTCTGTTCATGGATGCACTGTGATTGCCAATCTTACAGTGTTCTTAACTTGGTTATTGGGGGAAAAAAAGGGAGAGAAGGATATTCTTGGACTGATAGATACTATTGCGGCTCAGTAACCCCAAAAGAACAAACAGAATCTGAAAGCTTTCCAGTCTGTCTAAAGATTATGTCCACACAATATGCTATGAGAAAGTCCAGTCAAAAATAAGTCTTTAAAATAACAAACAAATTAATCTTGAAAACTAAAAGAAACAAGCAACATGGCTCAGTTCTTGCCTTGCAATCATGAACACCGAGTACCTCCTTAGCACCCCTGTGAAAGAAAGGCAAGTGTGGTGGCATGTGCCTGTTAATCTCTGTGCTGCAGAGGCAGATAACAGTACTACATTGCTGGTCATGCAATCTAGCCAAATTGGTGAGTCTGAAATCCATAGAAAGATTCTCTCTCAAAACATAAGGTGAGGAGTGATTGAGGAAGATGCCCAATATCAGTTCATTGTGTGTGTATGTACACATACAGAGAGAGAGAGAATGAATTCCCACAACAAATGCTGGCAAGGATGGCAGGTGGAGTACTCGTTCTTTATTGTTATATTGTGGAGATTATTTTGAGTTGTAATTGTATTTATATCTTATAGAATACTTTTGTAATTCTTTGAGAATGTCATACAATGTATTAGGTCAGCCACTACAGAAATCAGTATGGAGATTCAAAAGAAAAAAAAAAATACAAGCCAGTTCTACTATATGATCCAACTGTACCACTCTTCAGTACATACCAACAGGAATCAAAGTCAGCATACAATAAAGGTGCCTACACACTCATGTTTATTTTGGCACTACTCAAAATATCCAAGTCATGGAATTAACCTAATAACCCATCAATGGAAGGATAAATAATATGTGGTATATACATTCTTTGAGTATTATGCAGCCACTAAAAACTGAAATTGCATTGTTTATAGACAAATAGGTAGAGATCATCATGTTAAGCAAAATAAACCAGACTGGGAAAGCCAAATGTCATATGAAACCCATTAATACACATCAATAAAAGTTTATATAAAAATATCTTAAAGCCTGCAACTTGAAAAGTGTTACAAATATTATATCCCTTTTTGTAACATGAGATTTTGAACTTTCTATTTTTACCTTGGTAAAACAATTCTAATAAACCATAATTACTACAAGATATTTTTGCATATCTTTGAACATGTATTTGCATTTTAAGTAATGTCACATTTTGAGGGAGAAACTGTCATTATAAAGAACTTCACTCTCTGTAGAAAGTCCACTGCAAAGTTTTTAATCACAGCCTATATTCTAAATCATAGAAACCAATCACACAAAAAAGCCACCTTCTTAATGCTGCTTTAGAAATGGAGAAAGCAGTTTTCAGCAATCAGGTAACATGTCCCTGGCAAGCAATCTTATTAGTAAAAGAATTGTGGTGCTAGAGAGATGGCTCATCAGTTAAGAGCACTGGCTGCTTTTCCAGAGGACACGGGTTCAATTCCCAGCACCCACATGGCAGCTCACAAACTGCCTGTAACTCCTATTATAGGGGATCTGACACCCTTACATAGACATGCATTCAGGCAAACACCAATGTACATAAAAGTAAAATATAAAAAAAGAAATCTTACCTGAGTCTAAATGTTTTCTGATCATGAAGAAAATGTCACTCCTTAGATTACACTGAATGACTGCAGTGTGTCTCATTTTCACATTTTCACAACTGTTTTCCTATAATTGCTGGGGATTTTATTTCTTATCACTGTGGGTTTCATAGTAAAATCTATTGACATATTTTAAGACCGTTTCTTCCTAGCTTTTGATCCCAGCACTTGGAAGGCAAAGGTAGGCAGATCTCCGTGAGTTTGAGGCCAGTCTGGTCTCTAGGACATAGAGACCTGTCCCAGTTGTTTGACCACAACTGAGATCTCACAGTTGTATTTTCTCTCTTAATCCAGAGAATGTCCATATTTGCTAGGTTTATAGATACATGTATTTGTGGTATCTGGTTATTAAGGCCCCTTTACCTTCCATAGTGTACATAACATACCATTTCCTTATTCTTCTACAATGAACTACAGATGCTTCATAAAACTCGTCTTACTAGTTACACTCACAGTTTTGAGCACACTCAGAGCATGTTTCCTGGCTTCTGATTCAGAACTTTTCCTTATACTGCTCAAGACTTTTTGATTCAGTCCTAAAACAATCTGAGAGATCTTTTTGTTGTTACTATTTTGGTAATGTACTGCCATTAAACTTTTACTTGATATTTCCAACTTCTCTTCAAAGGTGATTATCAAGTATGTGTCGATAGCAACTTTTGTATCTGTATGGTATCAACATGGAGAACACCAATAGAAGGCAGTAATCTCCTGGGCTATAGGTTTGAAAATAGATTCTTGTCATCAGAAAACTACCAAGTTGGTGAACTTGACCCCTGGAACTTGTTTACTAATCTGTCTTTCTCTTCAAAATGGAGTTGTTAATATAAACTAGTGTCAGCAATGATGTGAAGATAAAATAATGAGATCTTTGATGTAGAGCATGCATACCTGCCAGCCTTCATTATAGGAGAGAGGTTGCATCAATTCATTAACAGGTCAAGTGAAATAAATAAAAAGGAAGGTAATTAAAAATTCTTAAAGATTAATATATTTCTACCTACCTGGTATCTCTTTGTTGTTCCTACTGTTCTAAATGTGGCCGTACTTTTGATCATGGCATTAGTAGAACCACTTATGACTCAACCATTGCTTCATCCTAGACAAACAGCAGCTAGATGTGTGCCAGGATGCAACGTGATAAAATACATCTTCCCCCTATTCTTTGTTTTCTTTGCTACGAAACACTACTGAAGTTGAGCCCATAGCACTAACATTTCAGTTGACTTCATAATAAACATTGAGGGCATTTGTACATACTATTCATTGTAAATTGAATAATTTTTATATTCTGAGATAATTTATTTGAAACAGTTTTTTTTCTTTCCTAATGATTCTACTTTTTGAATAATACTTATTCAAGAATATTTAAGAACATGTTAATATTGAGTAATGTTATCTTAATTTCAACTTTTTGGTTATAAGTATACAATAGAGGATACATATTCTATTAAAACAGTTGGAAGACTTATCTTCTTGTATTTGAAAGAGAAGGGGCATTTGTTGTATATAATATATATATATATATATATATATATATATATATATATATATATATACATACATACACACACACATACACACACACACAAACACACACACATTTTTCTTAAAAGACTAGTGACAAATAGTTATTTTGTATTACTATTGGCATTCATGTTTAAAAGTAGTTTGTAAGTTAAAGAATATTTCTAATAACAAGTTAAAAGATTCAGCTGTCCTATGTAAAGGGAAGTTTACATTAAGTTAGTTTGCTTCCTTTAACATTGCATTATCCCCTTGCTTATTCTGTTTGGAGCTGTAACCTGCTTAATATATCCCAAGCTTTTGCCTTCACCACAGAGTAGAACTTGAACTTCCTATGTTAGGGGCCTCCACCTTCAACCATTTAAAATCTTTCTGTCTTGTCCACTGTTGCTGCTTGTATCTTCATAGTCAAGGCCCTTGAATTTCCTGCCTGCACAGGGTAGCGGTATGGGTAAGGTGACAAAAAACAGCTTCCAGTTCTGCAACAGAGATCGAACAAAAAGAAAAACCCATCTTGGATAAAATAGAAAACATGTAAGGAAAAGAAATTTTTCCTCAAACTATAAGAACAGCAATAGCATTCATCAAATAATAGTGTGTTGCTTTTTAAAGAAACCTTCAGCGACTGCCACCAAGACCTTGGAAATTAAGACAGTGACACAACTGAAAAGCTCTATAGAAAATAGTAAAAGTGATGACATGTCCCCCAGTAAGCCTATTTAAACCAAATTCCTGCTGAATTATACATATATTGTTTTAATTCAGGAATCCAGAAGAAACCTTACCTTCATTTGTTCAAAGAGCCATATTTTACTTAAGTTGTATAAGTGAAATTCCTATTAATCTTCCTTCCTACTGTTCCATTTATGGCAGATCATTTTTCTCTAGGCTAATCCACTGTGTACCAAGGGGTTTTAACCATTCCTTCTCAAAGTGTAGCCAATGCACCCTTTCATCTGCTTGCAATGGCACAGATGCCTAAGTAGTGAAATGTCCATTGTTATTAAAGCATATTATTTATAATTTCAAATTGCAACTTCAAATTATGATTTTGCTTTAAATGTGCAAGTTTAAACATCGCTTTGGTTGTTTTTAACTAGTGGACTGTACTTTCAAAAAGTCTCAGTTTTGGGAGCTGCTATTGAAAAAAAAAAAAAAGTCCTATCAGCAATGTAGTGTCCAGTAGCTTTGTTTCCTGAGCACAGAACCAACCATTCACATAAGAACACAAGCTGAGCAGGCACTCCGGTGGCTAATATTTACATTCTTACACTTTTCAGGAAAGGATTTAGCTAAAAAAAAATACTTCTATGAAGATGTAAACATTGAGCTTTGAAAGTTTTATTTCAGCCAATATACTATTGCATTTACTTTTTTAAAAGCATTAATTAATTTGTAGCTGTGTGTTTTGTCTGCATGTATGTATGTGTATCATGTGCATGCCTAGTACCCACAGAGATCAGAAGAGGGTGTCAGATCCCCTAGAACTGGAGCTCCAGATGGTTGTGAGCCAACATGTGGGTTCAGCAACTGAACCTGGGTCCTCTGGAAGAGCAGCCAGTGGTCTTAATCCCTGAGTCAACTGTCCAGCCCATAGGGTTTACTCTTAAATAATCAGAATGGTTTAGGGGAAAAAGAAAACAGTTAAAACCAAGCAGGATTACTGTTACTTGATTATAAATGCTGATCACTTTCAAACCTGCTAGAAGGCACATTTCCATTGTATTATCAGGCACAATTCCTTCTTTGGAGCATCTTCTGTGCCAGGGAACTTTTACATTCAGAAAAACTTCTCTCAAACAAAAATCACACTCACATATTTTTAAGTTTTTTTCATTCCCATGTTGTTTATAAAATTCTAATAAATTCAGTTTTAGAAGAAACACAAGTTACTGTCCTAAGAATGTTCTAATTTGAACTACAGTAATTTTATATTTTTTTTGGACTCAAAATCAAAATTTGTTTTCAACTGTGAAATTTATAAAAGTAAAACTACATGGTAGCTTATATTACTTATTTATGAATTGTTGAGAATTTATGTGGGTAAGGATATGTAAATCTGAGTACATATATATAATATGCTACAATATTTTCCTCTGTATTTGATATGTATGTAGCTTACCAAGGGGACTTTAGCAGACTACAGAAAAGTGCTCAATTTTAGAGCCTAAAACTCTTTCTTTGGCTGTTATTTTAACCTTAGTTTCTGTGAAATAGGAGACTTCCATCCTGCAGTTATTACCTTATTATACATATTCTACATTATTCTAACCATTGTTAGCTAAAAATGCATACACAGTCTATATTACTCTGCTGTAGTTAGCCAAACATTTGTTACTGGTATGTGCTAAAAGTGAAACGGCAATCAACCTGAAATCTTGAATTCCAATTCACATGTTCCCTCGTACTAGTATATTACCTATAGCACACCCTGGGTTGGTGTTCTTTTTAAACATTCCTGTCCTAGTTTCCACGACTGTTAAATGTGAACAGTGACATCTTCACTCAGGTTGTTTATTAGAATCACAGAATCTGTGTATCAAGTAGGTAGCATAAAACTTCTAAAGAAATGGTACCTGTTACCTTATAGTTGAGTTGGATATATAAATTATGGCACTTTAATGCTCTTTGAACTGAGTTATTAGAATTTCTTGGTTTACCAGTCTGTTCAACATCAGATAGCAAGTTAATATATCCAGAATGTTTTTCTAATAGATGTGTCTTCCATTTACAAATCTAACAGTGTGATTAGATACTCACCCTCCATCTCACGCTATATATTAACTTCATTTTGCTTAAATTAACTATTTAATATTTCTGTTCTAGTTTAGAAAATTATTTTCTTATAACTGCTCATTTCCAACTTGATAACTTAGTGGAACAGTATATTTTATTTTAAAATGTACTCTGAAAAACTCCAGAGCCCAAATCATTTGTCTAACATATAGTGCATTTCAAAGCTTCTGTGAGAGAGAGAGAGCATAGTGCTGAGTGCATGAGACATGTCTCTGCTTCTGTACTTTTGATGTGTGGTCTCCATGATTCCAGTATTTTAATGACTCACATGAGTTCTAAAATAAAAATGTGAATGTTAGAATACTAAATTAATTCAACATAATAAGGATCTAAGGAAGTAAGCAGCCTAGATGCTTTTGTATCTTTACATTACAAATGTATTTTTATAAATAATTTGTACACTATTTACAGACAAGGGAGGATGAATTAGAACTGAATTTTCATATTTAACTCCATAGTAACTGCTTGGTGCCCACATAACCTTAAAAAATTTACCAACTTTAAAGGCTATTACTCTTCAAATCCTAACTAAGCAACTGTCAAGCATACCTGAATTCAGATCCAGATGGTATTTTATGATGCAGCTTTGGTAAAGAGATAGCTTATTTATTCTCAAACTGTAAATTAAACTTAATACTATTTATGTAAGTTTCTAATTATGGGACTTGGCATATGGGGTAAAAACCTGTAATTTGCAATATAGTTATTGCTGTGATAGGGGCATTTTGTTTAGACTTTTTTATAGCCTACTGAAGATCTTTTCAGCCAGTAAGTAGCTTTTCCACCCACCCTAAAGACTACTTGTTTATTTCTTGAGCTAGTAGTAAGAATACTAGTAAATATGTCCCTCTCTGTTTATCATATATATATATATAATATATATAATTATATATAATATATATATTGTTTCTGTGAATATTGAGGAATATTGGAAGAGACTCATTTGCTAGTAGATTGGCACAACAGAAACTAGCACTTGACACTAATATATATATATACATTATTCCGTTTCCTTTTGTTCTTAGAAATACCTCTGGAAATTTTATGAGCTATTCATTAGCTTGTAGAATATTTGAAAAATTAACACGGTTGTAAGACAATTAACTCTGCTTTTCTTTTTTTTAAATTAGGATTAGAAATAAACACAGGAAATTCCTGCTTTTAATTTGTGTTACTGAGCTATAAATTGCTCCTCAATTTCAAGATCACAGTGTTGTCACCTTATCATAGTGGAAGTAGAGTGCTGGTTCACAAGGTTAATTTAGTGAAGAAAAACCACGCAGGTGTATAGGGGAGCAGGAAGACATGACTGGACTTTGCTAATTAATTGTCTAACTTAGGCAAAGCCAGTGTGTCTACATCTGTACTGTTGACAACAGCGTCCATATCGTAAGATTATATATGTTATTCTGCATAGTCCTTTTCATAAAGAATACTGTGTGGCACTTAGCTGCAGGGTTGCACCCATCATGGTAGCCCCTTCAAATTCTTTTCTAGGTCAGATAAAGATATAAAGTATAAATACGCTAAATAAAATACCCTGTTAGAACCATGTAAAGAGGCTTATTGTATGAAGAGGCACAACAAGCCCACCCTGTGCATCTTCAAAGGAGTTTAGTAGGAAGAGCACTCATACATGTCAAAAGGTACCAAGCCCACCCTGTGTACAATGTTACATGGCAATGTTTGAGTCTCAAATTCTTGTGGCTCAGGAACGTCACAATAGATGCTTCAGGATAAGGAAACAGGTCTTAGCAAAAATTCCCAAGAGAAACATGGTGCATACTAGGCACTTTGTAAATATTTATACAACACAGGTTCTCTGAAATGACACACCAAATGGTTTGTGTTTGCTGAAAGACACGTGATTGGAAAAAAGAAAGGGGCCAGACTGTGAACCATATTGTGCTTGTACTATACACATTGGAGAAGCCCCTAGACTTTTAATTAGGACAGGAATGAATGTTTTGGCATTGTAGTGATTGGTTGGAATGGAAAAAGAAACGGCTAAGGACAGGATAACTTAGGAAAAAATACTGCACTGGAGAAAAGGACGTATATCTAAATTGGTGATAGAGATGACAGGAAAGAGAAAACTGGCATCATGTATAAGAACAAAAAATTAGAGCCAGGGCTCTGATACTGTGTCTCCAAAACAAAAAACAACATAAAAAAGCGTAATTGGTAGGGTTAGAGAAATATTAAATTGGCAAAAACTCTACATTTATGAGTGCGCTACTAAACATAGTACATGAATTCAAATATCTCTTTAAGAATAAAATAAGAAAGATGAATGTGTGGTGGTATACACTTACATTCCATCACTCAGGAGGAGGCTAGGGCAGTATTGCAAGTTCATAGACAGCCTTTACTGCAAAGTATTAGTTGCAAGATGATAACTATACTCTTGATATGATTTCACAGACATGTAGACTGTTAGCTGCCTCAAATTATTTTACAGGTTAAAAATAGTGAAACTAAGCTACCATTCTATTGCAAGTGGAAGTGCAAACACTTCACAGATGTGAGAATATATATTTGAAGCCAGCAACAACTGTACCATTGTCTCCATCATGTTCTTGCCTTCTGTGAAGATATCTTGCTCATAATTCTTTATGAAACCATTTATAGTTCATATCCTAGCAAACCACTTATTACCCTGTGTGTTCCTAATAATGAGGAAACACCAAACAGAATTAAAGGTAAATCTTTACCTCAGAAATAACTATGTAATGAAAATTTTTGTTCATTGTCCTTACCAACCTTCATCTCAATGTACTATTTAAAGCATCAATGCTCCTCCTTAAAACTCACGTTCCTCAATGCAAACTAAGCTAACAGAACTGAGAACAGCTTGAGAAAGAGAGTGCATGGAGTTTACAAGATTTATAATATTTCCCCTCTGTGAAAGATGACACATCGTTAAGAGGGAAATTACTTAGCATAATGGCCAGAATCAGGACTGTTCAGGAGTAAAAAATTCATCATTTTTTTCTGTGAAGTAGATTAGACTTTAGGTGACCATTTTTTCTCAAATAAATGTACAGTACCCCAAAAGTCATTTACAAATCTAAGTGTATTCTTTTTTACTCAAATCGATTAGAAAAATGTGGCCTGCTTATATTTGGGATGTATTAGCTGAAGACTTTGATTTTTATGGTCAAGTAAACCAAGCCAGAGAACTGACATGACAAGCCCTTGGTGTGTCAAATGTCAGAAAGGGAAATTCCCACCTTTGCCCATCCTTACTGAAAATCCATGTGGCCTATAACTGTACATACGTTTACTGTTCTAGCTTCTGACTTACGTAAGTGAGTGTAAGTGATGCACAGTTTGGAGACAGATTTTTTTCTTAGTATTCATTACTGTTAATAACATGTTTTACAAAAAAAAATGGGCAACATCCAAACAGCTCATTTGAACTGTAAATGAACATAATATATCACAGATAATAAATTTTTTGCTCAAAGTATAGGGGAGAAATTTGGATCTCATTCAACCTTTAATCATGGATACAAATCATTTGTTTTCAGAATCCTAATCAAATAACTTTCTGATCCATGCAGCAAGTGAGAAACTCAACAGTTTCAGAGGAAATGTTTATATATTTTTTCTTCCTACCTAGTCAAAATCTTAGAGGAGAGTTCTTTTTGTACACCTAAAATTGAAATCTTTCTCCATAAATGCAAAGTAAAGGGAATAAATAACCAGTCTTTCTTGCCTTACTAAAATAAAATAAAATGTGTTCTACTGAAACCATAGAACAGAAATGTGGTGAAAGTCTTCCCCTAGAGTACTTTTATATTTGGTTTGAAAGCTATTACATAGCATATTATTAAATTAGTAATCTTTCCACTAAAGCAAAGATAAGCAGAGTTAGAAAATATAGTTACCTTGTGTGTACAACTGAGTATTTACATTTTTCCTAGTGAACAAAGATAAGAAAAGTACAGGTGATTTTAATGTATAAAATCTACCTTTTGCTGCTAGCCCTAAAGGGAAAAATTAAATTACTGACTCAAGCTAATTCTGTTGTTAATATCCAAGCCTGTATATTCTCTGGCATCAACTCCATTTTGAACCTCTCTTTGGATTTGTCTGAACTCAGAAACTGCAGTGTCTGCTTCAACAGAACAGCCATTCCCTTAAAAAATTATTATTTTTTGATAATTGAGAATTTCATATATAACTACTGTATTTATATTCCCCTTCTCCCTCCAACTCTACCATGTCAGTCCCCTACCCCCACTACTCAAAATTAGTGGCCTAGTTTTCTTCAGTTCCCCCCGCCCCCGTGTGTGTGTGTGTGTGTGTGTGTGTGTAAAATATAACCTGCTGAGTACATTACTATTGTTTAGGTGTGTGGTGTGTGTGTGTGTGTGTGTGGTGTGTGTATGATGACTACTTTGTATTAGATAACCAATTAGTGGGGACATCATTGAGAAAGACTGATTCTGTCTTTCAGTAGTCATGGCCTGTCATAGCTTTTTCATCTAGGAGTGGGTCCCTGTAAGATATCTTCCTTCCACATTGGCATGTCATCTAGTATTGTCATTATTCAAGTCTTATTCAGGCAACCATATTGATGAGATTCCATGGGTACAACTTTCATGCCCATATAAAAGATACTATATATCACAGCAGATGTCCTGTCCTCTGGCTCTTAAAATCGTCATGTTTCTTCTTCCAAGATATTCCCCGAGTCTTAGCTTATCAATTGAGAATGAGCACCACACACTTTAAAAGTGATTGTTAGATGTTATTTATCTTTACCAATTTATGTGCTAGAAGCTTTTGGCAATGTTTCTTCAATCTCAGCACTGCGACATTTGAAGCTAGGTAATTCTGTTTGGGGGGGGGCTATCATGTGCACTGGAGGCTGTTTACCACAACTTGGTCCTTTTATCCCTTATAACAGTAGCTTTCCCCCATTTGTGAGAAATGAAAATGTCTTCAGACATTGCCAAATGTCCTAGTAAGAAACAAAATTGTCCCCAATTGAGAATTTCTGCTTTGTGGCATTTGAACAAAAAATGATAAGCTGATGAGAATTTATCTATTCCATTACTAGTAGTTAAAAATTAATCCAATGATGGCAGATATATTTCAAAGATTTCTCTATGGTAGTTAATACTTGTTTTATGAGGCAGACTTCTTGTACTACACTGAAAAAGTATTGATTAAATTTACTTAAATTGAAGGCTAAGAGAGCCACCACACTTGGGTTTGTAAGAGTGTAACAATCTCCTTTTGCTGTAGACAAAAGCCTAAAGTTTACTACACAATACCATTTCCTTTTTCTCAGCTCATTAATATCCCATTTAGAAACAGAACAATTCAGAATTTGTAGATACTAAATGATTACTAAGCTATTGTAGTATCCCTCGTGTTCTCCATGACAGCAGTTTTTACAGTGTATTCTAAACCCGTAAGAATCATCAAGACCCTATCAGAATATTTTTGTAATGACACTTGCACGAATGAACTTAACATATAGTACACTTTGAATTCACTGTTACATCAGAGTTAAAAGAGGTCAAGTCCAGTGAATATCCCCGAGAAAGCAAAATAAATAAATAGTTAATTCTGTAAATCTCAATTCCTATGTACATGTATCTTTTAAATATGTGACAAAACAGAGTTGTAAGTATTTATGCTATTCTATAGTAGTCACAAGAAAAAGCAGGTGAAATATGCAGAGTTACTACATATAACTTTAATTTCTGCCATGGCTTTCTATTAAAAGATGTCTGTTATTTTCCCTGGAGATCTAGCCATTTTGTTGGGGCCTAGCCCTTTTAACAATATCATAGCAAATAACATTTACAGCTGTATTAATCTGTTGCTTACAAAGATGAGCAGGATAGCCCAATCAGTTCGTTTTTATGTGACAAAATCTTATGTTTTTCCACACTGATATCTATGTAGCTTTCAGTGTACTGAGTTCTTATCTGATGTAGTCCAAATGACTCCCTGAAGCCTGACTTGTGTTCCAGATTCTTCATTCATTTAGTTTAACTCTATTTGCAATCACAAACTCTATTTGTGATCTATAGATCACACTTGAGTGGTCTGAACATGTTTTTGAATATATTTTAATTTCTCTGTGAAAAATTGAGAACTACTCTCATAGATTTTCATTTAGTTTTAACTCTATTTGCAATCACAAACTCTATTTGTGATCTATAGATCACACTTGAGTGGTCTGAACATGTTTTTGAATATATTTTAATTTCTCTGTGAAAAATTGAGAACTACTCTCATAGATTTTAGACGTAAATCTTCTGTTTTCCTTAAGATAATGAACATGTATTCTTCAGTTCCTTGCCACAAGTAAGAACTATTACTAGACTTCTAAAGTTTTATTTTGGCTTCTGAACATATTCACAGGTGATACTTTTCAGCTTACTGATCAGGAAACTGAGGATCAAAGTAGTAGACAGTTGCCAAAAGCTATACAGGCTAAGCAAGTGGGACTGCTGAGATCTGAGACAAATCAGTATTATCCCTGGTCAACCACGTGCCACTGTTTGCATGACCTCATCTAAGGATGGTCACATCTTATCACAGGGTTGTTTAGAGGATAAATGAGATTCTCTTCACTGAAATGTTCTAAAACCATGATGTACTACAAAATACTGTTTAAAATACAAATATATACATATGTATATAAAACTGGTAAAGGAAACATTATAGTATAGAATTGACCTTAAAAATCTTTAAACAATGTGTTCATTTTCCATAAACTAAATATACAAGCAACTTAATGGTCCCTAAAAATAGATGTCAGATGAGAGAGATTGGCTGAGCAGGAATAGGAGCATCTTCAGAACAGAAGCTGGGGAGGTTTTGCTCCACTAGCACATTGCTACTCTTTGTGCTTATCCCAGGAACTGTCTATTTCAATGTAGAAAGAGCAGCAGCTTTATCTTACATGTCTGCATTAACTAGAAGCTGTGCCCAATCACAGCAGAGTCATTTCAGGATATTCTCTTCTATTTGAGGCTCTCGGTGTATAGTCTGTTCACTTGCCCAAATCTAGCACAGAATCAATACCTTGTGATAATGGAAACAAGCAAAAAGTCTATTGACAGTGCTCATAGAACAATGTGAAACCCTGGAGCCTATTCCCAGAACTAGATGGTGGAAAGGCTGCCCTATTGATTATGCCACTAGATAAACAGATGGCAAAATGCAGGAAGCTTCATTTGAGAATTAAATTTAGGGTGAACCCTGGGTTTAATGACTTAATAGCATTATAACACAATTTTTTGTTTGTTTGTTTGTTTCTTGACACAAGGTCTCACAAGGTTTCTCAGAATTGGCAGATCCCAGACTGGGCTCAAATTTGTAGCAATATTTCTGCTTCAGCCTCCTAAGTATTAGGGTTAGAGGCAATAAGTAACAACTCTCAGCTGCAGTTACTATTTTTTATTTTAATTCCTATGTAAAACAATAAAAAGGCATTGTTATTTCTAACTAATAGAGAAAATAAAGATTCCTTTAGTTGTCAATGTATTAATTTTTTTTTGCATTTTTGCATTTAAGATTTAGTGCTGGGCTGAAATAAAAGCATGCATAAAGGATGGAGAGACAACCCATATCCAGTCTAGCTTATTCCTAAATACTGTCACTTAGGGAGTAAAGTGAGCAAAGTTCAGAAAGATCTTTGTGTTTGTGAACTTTCTTATGTAAGTGGTAAACAATATGCTTTAACATTGAAGAGTTCCATATGCAACAAGTTGATGTCTGAATTTTGAAAGTCTGTTTGAGAGTACATAACAAGATAAGAAATAGGCACTGTAATTTAAAGCAGAAGGCTAGAGATTATATGTATATTTAGTTCCAGAGTCAGCATATGTGGTAAGAGTTCCATATAGGACATACTCAGTATTGTAAACCATTTTTATCACTTAATACAAAATGAAATAGAAATTTATCTTTTATCTTCATTGTTTTAAGTAAAAAATAAACATATTTGTTCTTTCAAATCATCTGAAAAATTGGAAATGTTTAATAAGAACTTTAAACTAATAAACACTACATTACACATTCTGTGGAGGTAAGAAATTTGCAGAATAGAGAGTCCTGGTCAGAGCACAGGACTCATACTTTTTATTGTTTGCCTTAGGATATTTTGATTGAGAGAAAGCAGGATAGTTGTCCTCAGTTGAAAACTAGAGTTTTTTTCAATATATACAGTAATGTTTCTGGAATAATCTTCTCCAAGTCGTATTATTTCAACTAGATCAAACACTGAGCTGACATGTAATTTTTTTCTATAGCAAGGGAGCATGGACAGAATAATGAGACTTAATATAACATCTTAAAATTAAGATTAAATGGATAGAAGGAATTTTGAGGGTGTGGTAAGAAATATTCTGTCTGGGTTTTAATGGCAGCTACAGGTCTTACCCTTTTTTTTTTAATTCTTGCAAATTGCATACTTAGAAAATGATGCATATCATTATGTTTAAATAACAATTATATGCTAAGTGAATCACAACGTCATTCTGGTTGGAAGCCACAAAAAGAATTGACTATTGCTATTGACACTATTATTATGTGTGTACATGCATGGGAGTATGCAGGTAGGTAGAGACCAGAGCAGTACATGAGGTATCTTCTATCACTCTCCACCTTTCTGCCTTAACAGGGTCTCTCGTTGAATGGGAACCTCACTGTTTCAGTTAGGCTGTGTGTCTGGGGAGCTCTTCATATTCACTCGTTTCTGTTCCCCTATGCAGGGCACAATTATGCCCTGCTTTTTATGAATGTGGTAGGGATTTGGACTCAGGTCCTCATGCCTGCAGTTCCTGCATTTCATATTTTATATAGAAAAATAATATATTTCAGTATATTTAGATAGGGTATTATGGTGCTTGTTAGTATGTAACTTGTGAACTTGTTGATGTGGAATGAGAAGGAAAAAGAAAGAAATATATTCTTACATTCCCTTTATAGTCATGACAATCATAACACTATTTCTCCTCTTCCTTTAGCCCTGGAATGAGACCAGATGTAAGCTCTCCTCCATCTAGCTCCTCAACAGCAACGGGACCACCTCCCAAACTATGCCTGGTGTGCTCTGATGAAGCTTCAGGGTGTCATTATGGGGTGTTGACATGTGGAAGCTGTAAAGTATTCTTCAAAAGAGCAGTGGAAGGTAGTGTGTGTTTTGAAGAGTTTCATTTTTGCTCTATTCTGTTTCTGTTTCTCACAGTAAATTTTGAACTGTAGATTGTATGCCAAGTCCACCAAGGCTAGACATCAATTCAGGGGCATGCATGGTGGATCTTAAGTCCCCTGTTGGGAAGAGGGAGGGAAAGGAGGAAGGAGCAGAACTAAAGGAAATTAATAAAAGTTCAGTCTGAAGCCAGGCGGTGGTGGCGCATGCCTTTAATCCCAGCACTCTAGAGACAGAGGAAAAGGCAGGCCGATCTCTGTGAGTTCAAGGCCAGCCTGGTCTACAGAGTGAGTTCCAGGACAGCCAGAGTTACAACAGAGAAACCCAGTCTCAAAAAACAAACAAAAAAGAATGGTACTGGGTAACCATAATTTGGTGGGTAGCCACACCATGCGCAGGAGCATCACTAATTAAACGTATTCTTTAAAACAGGGTTGCAATTAACTGGCCAAATATAATACACTCCAGAGGGAAAGATTAATATTAAAGATATTTTATATACCCTATCTAAAAGCATCTTAATGGAATTAAACCAGAAAATGAAGCTAAATTTACCTCTCAGACATATAATACCATTACAGTCCACTGTTCTTAATTCATATTCAAAATTAACTCTTTCACTTATTTTTAGATAAAAATGAGAATTAGCTTCACTATTTTTAAAGAGTTTATCATTTAATTTCAGCAAAGCATGGTAGTTAGATTACATGATTAGTAAGGAATCTTTAAATGTATAATATATTAATGAGTAAATCACTTGGTTCTATTTCCTCTTTTATTTGAATTTCAGTGTTCTCAAAGGCACTTTGCAGCTCTAAAATTCTGTAAATCCTTTGCACTCTAACTCAAAGAAATTTTTTATCTAGACTTGTAAAATTCATATGCATCATTTCTAGCATTTCTTATTTAAAGACATAAATACATTGTGTATAACATCACATCTAGACAATACTAGAATTATATTTAACCTCCAAATTGGCATTATAAATACCCAAACATAAATCTGAGTTGTATGCATTTTTTACTTTTATACGATTGAGAGTAGTTTGTTTTTGTTTTTTTTTTTTTTAAATTCAAGGTCAAGGGTGTTGTCCATTTCCTTCTATGCCCTTCTACCTGCTGGTCCCTTTTTCTTGTATGTGTTTTACTCACAAGTGTCTGTAACTGTATTGGTAGAACAAAGCTAGACAGTTATCAGCGACTTCTCATTTGCTATGTGTGACATACATACATACCAAATCAGTTAGTGGCTCTGTGGGCACTTAGGTTATGTTAGGATCTGTGTCTGACAGACTAGCAAACAGGTTCAGAGCTGAAGTGACAAAGCTGGGATTCTAACAAAGTGGTTTCCATATAAGATCTTAGTCTCAAGACACTGACTCTTAAAGACGCATATCACAAGCTCTTGATATCTGCCAGTTTATAATATAGGTAGAAGCTGAAATAAAAGTAATCACAAGAGATTTAACTAATAGCTGCCATGCATTGAGTACTTCTGGTGTGTTAGACACTGTATCATCTGCATAAATACCTCTAAAGCTTTGCAAATTTTCCAACATTTCATAAGAGAACAAATTACAAAAAGTTAATGTTTCAGAGATCAGTTTCTTGGCACTCCACCAACACACATCCCACTACATCACACTGCTACTAAGAGCAGCTATAGAAACTAAAGCTGATAGTATCAGTTTATATTTAATCCTCAGAGACTCCCAATACAGTTTTTATTTTGCATGGTTCTCCATGCCCTTTTTTGTGTTTCTCATTTCCTGAATCACTTTGATCTGTGCAATATATTACTGGTCATAAAAGCCAGCCTTCGTATGATATGAGAAGAACTACAATACTCTGTACCAGGAGACAGATACCACTGAGGTGTCCTACAGACTAGCTACGACACCTATCATTAATGGCAAGCCACAGGCACTTGCTAAAAGTAGATTTTAGCCAAAAGTACCAGTAAACAGCAGTATTAAAAGGCTGCAGTTTATCTGAAGGCTCTTCACTTGACATTGAGCAGTTAAAAAGGAAATCTGTCAGGTCGAAAAAAACCAAAACATCTGATATCTGTCTTAGAAGGATGGTTGGGAAATTACTACTAATAGTACATGACCATTCCTTGTGAAGTAGTGAACACTAGCTCAAATCCTTTATTTTGTAATAAGGAAGGACTCAACTACTTAAGCATCATACTATTTTAATAACCTAAGTCTATAACTAAGATTCTCAATTATACTACACTCTGGACCAGCAGTTCTTATCCTCTGGTTGAGAACAGGGGTCCTAAGACCATCTGCGTATTAGATATTTACAGTACAACTCATAACATTAGCAAAATTAGTTACGAAGTAGCAACAAAAATAATTTTATGGTTGGGGGTCACCACAACATGAGGAATTGTTTTAAAAGGTTGCAGCATTAGGAAAGTTGAGAATCACTGCCCTGGACGAAGAAATCAGTATCAGCATAATATGCATAACCCAATCTCTTACTTGGACATCAATGAAACATTGAATTTCTTCTAGAAGTAATTTTTCCAGTAACTGCAGGACACTGATGTAGGGATATTCTATAAGACAGTGATGTAAGGGTGTTCTTATGGGGTGAAATTTTAGTGCTTTCCCTGTGGATGCAATTTGCTGTTCCTTCTGCTGCATGATGGACTTTTTAAGGGATTTATTTAGTTTTATTTTATGTGCATGAAAACCATGTGTGTACCTAGAACCTTCAGAGGCCAAAAGGCATCCAATTTCCTGGAATTGGAGTTACAGACAGTTGTGAGCTGCCATGTAGATGATAAGAACTGAACTCAGGTCCTCTGCAAGAGCAGCAAGTGTTCTTAACTGCTGAGCCATTTCTCCACCCCGATATGATAGAATTTTATTAGGTTCTTCTGTTTTGTGTCCAAAAAGCCAGGAAGCTTACAGAATACAGAAAGGATTTGAAAGAGCTAGCACAGATATTTGGCATGGGAAAACAGCCCTGAAATAAAGCTAGATGTGTAACCATTAGTAACCTTTGAACTTCGTAGCCTTGTCTTCACAAAAGTTTAAACTAATACAGTTAGCTGTGTACTCTAAACTCATATTTAAAAGAGCATCATGATTTATTACATCAGGAAATACTAAATGTTTTTAATCCAATCTTAGGTTGTCGTAGGCATTAAAGAAAAAGTCTCTCTTTAGAAACCAGTACTAGGTATGTTCAGCATGGTGAACTGATCATTATAATTTCTTCTTGTTTCTTTTAATATTATTTATTCTTGATAAGTATACTGCATTTCTTAATGTCTTGCCATCCCATCTAGTATAACTAGCACAGAATGTTGAATATTGGTTATCTATGTAGACAACCAAGTCTTGTGAAGGGAATTTTCCCCAGGCAAATAGATCCTTCAATTGTTTTCATAAATATTTAATACTCACATTAAAGAAGACAATGAGAATGTGCATATAGGAGATGAAAACACGTTTAATTTTTCCCTTTTTAATGTTCTTTGAAATTTTTTGCTAGGAGAAAACTGTAGTTCTTAATGTGTTCTTTATTACCAAAATGTTTAGACATAGACACCAGCACTCTTTAACTTGGTATCTGAGACCAAAGGTGAATCCCCACACACACACACACACACACACAAGTGCACACACACGTATACACATACGTGTGTGTGTGTGTGCGCGCACACACGTGCACTTTGGTGTGAGAGTGTCAGATCCCCTAGAACTGGAGTTGCAGACAGTTGTGGGCTGCCATGTGGGTGCTGGGATTTGAACCAGGGTCCTCTCAAAGAGCATTCAGTGCTCTTCACCTCTGTGCCTTTTCTCCAGCTCCCATCCTTATAGTCTAAAAACATTGGATAATGATCTTTGTAAGTTTGTTTAGTTTGCCAAGTTTAATTTGTTTAGTTTGCCTAACCAGTTGCTGGCAATTTCTAACATAACACTTTATTTAAAATTGGGAAGAACATGTTTTACCTACATGAAAGTATAATGTTGAATTAAAGTCATTTTTTTTCCTTTGGGATTCCCAAATGTTTTTAAGCCTGATTCCTCTTTAGTCCCTTCAACAGTAGGTCAGAATTCACAATAAAATGATTATTTTTATAGATTACAGATTTTACAATGATTACAGACATTACAGACACCTTTTGTAACTGTTAAAAGAACAATATAAAGCAGTTTTTTTAAAGTGCTGACCTTTGGCACAAGGGGGGTTATAGGATAGAATTCTGCCTCTTGATCTTAAGAGTATACTTATGATTTGTACACAGCTATATATGAAATATTGCAGAGGTTTGCTTTAACTTTTAAATTTGTTGAACAGAACAAGTCTTTTTCTACATTGTAATTCATGTAGACAAGCAGAGTGTTAACTTTCTTAATTCAGTGACTTCTTTAATCAGTGACTTTGTGTCTTGATCATATTCTGCTCAAAACAAAAACAGGAGGATACTAGGCTCTTCACTATATATATATATATATATATATATATACATACATACATCCTTACAGGTCTGTTGAATTTTAACAATGCCCTTTTTATCTCTTATAGGACAGCACAATTATCTTTGTGCTGGAAGAAATGATTGTATCATTGATAAAATTCGAAGAAAAAACTGCCCAGCCTGCCGCTATCGAAAATGTCTTCAAGCTGGAATGAACCTGGAAGGTAATGGATATAGCCTAAAAGCATCTATCTAGCTATCATTTGAAAGCTGATCACTTTTTATAAAAATAAACAGATGTAATTATTAGTTTAATTCAGTTTATCTATGTTTAATTAGCTTAATATTATATTACTGGCCAATAAATAAGGATTTTTTTCCACGATGATATCATTTTGTGTGTTAATTCATCCATTTTTGTTATATACATATATACATATATATATGTGTGTGTGTGTATATATACACACACACACACACACACACACACACATATACATATACATATATATTTTCTTTTCAACTCAGGAGAGCCAGGATGTATATATTATGAAAAGAAATGACATAAAATTGAAAATTATGTAACTTGAAGCAACTTTGTTTTCATCCTTATTTCTTTTTTAAAACTCAAACCATTCATTAAGGTTAGAAAAGTATTATGTATGAGATTTATTTCATGTTCCTCTCTTTCTTTTACATAAAAAAAAAACACCTTTTACTAGAAAACATGTCTCATTACAACTCTTGCCAAAAAATATTTAAGGAGGCATTGGATGGTTTAAGTATAAAACTAAAAACTACTTATAAGTTAGAATTTGATATTCCTGCTTATATAACAAGTTATATAATTAACACTTATCTCATTTTAAAACATTCCTCTGAAAGAGTTTAGGATTTTTCTGTAGTTAAAATAGCAAGCTCCCTGAAAGCAACATTTTTACTAACTGTGTTGTTAGTGCTTATTGTGATCATGGTACATCATTTAGCAAGTACTCAACAAGCATAGAGGGAATACAAATTCAGTGCCTTAGTTTGAGCAGCTTTCTATTTAGGCTACAAAGTCAATAACAAATATTGTGGCATTCCACAAAAGTAATAATATTCCAGGATTAAAAGGGAAGGAAGGTCATCTGATTCTGTCTTGAAAGTCAGAGAAGTCATCTTGGAAGAAGTAGCACTGAATTGTAAATGTAGACTCAGAATAGGAATTAGATGAACAGTAATGACACAGATATGGACATATTTGTATTTTACAAAAAATAGTCTTTGGGCTGGAGAAATGGATCAATGGCAGAGGGTCTAAGTTCACTTTCCAGCACCCATACTTCAGCTCACAAATGCCTGTAACTCAGTTCCAGGGGACCTGACATCCTCTTCTGTCCTCTGTAAATACAGAGAAAAACATATAATTAAATATAAAAAGAAACCTTTTAAAAAAAAAAAGACTAATCTTATATTGAGAGACCAAAGAAATTAGAGTAGCAATGATTTGGATAAGAGCTGGCGATAGTACAAGAATGGTATTCATCTCATTCTCTTATTAGGAGAGACTCCCAGCGCTGCCTACCACTGAGTGTGTTACTAAATATAAAGAATCCAAATACCCCAGACCCTTCCCAGTGTTTTAAGTCTGTCCAGATTGTTTAAAGTAGATGGCCAAGTGCTAACATTTTAAACACTGCTTTAAATAAAATGATGGTTGCCCACTTTCTTGGAGTTATAAAAGTTACAAAAATTAATTCAGATTTACATTGTTTGTGTCCAACGCAGAATGCTCAGTCCTGGATGTGACATCCATATCAAACTTCCTCCTCCCAGGGCTTAAGGTCGTTTCAGAAGAGAGGGTGAAAATACTATAAAAGCCAGAGGCAATAGATGACTACAAGAAAACAAGTGTTTTCCAGACACAGCAGGAAAGTTGCCCATATGCACTCACAGTAGTTATGACAGCATGCACAAGACCTGTGAAAGCTCAAGCCAGACAAAATCCCAACATGGAGAAGGGGAATGGGCACAAAGTCCCACACTCTAGCTAAGAAGCTATTGAGTGTGGCCCCGATAGGTCACCCCACTTCTAGAGGAAGGCCACACATCCAAGAGCATATGGGCAGCACAAATTGTACTTTATGGGTTTAAAAAATAGGCAAGAACATAAAGCTGGGTGAATTGGAAGGGACTGTGGATCTGGGAAGAGTTAGAAGAGGGAGTAAATATTATCAAAATACATTGTATGGAAAAAAAGCAAAATAATCTAGCATTTAAGAGTCAGGAAGATCAGAAGTTTAAGGTGAATAATTAACTACTTGGCTCACCTTTAGAGGAAACAAGTTATGGGAGTTAATTCCTGTGGATCTTTCCCTTCCAGAAACAAATTTTCTCCTTTTCATGCCATGTCATAATTACTAATAAAAGAATTCTGGAGCTGGAGTGATGGCTCAATGGGTAAGATCACTTGCTAGGTGAGCAGGAAGACCCAAATTTGCATTTAGTATCCACATAAAAAGCCAAGCACAGCTATCTATGCTTATGCCTATTATTAACTCTAGCACTTTGAGAAACAGGGAGGAGCACGAGTGTTTCTGGGACTTACTGACTGCCAGCCTATCTCAAAAAGAGTAAGGTGGGGAATGAGAGTTGGACACCCAACTTCTTCCTCTGACCTTGAGCAAATACACAGGTGTACACTCCCACACATGCATGTATACATATATCACACTCATACATATGCATACACATTCACATATTTTACTTCTTTCAGTAATTGTTTCAGAAATTAAATGCCTTGTGATTGAAAAACTGGGGCTACAAAGTTAATTCGGTGCACTTCTTTCTTTCTTTTTTTTTTCCTAATATCTACAGCTCGAAAAACAAAGAAAAAAATAAAAGGGATTCAGCAAGCTACTACAGGAGTCTCACAAGACACTTCTGAAAATCCTAACAAAACAATAGTTCCTGCAACATTACCACAACTTACCCCTACCTTAGTGTCACTGCTGGAGGTGATTGAACCTGAGGTGTTATATGCAGGCTATGATACCTCTGTTCCAGATACAGCTTGGAGACTCATGTCATCACTCAACATGTTAGGGGGGCGCCAAGTGATTGCAGCAGTGAAGTGGGCAAAGGCGATACCAGGTAAGACATGAAGGATGGCAGAACTACAGCATAAACCTTTGCATATTCTTGTACAAAAGCACTCTGGGTTGGGCTTGGTATATAACTCAGTAGTATGTATGTCATTTTCTTACCGTGCTCAAGAAACTCGGGTCTGTCTGCAGCGCAACACCCCCCACACACACACACAAATAAACCTGCTCTATGGCTCTTTAGGCTGTGTGTGTATCATCCTGATCTCACAACAAATTTTGTTTCTTTTACTCATAAGGACAAATGAGAGGTCCATAGTTAACCATAGAGTCTGTTCCCTGATTTTCAATCACCCATAGCATTTTATTTTAGGTAGGGTCATGTATTATCAGAACTAATTCAAATTCCATTCACTATGACAGCTGAAGAAGAACATTTAAGAATTCCATTCATTTCATTCAGATTGTTTTTGAAATTGATAAACAGTGAGTATGTTGACTTTGTAAAAATTTACTAACACAGAATTATTTTAGCTTTTCACTATATGAAATGCTGCATTCTGAATATAAATTTTCATCTAATTTTAAAGGTATTTTTAAACAAAAAATTTATGTTGGAACTGTGGTGCAAAAGAAGTCACTGTTAACTGTCAGGCCCGACTACTGATAGAGGAGATTGGCAAGCTTATGGCTGCACACACAGACAGAATGAGAATAAGTAACCTAAGGCCCCATCACCCCACCATTTTAGCAAAGGAAAAGAAGATAGCTATCAGGAAATTTTAAAATCTAAATTCATTAAGAAATATCCGAAACTAAGACTCTTGGCTCTCTTTTGCCCTATTACTTTGTGTATACTTAAATAGGCAAAAGTGACAAAAAAAAAAAAACAAAAAAAAACATGCTATTCATAAGTTTGGTTAAACCATTAAAAATTCTGACTGTATAAGGTGTTGATCTGACAGATGGCTATATGTTAAAGGTTGCCCCAAACAAGGTCAACTGATCAACTGCAGTGTTGCTTTATACCTTCATTTCCAATTTAGGATTCAGAAACTTACACCTGGATGACCAAATGACCCTCCTGCAGTACTCATGGATGTTTCTCATGGCATTTGCCCTGGGTTGGAGATCATACAGACAATCAAATGGAAACATGCTGTGTTTTGCTCCTGACCTGGTTATTAATGAGTAAGTATTCATTCATACAATACTTTAACCAGATGGTATTTTCCCAATGGGCTTTTATCATAATAATGTGAGACTAAATCAGTCCTACCCAGCTATCTAAGATCTAGACAGACTTGGAGCACAGTTACTCATCAGTGCTTACAGTAGTTAAATTGTAAGATACAGACTATACATATGTGCCATTATTACTATCTCAGGACACATTTAAAAATACTTTTACTCTAGCTGGGTGTGCTGGTACACACCTCTAATCCTTGGTCTCTTAAGAGGCAGAGGCAGAGGCAGATGGCTTTCCTTGAGTTCTCAGCCAGGCTAGACTACATACTGAATTATACAGCCAGAACTACATAATAGAAAACCTTGTGTTTTGATTTTTGTTTTTTTTTTATTAAAAATACAAACTGTACACCTTGGGCTCTAGGTTCAGTAAGAAACTATCTCAAAAAATAAGATGAAGACTGAGATGTCAAGAGCTAACACTGGCCCTCAGCATAACTTTCACATATCACTGCCTTTAGGATGAGATGCTTTTTAAGGGGGAAAGGGGCTTCTGATTTTTAAATGGTAAGATCAGAAACTGTGTTGTATTCAAATGCCAAATACTGATTTAAATGAATAACTGGTAATAATCTCTAAATGCTAAAGGAAATAAAGTATCTGCATATATGAAGAAAACTAGTGTCCCTACCTAAACAGGAGCTAAAGACAACAGCAATAGACATGCTAAAATGAACTAAGGGAGCCTACAAGGCCTCAACCCTACACAAAGAACTGCAAAGGAATGCTGAGAGCAGGAGAAATAGTTTTCCTCAGGGAAGAGCACACCAATTGGTTATCCAGTACTCCTGGTCAGCCCTAGAAACATACATACAAGTGTAACATTATGCATACTAAGCAGGTTGTACTATGTATTTAGGAATATATATGAACATATGTACATATATATAACAACAATTAATGCAAAAAGAGGCCATTAATTTGAGAGCAAAAAGAGGTATATGGGAGGGGAGGGAAAAGAAAGGGGGATATGGTGATGTAATCTCAAGAAATAAAAATAATTTTAAAAGAAATAAAAAATAGTAAGATCTATATAAATAACTAATCTCTAACATTTCCATAGAAGTATGTTGTAGGCATTCCAGAATTATGTAGCTTAAAGAGTTCTAAATATACTAAAGCATTCACAATTCTGAAACAACAAAAGCCTAGTATCTCTAATGTAAAAGCTATTATTGAATAGTCTCTCCTTGTTCTCCAACGTTCTAATTCTACAAGGGGTTATTGTTAACAGCAGTAGGTATGTTTTTAGTTAGGAGTTCATAGTTTTGAAAACCAAACCAAAATTCAGCCATTATTTTAGACTAGCACTATTTCTTTCTAACTCACACTTGGATTTGTATTTCACAGGCAGAGAATGACTCTCCCCTGCATGTATGACCAATGTAAACACATGTTGTATATCTCTTCTGAGTTACAAAGATTGCAGGTATCCTATGAAGAGTATCTCTGTATGAAAACCTTACTGCTTCTCTCCTCAGGTTGGTGGACTCACTTCTAAGATTCATGTCTAAATATGGCAAATGCATAGGGTGTGAACATTTTTAAACTATTGTTTTGTTTGTCTATTATAATAATTATACCCACTGTATTTTGCTAGTCAGATGATTTTCAGAAAGGTAAAATGTAAGAAAGGTATATATTAAGATTTATCAATATTGGTAAGATAGATAGGAATTATAGAAATAGGTATGGAATCTACCCAGGAATCCTGGATGATCAGAATCCCTGCAGAATCTTCCTTCCTTCCTTCTTTACTTCCACCTAAGATGGATGTATCATTCATTTTTGGTACATCACTATATAAGGCATAGAGAAAAAGTACCAACAATAATGATTCTGTTTCTCTACTGCACTATTATTTGTAATGCAGTAGCCTAGATAACTAACCAACGGTTTGTCAAAACAATCGTAAGCTTAAGTAAGACCACTGACATTTAAACTTTAGTGAGATTGCTTTCAGCTAGCAAAAATAATAAAACTAGAAAAATTTTTAAAAAGAATCTCATCTATATTAGTATATTTGGCATCTTGAACAAATAATAAAAGGAAGGTCATACCTGGTATTTTCTAAAATATACAAGAACTCTTCAAAATCAAAATGAAAACAACCTGTTTTTTTTAAGAACTGAGAATATGCAAAGACATTACTAAAGAAGATAGAATAAAGAAAGCAAGTCAGCCTGACACAGTGCTGCCTGTCACATACCACAGGAACCTGTCTAAGAATGAACCAAATACTGGTGAGGACACAGAGCACAGGAACTCTCCTTCACTGCTAAAAGAAATCCAAAGTGGAATGGCCATTTCAGAACCAAACATAGTCTCACCATTTGTATGTAGTGATTGCTTGATCAGTCCACAAAGGAATTGAAAACTTATGTCAGTATGAATGTTTATAGCCAAGCTATTTGTATTGGATAAAACCTGGGAGCAATGAGATGTCCTCCAGTACACAAATAGATAAATTTATATATCCAAATGATGGTATATTACTCAACACTGGAAAGAAACAGGCTATTGTGCCAAGAAAAGACATCAATGAACCTTAAATATGTACTATTAAAGGAGAGAAGTTATCTCTCAAAAGAAATCTCATCAACTCTGAGAAACTGATGGAAGCTGATGAGGACTAGTTTGAAAGTTCAACATGCCCAGCAATCTATTCTTTCTTTAGACCCAGGTACTTGTTGTGAAGAAAAGAGAAAAATTCTCATGTCTCTGTCAATAAGAAAGGGAGATGAAAACACTGGAAGTAGAAACAGTGTTTTCTGAAATAAAAGTAAGGCCTGCCCTCTAAGAGAAACTGTTTCATCAGGATTTTTTCTGACCTGGAGAAGAAGCAAATAGAGAATTCTAGCCCCCTTATAGCCTTCCTTACTCAAAAGAAAGAAAAAATGGAAATGGGTATCTAGGAAATGTTCAGGTGCAGTAAAACTGAAATTTAGTCATAAGAGAAAACATTTCATTGGGAGTTAGCATCATGATGGCAAGGAACATGGTGGCAGGCTACATCCTGATATGTAAGGAGATAGGGACAGACAGACAGAGACAGACATTGAGACTGGGCCTGTTGTGCCTTTGACACCTCAAAGCTTACCCCCGAGTGACATACTTTCTCCAACAGGGTCATACCTACTCCAACAAAGAACACCTCCCAATTCTTTTAATCCTCTCCAGGAAGTTCTACTTCCTGGTGACTAAGCATTCAAATATATGACCCTATGGAGGCCATTCTTATTCAAACCACCACAGTGCCCATAACCAATATTATTAAACACAACCCAGAGTCTAGTCAGATTACATACTATCTCCCACAAAATGTCTAATCACATCAGTTCTGATATTTTATATCCAGCTTTAAACAACATCAACAACAAAAAGCCACACTAAAAGGCAATTAAAAAGCCACAGTATGAAAAACAAAGCAAGCATTAAATTTGATCCCAAACCATTGGCATTATCAAGAATTTAAAATAACTACAATGTTTATGTTAAGGACACTACAGGAAAAATATAGACTGCATGAGAAATATACTCAGAAGTGAAGATTCACAGACTGCAAAGGAACCATACCTCTAAGGAAATGCTAGAAATAGAAAATACTGAAATGAAAATGCAGAATGATCCTATCAGGCATATCATCAGTTGTAGTGCAACCAAGGAAAGTGAACATAGTAGTCAACACTAACTCCCTAGATGCAAATATAAGAGAAAAAAAGAATAGAAAGAGTTGGGGGAGACTAAAAACTTTGGAACAATTACAAATGGTGTAGCATTCAAGTATAGAAAGATCAGAAAGCAGGGAAGGAGAAGAAATATTTTAAGTAATAAAAGCTCAGAAATTTCTAAAATTAGTGATAGACACCAAAATGTGGACCCAAGAAGCTCAGAGAACACCAAGCAAAGTTAAACAAACAAAAATCTATATTTTGGCATATCCTCTTCAAATTACAGAAAACCAAAAACAAAGGGGGAAAAAATCACAATTTTAAAAACAACAGCAAATCTATGTAACTTACTGACATCAGACCTCTCATCAAAAACAATGGAAGTAAGAGGAATGTGATGAAAAATATTTACAGTGTTGAAAAAACCACCAACCTCAGACAACAGATCTGAAAGAACTACCCCTTAGAAGTGAAGATGGGGCCAGGCATGGTACAGGCACCTGGAATACTAGCACTCCAGAGGATAAAAACTGAAATCCAAGATAGCCATGGCTACCTATCAAGACTATTTCAAGAAACAAAGTAATGGGTAAAGCAAAAACTTTCTCAAAAAAAATTTTTTTCAGGGAACTTTTCAGGGAATTTACACCTGTCTTGCATGAGCTATTTTAAAAATTCTTCAAAGAAAGGAATTCTCTATGTCTGTCTGTCAGAATTATGGATGTGCTATATTACAGAAAGGATACATGGGAGTAAAATAAAAAGTCCTTATCTTCTTAATGTTACATAACTGTTACAGTAATAATAATCAGGTTTTAGGGGTCTGGAGAGATGGCTCAGTGGTTCCCAGCAACATGGCAGCTCACAACTGTTTGTAACTCCAGTCCCAGGGGATCTGATACCATCTTCTGACTTCTGTGGTACATACTTGTGGTGCACTAACATGTATCAGGCAAAACACCCATACACACAAAAAATGTTTTTTATTTTTTAATTTTAATTAATAATCACATACTGGATGACTGAAATACATGGATGTGTAAAATGAGTGACTTCAGTATTATAATAGTTAGGAGGGGAGATTTAGGGATACTCTGGCATTGACACTGCCTGTTAAAGTGGTATAGTGTATTTTAGAAGGGAAAATAGATTAGTTGTAAATGTATACTGTGGATAATACAACAGTTACTTAAAAGATTTGGAACTGTCAAAGGGAAAACAGAATCTGAAGTATTTAATGAAAACTAAAGGCTGATATGACAGCCTCCAGTAAGCCTTAGGCTAGATTCTGGGCACTGGGAGACTGCCTCACATGCAAGACACCCCAAATACCTCAAATCTAAAAAACACACACCATCCTCCCAAGTGGCAGGGCAGGGCTGTTGGCCACAGGCAAGAGGGGCTTTTATTCCTCATCTGTGTTTACCTGAATGAGCTCCAAACCTGATGTGTTTGGTCAGAACAGGAGCATGTCTCAGGGCCAAGCCAAGTGCTGCAGCTCAAGGCTTCTTCCTTCACCCTCTTTGGGGTAAAGTTTTATGCAAAGAGGAAAAACTATTAAATATGAGCAGATGCAACCCTCAGAAGCAAAATGTACTCTTGGTGCAAAACTGCTAGGAAGAGCATAAGCCAGCTTCCGTCATCTCCTCAGTGCATTCTAAAATGTGCTCATGGGAGGCAAGTCAGCTAAGGAATGAAAAACTGAAGACAAGACAAAGGTGGATAAAAAAATCAAAATGAAAACCTGCATTCCTCCTTGAGGGCGGGGGTAATAGAGTTCAGGGTAAAGGAGAAAAACAACAAAAACTACAAGTAGAGAGTCTGAGCTTAATTCCCTAGTGACATTGCAAAGACGGTGGGACAGCACTGGTGCAATTTAGGAAAAACCTGTTGAACCGAAGGAAAAATATGAGAAGGGTATTGCCTATGAGGGTAAGGAAAAACAGATGCAGTAAAGGAGTTGTGAAGCTTAAAAAACAAAACAAACAAACAAAAAACGAGAAAGTAGAGGAAGATAAGGTGATAATTAACAATAAATTGAGTCTAGTTCAGTATTTTCTTGTCAATAAAGTATTTAAATAACTCCCTTTTAAAAAAAAAAACTGAAATGAAAGACTGTTTAAGATTTGTTTTTAAATTTTCTGGCCCTTTGCTTGGTGATAGTTAACACTCTATCTAATATGCCTCTAGATAGCCCTGTCCTGGTGGTATTTTCAGTAGTTACTAACACCACTTGTGTGTAAGATTGCAAAGTGGCAGAAACTTAAAGCAAGTTGTCACTGGTATGCATCACAAATTAGCTATGTACAGGATGGGGCTCTTTGAATTCTCATGTGTCACTGATGTAACTTACACATAATAATTGTTCTGATAATCAAATATTACTGTAACTGAAAAATGGATTGATGTCTTGTTGACATACTTTGTGGTTGTAAGTAAACCACAGGTTTGGCTTTTTTGTTTTGTTTTGTTTAAAAAAAACTCAGAAGAGCCGGGCAGTAGTGGTGTACATCTTTAATCCCAGCACTCTGCCAGGCAGAGGCAGGTGGATTTCTGTGAGTTCGAGGCTAGCCTGGTCTACAGTGAGTTCTAGGACAGCCAAAGTTACAACAGAGAAACCCTGTCGGGGATGGGGGGGGGGCCACTCATTACAGTACGTTGTAACAATGATATATGCATGAAATGACCTACCTGGTGCATCTTACAGCAAGGAAATTCTTTAACTGACTTCATCTTACCTTTTAGTTCCTAAGGAAGGTCTGAAGAGCCAAGAGTTATTTGATGAGATTCGAATGACCTATATCAAAGAGCTAGGAAAAGCCATTGTCAAAAGGGAAGGAAACTCCAGTCAGAACTGGCAGCGGTTTTATCAACTGACAAAGCTTTTGGACTCCATGCATGATGTAAGTATCAAACACAAAGCCAAAACAACAACAAAAAACATAGGTTGGGTGTGGTGGCACATGCTTTAACCACAGCAAAGGCAGAGGTAAGTGGATCTCTGAGCTCTCTGCCAGCCTGGTCTACATAGGGAGTTTCAGGACAGCCAGAGATACAGCAAAGAAACCCTGTCTCAGGGGGAAAAAGAAGTGAAAGAGGGAGGGGGTGGGGGAGACAGGTTAAAATGTCTTTTTTACTTAACGCTTATTTATTTAAATGATTTTTTTATCTGGGAAATTCCAATAAAGATGGGTATATTTTAGATTAGATTTAGGGAAGAGGAGAGGAGTAGGGCACCAGAGCATGAACAAGGGCTGCATAGGGTCTCCCAGGTTTTCTGCCTATTACATATTATGGCTTCCAGTTTAGTGTTCTTAAGGGATTCCTGAGTGTCTGAACAAGTGGGTCTCTGAATCTTGTTCCTTCTCTCCAGCTCTTTTTCTTCTCTTTGTCCTGTCCAACTCTGATGTGATAGTTTTTGTTTTATCTTATATTTTATTATTAATCTCTTAGAAGCCTGTTCTTTTCTAGTGAGAGACAGAAAGGGAGTGGATCGAGATGGGAGGGGAGGTGGAGAGAAACTGAGATGAGTAGAGGGAAGGGAAACCATAATCAAGATATATTATGTGAGAAAACTATTTTCAAATAAAAGAAAAAAATAAAAGTTAAGACTTGGGAAAAAATGAGGCCAATGGATACAAGCCATTCATGTCATTATGTTTGAAGCCTCATCTCTACTGTATCTTCTCTTGCAGGTGGTTGAAAATCTCCTTACCTACTGCTTCCAAACATTTTTGGATAAGAGCATGAGCATTGAATTCCCAGAGATGTTAGCTGAAATCATCACTAATCAGATACCAAAATATACAAATGGAAATATCAAAAAGCTTCTGTTTCATCAAAAATGACTGCCTTACTAAGAAAGTTTGCCTTAAAGAAAGTTGAATTTATAGCTTTTACTGTACAAACTTACCAATTCATCTTGTAGATGTTTTATTGTTCTTTTTGTTTTTGTATTGTTTTGTTTTAAATACGCACTACATGTGGTTTATAGAGGGCCAAGATTTGGCAACAGAAGCAGTTGAGTCGTCACTTTTAAGTGATGGGAAACAGGCAGTGGAGTGTATTGGTTGGTGTATCACAGAAACTAAGAACAGGTATGTTGAGGCGTGTCCACTATAAGAAAAGGACCGTCCCTAAACCACCAGTGCCCAAAGTCCATGTGATCAACTTTCTGCTCATACTTTCAGTTGGCTGGATAAAAACTTTCTAGACTTTCTCTTGGTGTATTTTCCCCCGTGAATAGTTAGGATAGCATTTTTGATTTATGCATGGAAACCTGAAAAAAAGTTTACAAGTGTATATCAGAAAAGGGAAGTTGTGCCTTTTATAGCTATTATTGTCTGGTTTTAACAATTTCCTTTATATTCAGTGAACTATGCTTGCTCGTTTTTTTCTTAAATAATTTTTTATTCAAGTTATTGTACAGCTGTTTAAGATGGGCAACTAGTTCATAGCTTTCCTAAACTCTAAACATTAATCTTCTGTGTGAAAATGGGTTGGTGCTTCTACCCTGATGGCACTTAGCTGTCAGAAGACCACAAAAATTGACTCAGATCTCCAGTATTCTTGTCAAAAGCTCTTACTTTGTATATATCTGCTTCCATGGAGAATTATATAGGTTGTGCAGATTAACCGTCCTAACTGGTATAGAGTACCTAGTCCAGTGACCTGCTGGGTAAACTGTGTATGATGGTTACAAAAGACTAATTGTACAACAGTAACTACCAAAAGGCCCAGTTTGTACCTAATGCCCCATATACAATGGTGAGATGAGGCAAAGTTCATAAATCAATTCTTTCAGGAACTTTTGGAGTGGTTTGTATAACATCTGAAAATTTATGATTCCAGATAATCAGCTATGACAAAGCTGAAGAGTTTTTTTTTTAATCAGGCAAAATAACTTCTCTCATTAAACTTTACCCCAAAACTAAATTTCTAATATGGCAAGAGTGGCTAGACACCCATTTTCACATCCCCACCTGTCACCAATTGGTCTAGCTTTCCTGGTGGTACAGGAAAAATCAGCTACTGATTTTTGTTATTTAGAACTGAATGTCAGGCATCCATGTTTGTCCAACTACACATCCCTACATGTGCCATAGAAGTTAACACAAGTCTTGTGGACTTCTTCACACTGAGAATTATCATTTTAAACAAAACAGAAGCTGTAGTAGCCCTTTCTGTGTGCACCTTACCAACTTTCTGTAAACTCAAAGCTTAACACACTTACTAAGCCACAAGAAATTTGATTTCTACTTAAGGTGGCCAAGTTGTTTGTGTAATAGAAAACTGAAAATCTAATATTAAAAATATGAAACTTCTAATATATTTTTATATTTAGTTATAGTTTCAGATATATATCATATTGGTATTCACTAAACTGGGAAGGGAAGGGCTACTGCAGCTTTACATGCAATTTATTAAGATGATTGTAAAATAGCTGTATAGTGTAAAATAAGAATGATTTTTAGATGAGATTGTTTTATCATGACATGTTATATATTTTTTGTAGGGGTCAAAGAAATGTTGATGGATATCCTATATGATTTATCGTGTATGAGAGCATCCATACAGGCCTCAGTGGTCTTGGAAATCAAAACATGTTTGCTCTAAGCTAAGAAGAGGTAGATGGAGACTGGCCCTGTGTGCAGTGGAAGTTGCTGAGGCTTTGACCCAATCAAATCACAGGGAAACTAATACCTCCCATTCTAACCATCCTTATCCAACCATGACCCTGTCAGTGCAGGTTTAGTTTATTAACTATAATAAACTACATATATAACTACATAATCCTTATGTAGATGTAGGCACCATCTAGTAACAGGGTTATTTTCACATGCAACCTCCCCACAGGTTAACAGAGGCTTTAGAAGTTTGGCAATAATATGCATAGAGGTACCAGCAATATGTAAATACTACAGAGTCCCACATGATGCCAATAATACACTAATCCTTTCCATCCTGCAATAGTCCATTTCTAAGTAAAATGAGAGAACTTGTTATGTTTTCTTTGAATGCTTTTTGAATGTTGTTATATTCAGTATTTGCAGAAATTATTTAATAAAAAGGTAATCATTTGCATTTTGAATTCTCTCTAAAAGGGAATGTTCACTTTGTAATTTTAAATTGGTCTCAAAGTACTTTAAGATAATTGTAACCCAGCTGGATGTGAAATTTATGGTGCCTAAGAAATACCACTTGAATATTATCAATGACAGTGTTAAGTTTCAAAATGAGCTTCTCAAAAATATATTATTGTACATTTATGGAATGTTATATGATTAAAAACAGAAAGCACACCACACATAAATCTACTTTCAGTCCTAACCAGCTTGGCTCTCAAAAAATAGAGCTCCAGAAAAGAAAAAAAGGAAAAGATGTATGATATGCACTTTGTTATTAACAGAAGGCAACAGACATTTCATAAAACTACTATAGGAAGCTTCTCATTAAACTGATGAAGAGCTGTGCTCCTCCATATGTGGGAAAGAAGAAAGTGATTGTAATTCTCATTGAGTATAAGTGAGAAACATATGCTGTTTGAGAGCAGCTTCATTTTCTGTGTGCAGTTTCATACCGTTCCAAACTATTTAGACTATAGCTTCAGTGAGAGCTGGTAACATGCCTACATGACTCACAACAGATCTTGAAAACTATCTTTAATTACTGGTAGGACTAAAAGGGACATTCTGAGTATTTTTAGGCATTGACTTGGGATACTGTATAAGCTGAAGAAAGGAGACAGGAAACTTGGGGAAGGTAAAGGAAGGGAAGCGAACCTAAGAAGTACTGCCTTTTCTTAAGAAAGACAAAACAACAAGTGAGATCACCCCCAAAGGGCCAAGGGACATGTTTAGTGGGTAGAGTCCTTGATGATGATGCAGGGTGAACTCTGGTGAGCATGTGAAAAAGCCAGCCTCACCAGCACCCCATAGTAGGGCCAGGACAGGGATGGGACAGGAAGAGCAATTCCAGTTGGACATTGGTCCCAGTAGTTGCTCCCTCTTATGTATGAGGCCATATCACCATGGGGTGAGCCATGGGGTTATGCTTTGATCTATCAACATTCAAGGATCATGGTAGCCTTCAGTAAGCTTTAGATCTTGGTTGGTCACCCCAACAATAAGCTGTAGTTGAATGTCTTTCTGATGTGCCTGGTTTCAGTGTTAGAAGGTGAAATAAAGTGTGCAGAAGACACTGAAAACCACTTCAGATGGAAGTTTTCTCATTTTCCCGACGACGATTTTCAGTCAGCCTGGTTCATCAGGATTGATGAACAGGTTTTCAGGAAAGGGTTGGCTTCTATCTACAATATGCCTGAAAGGATTTTATTTTCTGATAAATGGCTGTATAAAAATACCCTCCTAAATAACTTGCTTAACTACATATAGATTTCAGTGTGTCAATATTCTATTTTGTATATTAAACAAATGCTATATAATGGGGACAAATCTATATTATACTGTGTATGGCATTATTAAGAAGCTTTTTCATTATTTTTTATCACAGTAATTTTTAAATGTGTAAAAATTAAAAACCAGTGACTCCTGTTTAAAAATAAAAGTTGTAGTTTTTTATTCATGCTGAATAACCTGTAGTTTAAAAAACTTGTCTTTTTATCTACACAGTGAAATGTCAGACTGTAAAATTTTGTGTGGAAATGTTTAACTTTTATTTTTCATTTAAATTTGCTGTTCTGGTATTACCAAAACACACATTTGTACTGAATTGGCAGTAAATGTTAGTCAGCCATTTACAGCAATGCCAAATATGGATAAACATCATAATAAAAATATCTGCTTTTTCATTATGTGACTCCCAACATGCTTTCATGAACTTAAGCAGTTTCAACCTTCCTTTTTTTTTTCTTCTCATTCTACCGACAGCAAAGTTCTGCTTTAGGAAACTTGAGGTGTTATGGTAGACATTTAAATGTCGATGTGGCAGGCAGTGTGTGCTTCAGAATGTGACATTTATTCAAAATGAGATTAACCCTGATGCCAAAAACTATAGAGATTACCTCACCCATGTCTCCAGTGGTCATATACTTATGATTTTACAGCACACTAAGGACGGAACAAACTGACTCCTGAAACTGCTTCAAACACCAGTCTTTCTCCCAAAAGATGACACTTTTAGAGTGAACAAATGTTATCTAATAGCAAACTTCATAGCTTAATTTAAAATCCACACTCTCTTAGAAATGCAAATAAACAAACACAGCAAATGTACAATTCAGAAGATAAAGGGTGTGGGAAGAGGGAAACCATCTCAGGGCCTGGATAGTGGTAAACCATCTATACAATCTATTCAGTGTCTTCTAAAAATATGCTCATGCTTTCCATACCTTTCCACAGGATACTGCTGTCACTATGAAAAAGGGCATTCTAATTTTAAAATAAATTTTCATTATCTACCTTGTACTCCAACTATTGGCTACATACCTACTATATGAATATGAGGAAAATGGCAATGCTTAAGATACTTAAGACTATGAGACTGAGAAGTCCAGAACTACCTTTCTCAATGTCTTGTGGTGCAATATAGGTTTTTCACAATGTATAGCTTTGTTTATTGTTAGTTCACTATTATTGTGCATTTTCTTACTATGCTCTCATCTTAAAATGTAAAATAATAGCTTTGTTGAAAAAAATCCCATTTTAAATGTTTGACAATGACATTAGTTAATGTAGCCCCGCAAGGATAGTCCACTTTTGAAGGTGAATAAAGTTTTAAAGTGTTATAATTCTTTTAAAAAAACAAAAAAATCATTGAAGGCTGGCAAGATGCCTCAGCAGTTAAAGGCGCTTTAGCACCAGCCCTGACCATATGAGTTCCATGCCCAGGACCTACATAGTAGAAGGAGAGAATAAATTCCAGCAAGGTCTCCTCTGACCTCCACACATGCTAGTAGTGAAATGTACATATGCACACACCCAAAGTAAATAAACGTGAAAAAAGTAATGTAATTCACAGTGGTAAAAAATTAAAAGGGAACACAATGAAGTTAAATAGATACAAAACATTTTATGAAATGTGACATCTAATTTTCTTTCAAAAGGCACTTAGTGAATATAAAACATTTCCTCAACCTTCTGAAAGGCACCTATCTAAAGGTATCTCCCAGGATCGTACTCAACAGAAGAAGATAAAACTTTCCTCTTAAGATCAGTATCAAAATGTGTACATCTACTCTTACTACTTCCATTCAAATATTGTATGTGAGGGCTGTAGACTATGTAATAAGGTAAAAAAGAAATAAAAGACATCTAAATCACCAAAGAAAAAAGGTTTTTTATTCATAAGTATAATCATTAATTTAGAAATTCTTATTGACATATTAAAGGATGCTGTTAAATTTCAAAAAGTTGAAGAGATTTACCATCTGAACTACTATTCTATTCTTAGGAAGATATACAAAAGAACTGAAAACATCTGCCCAAACAAGCATGTACATATTTATTCATGGTAACATTCCTAACAATAGTCAAAAGGTAGAAACAACCTAAATGTCCCACAAGAGAATGAATGGGTGAAGAAGTAACAGCACATACAAGCCACACACTGTTACTCAGCCCTGGAGGAAAAATGAAGTACAGACCTGTATGAACATGGAACAACATCTAAAACACAATGAAGAAGTCAAATAAAGTGACATGTAGATTGACTCCATTTACCAAATACACGTAGAATGAATAAATCTATAGATGGAGAATACAGAATGATGACTGTTTGGGTCTAAGATAAGAAGAAAATGAGATACTGCTTAATGTGTAAGGATTTTACATTGGACCGGCAGGAATGTCTTTAAATCAGGCAGAAATGATTGTTATATAACACTGCATTAGGCTACCTTGTCTATTTTTGAGTAGTTGACTTTGTTACATGACCTTCATCTCAATAAACATTAGTTTTAAAATGTTACTAGAACTAATGACTGAGTTGAGCAGGGTTACAGGATATAACAGGGCTCAACAAACTAACTTTCCTACAATTGCAAAAGCAAGTCATTCCAACATTCTATATACTATGCAAAGCCAAAAATATTGCCATCTTTACTGAACCTTGGAATATCAGATCAATATAAAAAGTAACTTTACATCAATACTACGGTAATCAAGGTATTATAGTACTGGCGATAAATAAGTAATTTTTTTAATTGACAAAACAGTCGTCTAAACAAAACAGAAAGCTAAGCGTTAGACCCACATAAATATAGTCAACTGATGTTTGACAAAGAACCAAAAGATACAGAGCAAAGGAAAGACTTCATAGATGGTGCTGGAAATAGCAAGGCATCACATGCAAAAATGAAACTAGACACAAACTTTACATTTTTAATATAAACTCAAAATGGATCACAGACCTAAATGTGTAATATAGATTACAAAACTCCTAAAAGACACAGGATAGTCTACATGATATGGTCCCAAAGGCAATATCCATGAAAAAAATAAATAAATAAAAGAGTCTTATTAAAATTTAAAATTTCTCCTAGGTAAGAGACAATATGAAAAAACAAGCCATGTACTAGGGAAAAAATATCTGAAAGAGACATTTCTTTATTGAGTATTTAAAACACACAGGCTCCTAAAACTCAGAAATAAGAAAATAGACAAGTGTAAAAGTTGACCAAGGACCCTGACCAGCACCTGAGAAGATATAAAGGTGGCAAGCAGATGGAAAATGCTCCCATCATAGATTATCCAGGAAATTAGAGTAAAAAAAAAAAAAAGAGCACTTCATACTTCTTGAATGGCCCAAATCTAGAACAATTGCACCACTAAATACCAGAGAGGGTGGGCACCATGAATTCCTGTTTGCTGCTAATCAAATGCTATGGCATGATGGAAGATAGTTCAGTAGTTTCTTACAAAATCCAATATGCTCTTACCACTTAAGCAATGGGTGGGTTTGTATTTAGACAGGAGTTCAAAACATATATACACAAAAACATCTATTATAGAAGCTTTATTCATAATCACCAATATATGGGAGCACTGAGAGGCTTCTGTGGGTAAGTGATAACCTGTACATCCAAATAGCAGAATGTCATTCAACACTTAAAAAAAAAAAAAAAGCTATCAGCCAAGAAAAGACATAGAGGAGCCTTAAATATACATTACAAAGGGAGAAGCTGATCTAAAAAGACTACATTCTGTGTGATTCCCAATGCAGGGCATTCTATAAAAGGCAAAATTATAAAGAAACATGGTTAGTGCTTTAGAAGCAGAGATTAGTAGACAAGAACACAAAGAATAGAGGATTTGCAGAGCAGTAAAACTGTCTCTACACTATACGGTGGATACATGCTATATTTATCCAAATATACAGCACCAAGAGCGGTTCTAACATAACTATAGACAATGATGGTGTCGATGTGGAGGTCCTTGAGTATAAAAAGTGTATAGTTTTAAGAAGGAGGGGTGTTGATTCTGGGAGTGCTGTTCATGAGTGGGTTCGTGAAGTATAGAAAAGAACTCTGTAGACCATTCCTACAATAAATTCTGTAAAGAACTTCCTCACAGTTTTGTGTCAATCTTAACCTGTAACATTGGCCTGACATGGTAATAAAGGCCTCAAATCTAGTATTTGGAAAGCAGAGGTAGTAGGCAGACCTCTGTGAGTTCAAAGTCAGCCAGGGCTATGAGGCAAAACTCTGGTTCAAAAGAAAACAAAAAAGCAACATTAAGGTTGGGGAAGATCACTCAGTCATCAAAGTGCTTCCCATATAAGCAGAAGGACCTGAAACAAGTGAGATGTGGTATAGACTTACAAGCCCAGATCTGAGGAAGCAGAAATGGGAGGATCACTGATGCTAGTTGGCCAGCCAGCCTAACGAATGAGCCAAGGTCACACAAAACAAGGTAGGTGGTTGCTGAGGAGGAGTATACAAGGTTGCCCTCTGGTCTCCATATTCACGTTCAACTACACACATACACACACACACACACACACACACACACACACAGAGGCATGAACACATACACACACAGAAAAAGAGAACTCTGGTATCTCTTTTTAAAAATGCAATGTGAAAGAGAAAGAAGTTTGTTCAAATCCATTCAACACTTTTGTTGAAATATCTGCCCAAATATGTTTTTTTAAAAAAAAAATTTAGCCCTTGCCACCTTCGTCTCACAGTCTTCGGCCAAGATGTATATCCTGCACACCAGCCCAAACCCACCTCTTACCAACCGGTTTCATCCCGTCTGCACCACATCTAACCCCCAGGCACAGCCTCCCCTATACATCTGGTGCCAGAGCCTTGCTTGGCTCAACATGGCCCACACACCCTGTGCCCTGTCCCAGCCTGCTAGGTAGAAATAACAAAAGAAGTTCACATATCCAGGTCTCATAGTAAAATACAAACAATACAAAAGACCAAGACAGTATGCCACCCTCAAATCCACTAATAAAAAAAAAAAAAAAAAAAAAAGCCCTCCAATGAGAATTACCAAGATGATCCCCAGGGCGCAAAATTTTAAAAGAACAAGACTTCATCAAGGAATTCAAGGAATTTACAGAAGACCCAAAGAAACAACTCAATTAACTTTAAGAGAATAAACACCTGTGTGGTGCCCAAGAAAACCCAAGCATAAGGCTGAATGAAATGACAAAGACAACCAAAGACTGAGAAAATCAAATTTAATAAAGAGATAAACATTAAAGAGACACAAGCTAAAATGAAGACAGAATTGTAAACTCAATTAAAACAAGTAGAAAACTCAAAGGAAAACCTCACAAGTAGACTTGACTCAAGTAGTAGATAGAATATCAGAACTTGAAGATAAAGTAGATGATTTAGGTCACACAAGCAAATATGAAAAATTTAAAAGCATACAAGAGAGGCTGGAGCGCTGGTTCAGAGGTTAAGAGCACTGGGTTCTCTTGCAGAGGACTCAGCTTCTATTCCTACTACCTACATTGCCACTTACAACCTGGAACCAGCAGTTCCAGAGCAGCTAACAAACCTTTTCTGGCTTTCAAGGGAATCATGCAGACACATAGTACACAGAGATGAATGCAGGTAAACATTCATAAACCTAAAATAATACACATATGGCGTGGGGGAGCACACACGCAGAAACTGTATGAGACCATGAAAAGACCAAGACTTTTAATTTTAGGCACAAATGAAGGAGAAGAATCCCAGGTCAAATCATAGTCCAGATCTTCAACATCACAGAAGAAAATTTCTCCAAACCAAGGAAAGAAACACACACACACGAGAAACACAGAGTCTTGGAACTACAAAAGATGCCAAATAGCCAAAGCAATCCTGAACAGAACAAAGCACAATGCTGGAGGGAGTACCATTCCAGATTTGAAGTCATATTACAGAGCCATCATAATAAAACAATGGCACAAAACAGACATGTAGACTAATGGAACAAAACAGAAGACCCAAACATGAGTACCGGTAATTACAGCTATTTGATAACTGACAAAGATGTTAAAAGCATACACTAGAGAAAAGACAGCATCTTCAACAAATGGTGTAGAGAAAACTAGATGTCCACATGTAAAAGATGAAAATTAGATCCTTATCTATCACTGTGCACAAGATTAACTCCAAAATAGATGAACGACCTCAGTGTCAGTTTGACCTCAGTAGCTCAAACTACTAGGAAAACAACAAAAAACAAAAAACAGGCAGAACCCTACAAGATATATTCATAGGCAAGGACTTTATTAATAAGACTTCATTTTTCTCAGAATTAATGCCAAAAGTTGATAAGTGGAATCTCATAAAACTAAGAAGATTTTTGTACAGATAAAGCTATCAACTGAGTGAAGAAGCACAAAGGGACAGAATCTTTGCTGAGTATCCATCTAACGGAGGGTTAATATTCAGAATATATAAAGCTCAAAAAACAAAGGGTCATGAAAACAAATGACTGATTTAAAAAAATGAGCTATGGTGCCTGGAGAGATGGCTCAGTGGCTTAAAGTACTGACAGCTCTTCCTGAGGACCTGGGTTCCAGTCCCAGCACGCTCATGGCAACTCGCAACCTTCTGTTATCTACATTTTAAGGGGATTAGACACCATCTTCTGACTTTCTCAGTCACTCTATGCACATGGTATACAGACATATATGTAAGCAAAATATCCATACCCATAAAATAAAATACTCTTTATAGTTCTGAATAAGGAGTTTTCATAAGAAGAAATAAAATTCGTTATCTTAAATTTTAAAATTTGAGCTATATGAAATAGATCAAAAATGTTCATCTTTAAGAATTAGGGAAATGCAAATCAAAACAGCATTGAAATTTCATCTTATCCTACTCAAAATGAAATGATCAATAAAACAACTGACAGCACATACTGGAGAGGGCATGGAGAAAGCGATCCTTCATTCACTGTTGGTGGGATTGCAAACTAGTCCAGCTACTCTGGAAATCTGCAAGGAAAACACCTCAAATACTAAAAGTAAATCTACCATATGACCCAACTATACACCTCCTTAGAAGATCCCCAAAGGACTCAACATCCTACACTACACAGACACTTGCTCAATTATGCTCATTGCCACTCTAATCACAATAGCTAGAAAATGAAACAATCCAAATGTCCTTCAACTGACAGATGATGAAAATGTGGTATCTGTATCTACACATGCACAGTGGATACTGTGTAGCTGTAAAGAACAATGAAACCATGACATATGCAAGTAAATTGGTTGGAATTAGAAAATATTATACTGGGTTAGGTTACACAGATTCAGAAAGACAAACACTGCATGGTCTCTCTTATCTGTGGTTCCTAGCTCCAAATATTCACATGTGAGTATAGAGCATTGGAATAACTACAGAAACAAGGAAAGTAAAAAGGAATTGTGAGGAGGTGTCAGGGGAGCACTAGAGAAGAGAATAGCACAATACGGGTGATATGGAGAAGAAAATGAGAAAAACAGGGGTGGTAATTGAATGGGGAAGGAGGTCAATACAGAAGGAAAGGGAAGGAGACGGGAAAAATGGACATGAAAGATGTCTGAAAAAGCCATAAGGAATCATATTTTTATTTACCTAAAATTACATATAATACATATAAGTGTATGTGAATACATATTCATATTTCTAATTAAGTCACATCCTTGGGATGACCCTGACATATAGACTATTTAGCAAAAATTCCAGTACAAGGTATGAGAAACCTTTCCTGTTGTTCGTCAGGGTTATCCAAAAGACTCATAAAACAATATAGCCTATTGCCACTGCTCTTTGTTGTCTCCCAAAGGTTGAAGGTAAGTCCCTATTATTGAAGACACCATGTGTTTTGGACATAAGACTCAGAGGATCTGAGCTGGGTCAGACCTAAATGTCTCCTCCATGAGAACTAGCTTTCATGGTACCAGAAGGTGCCCTGCAAGCTCCCAAGGGAGGAAATCGACCAATTGCTCTACACAGCTATGACCCCTATGAACCATAACAACTACGAGCATGGCACAACCCTAATGGTGCACCCCTATGAACCATAACAACTACCAGCATGGCACAACCCTAATGGTGCAATAGTGGCACTCTTATCTTGATGGTAACCACAGCTATCTAATTGGATTTAAGGCCTGCTCAACTGGAAGGAAATCATGTCTGGTACTGCAAACCTAGTCAACTATTACATAAAGAATTCTAAAAACACAGATATGGAAAACCATAAAAAGATGTTCATTAGTCACTAGGAAAATGCAGGCTACATTAAATAATAAATTACTACCTATCTATTACAATTCTAAACTTAAAAGACTGATCATAGCAAGTGTTAATACAGGGATAGGAACTCTGAACTCTGATTCAACATTGATAGGAATGCACAATGGTAAATGCACTACGGGAAAACATATGACAAGGTTTTATTTTTAATTGTTTTTGACTATAAAATAATGGGTTTCTTTATGACACTTTCATGTATATCACTGTGCTTTGCTCATATTTGCCCTCTGTGTTGGCTATTCTTGGTTGTCAATTTGACTATATCTAGAATTAACTAAACCCCAAGGAGCTGGGTATACTCATGCTGAAGTGAGCAGACCCATTCAAAATCAGGATCCCTTGAGGTAGGAAGATCCACCTTAAATCTGGACCACACCTTCTGTAGAAGCCTATATTAGGGACAGTGGAGAAGGAAGCACTTGCTCTTTGCCTGCTTGTCCTCACTCTCCCTGGTAAGTTCATTCCTTCACTGGCATTAGAGCCTACCAGATAAGACAACCAACCTGGTGGACCCAACAACTACTGGATTCTTTGATGTTTCACTGGGAGACAGTCATTGTTAAAACAGTCAGACCATAACCTTTAAGCCATTCTAATAAATCCCATATATATATATATAATCATTTTATCAGTTCTGTTTCTCTAGAAATCCCTAACAAATAGACCCTTCCACCACAGTATACCTGCCTCTCCTTCCATCTCCTGCTGGCTCCCTTCCTCTACACAAACAGTCTGCTGTCTCATGAATATAAATGTGTGTGTGTGTGTGTGTGTGCGCACATATATATATTTCCATGTGGATTCCACATAAAAGAGAAAACATGAACTAATCTGTCTTCCCTATTATCTTCTCTTTTTCTCTCCTCCCTCTGAACCCCTTTTCTCCTCATAAAGGCCCCCTTCTACTTCCATGTAATGTGTGTGTGTGTGTGTGTTTGTAAAACATATATGTGCAAAATACGTGTTTTCATATCTATATGTATATATTGATATGTTCAGTATGGTAGTTTCTTAAAAGTTAAATATTTATGCACAATATGGTCTTGGCATTCAACTAGACATTTATACTTACATAAAAGAAAATATTATGTACCCATACAAAGATGTTAGGTTGTACATGAATACACATTTTAGCGTCGTTGCTTAAAATAAAAACTGTCAACAACACCACCAACGAAAATCCACCAGCAAATGAAAGAATAAATTGTAGTACATTCATAAAATGGAATAATGCTCAGTAATAAGAATAAATGAACAAGGGATATATGCTTAACATGGGTGAATCTCAAAAACTAAGTGTCAGAAGTGGGACACAAGTTTCACGCAGGCAAATCCATCACAACAGAAACTAGACGGGTGGTTGCCAGGGGCAGAGGGTAAATGAAGAAAACTCGATGTGGCTATCATTTCATAATATATGAATATAACAAAACATCACATTATACAACTTAAATATATAAAATGTTGCCAATTACATCTCAATAAATTTGGGAGAAGACCTTCTATTTTAAGGCAAAAATATTTTAATTGATTAGTATGTTGTGAAATCCACATCTTGGAATAATGACCTACCCTCTGCCACTGTAAAACTAGAATCCAAAGAAATATTACCGATCTACCATTTACACCTGTCTATGAGGGAGCAGAGGGAGACATTTAAGATTTCTCAAGCTTCAGTTTTGAACGCACCAGTTATGGGCCGTAAGTTGCCTGGGCTCTGTTTTCCATCTATAAAAAGTGCCTAGCATGCAATGATACAAATCCTCTCCCTGAGCTACCAAGAAAAACGAACCCCATCTTCCGGAGCCCCTCAACCCGCACAGTCTTCAAGCACGCTCAAGGCCAGTCCCTGGTCTTTTGACAGTAACATGGCCGCGGGCCCTGAGCGGCAGCGAGGGCTGACAATCCCACTCATACCACACTTAAAAATTGCAGAATGAGAAGCTGTACCTCACACAACTGCAGCAGCAGAAGCGGGGAACATCTTCTCCGGTAGGCCACGGACTTCGCGCAGAAGCCTCCTAGGGCGTCAAGATGGCGCCGCGTGAGAGTGAGGGGCGGGCTCCTTCCCAGAAGGCCTTGCGCGCCTCCCTTGCTCTCCCTCCGCCAATTAGTGACACCGGCTCAGATCACAGCCTCATAGAGGTGGAGGGGAAGCTTTCCACAGTGTCTGCCGCAAAGCTCTCAGTCAATATTTGCTGAGGGTGGGACGGAGCCATGCGTGGCCTGGTGTATGATATACTGGAAACTACCTGGTGGGAAGATTTTTCTTTTTCTTTCCAAGGCGGGCAAGGATAGGGACGAAGACTCACTTTTGATGCGTTCTATATAATTAAACACTGAATAGTCTGAATATACTCACAAATAGCTTTTGGATAGCTTTCAGCAATTATAGGCCGCCATTAATACTACCAGGTGAAAAGTGTGAGTCAGGCTTTGTGGCTTGCATACTTGCAGTTAAAAGCAGAGGGATTCTGAATGAAACACCTCTGCCCATGAACTCTCAAATGCTAGCTCTCCTGTTTACTGGGTATGCAATCTTAGGCAGCTTGCCTAACCACTCTAAGCATCTGCCAAATGGGGAAAAACAGTTCCTACTTTATAGTGCTCAGCACCCTGGGTGTTTAATAAATCTTAACCATTATTCTCATTCATAATAAATACATCCTGAATCAGATTAGCTTCCTGTAAACTCGTGACACTAGAAAAGATGACTTTTCTCTGATTCATATGGCACACTAGATGAAATGACAGCCTATAAAATAGTCTTGTGTTAGCTGAGAGGATCTGGGTGGGCATGCTACTCTCTGACAAAGGCTGCCCACTTTGGGAGCTGCTCCAGGTCTATACAACAATGCCACCATGAGCTCCCTGAATTTGTCAACACTCTCCAACTCCTATGAGGCAAGTTGCTGCTAGATTTCTGTTTAAAGTCTGTATATTTAGTCAAGAGAAATGAAAACATATGCCCTTGCAATGGCTTTTACATGAAATGTGCATAGCAGCTTTGCTCATCGTAATAAAAACATTGCTAACAACCAAATGTTCATAAGCAGCAAACTACAGTTTATTCATAAAATAAAATACTGAGTGATTAAACAGGATAAATTCTAATATGTGAGTCTCCAAAATACATTATGAAACAAGCAAGACATAAAGGACACTTACTGTGTGATTCCGTTTATTTACAACGCTAGATAAGAAACTAATCTACAGTTGCAGAGAGTAGATCTGTGGTTCCCTGGGGCCAGGGCTTGGGGCTGGGATGAATGGACACAGAGCAGGAGACCATTTTGACACACACTAGAAAGGTGCACATCCTAAGTATGGTAATAATAAGCTACAAGAGGGGAGCTTTGTCAAAGCTCATTAAACTGGTTAAATGAAAATGAGTCACACGATATCACATGTAGACTGTACTTCAGTAAAGTTGACATTTAAAAAAAAATAATGACAAATGTCTATAACTCATGTCTTTAAATAAAGAAAATTATCTCAGAAAATTTCTGAAATGTGGGGGAGGGCTGCCAATAATTTGAAAGGCCTGGAGAAAAGAGCATTGGTTTATTTGGGAAAGAAATTCCACCTGTGGGCTGCAGCGTCCCCCTCATGTCTGAGATTTCTAGTCTACCTTGTGGATTACAGTCTTTCCTAGCCAGCACCAAAGGCCTTTTCACAAAAGATTAATTCACGGCAAAAAAGCAATCATTAACTATGCTGACTTTATGATATAAGATCATTTAGCAACTAAAGATATGTTTATAGGCACCTTTGCAAAATAGAAAAATTTCATGTTCTAATTTTTTATATAAAAAATCAGCCTTGGTTCCATGATTGTGTTTTTTAAAGTATGCATCTATGAAAATAGGAAAAAGTTAACCCGTGGTGTAAATGTCCAGGTAGCGCAGGTGTGTTGGCACTCACCTTTAATCAATCCCAGTGCTTGAGAAACAGGTGGATCTCTGTGAGTTTGAGACCAGCCTGGTTCACACTACAAGTTCCAAGTTTTCCAGAGTAACACTATGATCCCTGTTGCAAAAAAAAAAAAAAAAAAGAAAGAAAGAAACGAGAAGAGAAGAAGAAGAAGAAGAAGAAGAAGAAGAAGAAGAAGAAGAAGAAGAAGAAGAAGAAGAAGAAGAAGAAGAAGAAGAAGAAGAAGAAAAGCAAGATGGCAGCTCCCTTCCGGGAGGTGAAATGAAAAAAAAAAAAGCAGCAAGGGGACTTTCAAGTCTTGACAACATTGTATTTCTTTTGCTTTATTTTGTTTAATAGCAGTGATGTATACAGCAGCATGTGGGGTAGCCCACAGAGACACGGACTATGATAAAACAGAAACTGGAGCGGGCAGGGCATTTCTCCCACCAAGTCCTTCAAAATCCATAGCATCTGGGTTTAATGGTAGATTTTGTCAATCTCATCTTCAAAGATTTGAACAGCATTGCATCCCCAGAACTGTTCTTTCATCTGGTGGCGCTAGCACAGGATGGGGCCTTTCCTGGAACACAGCTGGAAGAGTTGGAAACCTCAGCAAACAACAAGCTTGACTGCTTGTTGCACTAGCACGGGAGCAGGGGCCTCCAGGAAGAGTTTTTGTGATGGAGCAAAGCAGGATCACATAAGGGTCCGACTGGCAGTCACAAGTTCTCAAGTGTGATGAGGGATAAGACTCTGGACCAATCTCTCCTTAATCACAAATTTAAAATAAAATAAAATCCCCACTGTCTCCCAAACATCTTTCTCCTTTAGTCACCTTGACCCCTGGCTAGATGTACAAGAAACAGGTAGATGCTTGCTTTCTTCCATACCCTCCATTTTGTCTTGCTAGGTGACAAACTGAGGGATGACCTAAGTTGCCCTGAACAAGAAAGAGGGTTGGGGAGGGGGAAGTTTGCAGGTGGCTCTGTTCTATGTTGAACTGTGAAGCCTTAGATGCTGCTTACCAACAAGGACAAGTGTCCAAAATATGGAACCGGGCCCTGTCAGTTCCAGCCCTTTGCCTCTTGGCCTCAGCTGTCAGTCAGCAATGACCCTATGAGCCTCACCACTGATGTGAAATGAAGGCCTCCGCAGTCCACCCCACCCCACCCCCCAACAACAGCAGCTGTTTTACTTTCAAGCCAGGGTATCCATTCAGCCCTGGGTAGCTTTGAACTCAAGATTCTCCTTTTTCAGCCTCCAGGGTGTTGGGATTACAGGCCCAGCTCAGATAGTTCCTTGTGAAGTTCCTTTTCTACATTTCACACTTGCTAGATCTCGTAACATAGGCCAGTGTACATTTGCCAGGCCTCCTCCCAGAAGGAGGTACCAGACATTCTGAGTCCTGGACGTGCATTAATGTCCTGAATGGCTCCATGCTCCACTCCAGTGTACCAGGAACATATCAGCTAGTAATTGTGGTCAATACAAAGCAGACTCTAAGGCAAGTTCTAGGCCAGGGAGAGATCCCATGTCAAGAAAAAGGAACTAAACCTGAGAGTGTCCTCTGGGCTCCTCATACCCTCAGGAACAACAACAAAAACCAAGCAGGGACTAAGAAATGTCAGACTGAAAGCACAGGATGCTCTTCATGGTTGTTTCTGTCCTGGCTGGAGCAGAGGCCAGCAGGGCTCTCTTACTGGTGAGGCAGCCGTGGCTGTGTGAAGAGCTGCAGTCAATCTTGTCTGGTTCTTAGCTTTCTTAAGCAATGAAGTAGAGCGAAGGTATTTCCACCCCTCCCAGAGAGGAGGCAGAATTGCTGGTGCTGTCAGGGAACATTCCTTTAGTCACCTGAAGGCTCTTCCAAAGTGTCCCTCAAGTTCCTGTGCCAGGCTCCGTGAGTGGGAGGCTGTCCCTCCCCATCCTTGGAGCCCTTTCCTCCTTCCTGGTTTAAGCCTGCAGTGGTGAGCAGCACAAAAATGGCTTTTGTCCTACTTGCCTAGTCCAGACAGGGCAGCCAGGGGCAAGGCCACCTCTGAAGCAGTGCTCTTTCTCAGGGAAGGCTTCTGCCATGCACAGCCCAACACTAGGTCCTCAACAGAGCAGCCTCTGGCCCAGCACACTTTGCACCCCCAGGCATCTCCTTTGCAGCACTTACAGCTTTTATTAATTATAAGTTCCTTATTTGCGCATATTTTACAAATGCAAATTATCCTCATTATGACTAGCTAATCTACAGGGTTATCTGTGTTCAGAGAGCAGGGGTGGGGTCTGTTATAATCACCACTCTCAGGACCCCACAGGTGCTTACATGTTCCCACAGATGAGTTCATGCTCAGTCTCTACTGTTCCTTGCCATGCAAACGCAGGTCACTTCTCTACTTCATGCCTTGGCTTCCCCAGTAACCAAAGATTGGACTTCAGGTTCCCTTACCACAGATACTCACATACTGAGAATTGGTGAGAACAGGGCTGGAAAGAGCCAGAAGCAAGAAGCAAGTTACTAGTAATCCAAGAGTTAGTCTCTAACAAGCAAAGTACTCATGCCACCAGTAATCTCAGAGTCCTTGCAAGCCAAACCAAAGTTTAGCATTTGCCAAGCTGAACAGGTAGTCCCATAGGAAATATATCTGGGGAAAGTCATAATAGTAATTATGGCCACACTAGGCTTGTTGTTTGTGGGTCTATTCCTCACCCATGTCCCTCTCCTACCTAACCTTTCTACAGGCCAGTGTTGTTCTGGCCCCTGGCCTCAGATGTGAAGAAGTTTCTAGAGTCTCTGGATCCAGATCTAGCGTATAGTTCAGAGATGAGGACATTATCTTCAGTCAGCAGACTCTAGTGGCAGCTCTGGGTGGCTCAGATGGAGACGGTCATTTGAAGAGAGTTTCATGAATATCTAAATGAAAACATTCTTACCTTAGGAACAAGTAATTCTACTTAAGAAAGTATGCTGCAATTCTACTCCCTTTGAAAATGTGACACCATATGCTCAAGGACATTCATGGAAACTTTTATGGGGAAAGATGGGAAAGGCCTTAATTGTCAGCACTCAAGACCCGTTAATAGTTACATTCCCAGGTGATCGGTTCCAGTTCAGTGCAGGCTTTAGGAAGGTCTGGCACGTCTCTGTGCTAATACATGAGATGGCTAAAATACAGAGACGGCCTGGGTACCTGTCAACAGATGAGTGGATAAAGAAAAGATGCCCTGTGAGTGCACAGATATACAGAGAGAGACAGAGACAGAGAGAAACAGGGACAGAGACAGAGAGAGTTGCACATAGAAACATGCAGGCATACCTATGCATTACAGGCAACCACACACATACATGTACATACATGCAGAAACACACATATGCAGGTACATACACAGTATGCAGACACAAACACAGATGCAGGTACACACAGACACACACACACACACACATATACACAATGGAATTTTACTCAGAAAGGAGCTTAAAATCCTGTCACTTGGAGCAAAATGAGTAGAACCAGAGCACACTTCCTAAGTGAAATAGGCCAGACATATAAAGACAAATACTATGCCTTCTTACTTCCATGTGAGACTTGAAATGTCAATGTGACCTTAAGACAGTGGTGACTAGGAACTGGGAAGGGTACAGGTCCTGAGAAGAGGGTGGTTTCGTATGACCAGTGAGCACTGTAAGCATGGATGAAAATATCACAGCAAACCCCACTGGAATGTATAACTAATATGTGTGACTAACAAAGAGCCTTACACTGAAAAGCAGGAGGCAGAACAGGGTTGAGATGAGACAAGTAAAGATTAGCATAGACACAAATCCTTGCATTTTATGTGTTGGATCCTGTCACCCCCAAATCTAAATGTTCAAATGTCACCTGGAGACAGTCTTTATGGAGGTAATCAAGTTCAAATGAAGGTGTTAAAGTGGGACCTAGTGAAGTATCATTGGTCCTTACAAAAGAGGGAACTGTAGACACAGACATGCACACAGAGGGGAAATCAAATATAAAAAAAGACAGAGGTCAAGATGGTATTTCTATAAACCAAGGGCCACCAAAGTCAGATGGCAGACAACAGAAGCTAGAGGAGAAGCTGAGGAGAGCTTCCCTCACCACCTACAACTCAAGCTCAGGCTTCCAGTCTCCAGAGACAGGGAACAGTAAATTTCCATTGCTTAAGCCACCCTGTCTGCAACACATTGTCATACTAAATCTAGAAAACTAATTTTCTTTCTCTCTCACACTCTCTCTCAGGAACTGAGGTAAGAAAGGGCTTCTCACTCTGTGCTCTTGTGTATATCCTGCTTTATTGCCTGTGAGTGTGTTCTCTCCCTCTCCCTCCATGCTCCTGAGTCAGGTAATCAATTGTCTGAGAATTCAAACAGAGCCGTCTTCAGACCACAGTCCCCAACCTGGAAACAGTCCTATCTCCCAGTCTAACCTCAGTGTATGACTACCTGTTCCTAAGTCTGAGGCTAAGTTGTGAGGGCCCATGGCTGCCATGCTCAGGCCTGCACCGGACTTATCAGCCAACCAGGATGTCTGCAAGTGCAAGGAGGTGATGCTAGAGACTCTGCAACCTCAGCCCATCCTGTTGTTCGCGCAAGGTGGGAGTTTGGGAGTGGAGGATAGTAAACAAGTACCATTCATCTTTGTGTAGCAGGAAGCCCCACGACTGCCGAGCCCCGCTACCATCTGAGTCAGGCAGGTGGCTTGACTCATATATCAGGATGACTCATTGCGTGCGAAGAAGCCCTTTTTCCTTTCTGGAGTAAATGGGCAGATGGATGGCCACTGTGTGAGTCACAGGGCCTGGGGCCCAAATAGCTGTGCAGATGGAGAAAAAATGAGATCCCATGCAGGAGGTACCTACCTCATCAGAATGGGGGCCCTGCCCCCTGTGTGCGCTGCACCTGGCAGACACTAGGATTCCCAGAGCCACAGAAGCCCCTGAAGCAAAGGAGGCCTGCAGTCTCGGCATGGTGGTGGCTGCCACCAGGACCTTGGCCGCCTTTCAAAGTAGAAATGATCAGAAACTTGGAACAAAACTCAGTGTGGAAGAAATTAGAACGGAGACTGTTGAGTGCCAGGGTCAGTCTAACCCTGGCTCTGAATATCACGCGGAGATGACCAAGCGTGGGAATAACCACCTCAGGTGTCAGCATTTGAAGTTATTGAGAAGGGTGTTCTTGTCAGTGGCTCCTCACTCTGAGGTCCAAGAGCACCTGAAGCCACAGGCAGTTAACCTCTGACCCTGCTTCCCCTGTCCTGCAAATTCAGAATAAACCTTTTTTTTTTTTTTTTGATATCCCTCAGAGACCTACTGAGAATATATGTGATCAGGAAAGACATCAGGGAGAAAGATTTCACACTCAGCCACAGGGGACGGTGTCTAGACCCCACATGCTGCAGAAGCAACCTGCTAGTCCTTAGGCAGATTCATACAACAGTAGTAAGGAGCCGCGCCAACTGTGCTGCCCTACGCATGTCCACAGGCACATGATACACAGGCCATGTGACCTTCTGTTCCAGAACACACACTGTTCTTTCCTGGGGGCACGAGAGTCCACAGGGAAACGTCTCTGGTCTAGGAAAGCTGTCTAGGCGTCCAGTGTAAATACATAAACAATGATCTGAAGACTAGTGGCCAGTTATGATAAACAATACACTGAAACCCGGGCTGAGAGGACAAAGGAAGGGAGGGAGGCTTTCCTAGAGCGGCTTTGGATTTGAATTGAAGGTAAGTAGAACCTGACCAGGTTAAATGAGAAAAGAAAAAAGTTCACACAAAGGGAATACCTTAGTCAAATGCTAGTAAGAAATGAGTAAGAAGCAGCTGAGGACCCAGGGAGAAATGGGAGACGCTGGAGCGATGGGTGTTCGGGGAGAGAGGAAGCCAGGGAGCTGGTTGAATAAACATGGCTATGTAAGATTCCATGTTCCTCCTCAGTTGCAAGGGAGCCAATGTATGTTTCTCCATGGTGTGTGCACTGCAGCGGTGGGGGGAGAGGTAGCTGTTAGTTAGGAGCCAACTGGGAATTCAGTAAGTAATCCCAAGGCCCCAGTGGTCAACGTGTGAGGCCTAAAGGAAGACTCAGACGTGCACCACTGTGGATTCTCACTGGACAACTGAAGGGGCAGATGGGGTAGAGGTGGCAGGTTTCAGGTTTTCTGACTCGACTGGTAAAGAAGATGGAAGGAGGGGTCAGTTATCACCATGGACATGTTGTTTTGGTAAAGGCATGACCATGGGTCATCTAACTAGAGATGTCCAACAGGCTGGCAGAAATCTGGGTGTGGAACTTGAGAGAGAGAACTTGGAGGGCATATTTTTCCTCTGACACATTTTTGTGCAGCTTCCATTCCTGAGGCTTGGCTCTGGCCACTGTGGACTGGTGGGGGAGGCGCAGCTCTGAGATCCTGGGTGTGTTGACACAGCCACAGCAGCAAAGCCACTGCCTTCCCAGCTCCTACGTGGGCAGCAGAATGTGTGTAGACTCAAGGGTCCCTGGCAAGGTGGCAAACTGCGAACGCAGCTCTGGGCAGGCACTGATGGTCTGTCTCCAGGTGTGTGCCCCCCAGGTGAGCTTCCCAGGTGAGATGCATTCCTTTAGAATTGCAGAAGTCCCAGAGTTCCCAGGGACCAGCTGGCAAGTGGAAACCTAAGGTAGGGGAGGCAGAGAGGAGCCAAGCTCTCTTCCTGAATATCCCAGAAGGAATAGCATTCAAAGTAATCAGCAGTGCATGTCGTGAGACGGTAGGCTGGCCAAGATGGGAAAAGGGGATACCAGGAGGGTCCCCACATATCTTAGTGGAATTGCTCTGATGTGGGGTCAAGTCAGGATAGCATCACAGTAGAGACACTCAAGGATGCATAGCCACAAAACCTGTCACTTGCAGGATCTTGTCAGCTGCCCCATCTGTCTGCACTGAACTTCATAAAACAGTTCTTATCCCCACTTTATGGATGAAGAAAGTGGAGGGCAGAAGGATCACATAGCACTCCCAAAATCACCTCTCCCATTGGCTGGTGGTGATTCTGGGGTTTGGAAGTAGTCTGACTGATTCCCAGGCCTGCCTTTTTAACCACAAAGTGACAGGCTCTACCACAAGGCACATGGTGAGTGGCTAGTGTATTCACAGGGTACTTTCTGCTGCTAAAAGCACTCTCCTATACTTATGTCCCCAAATTGACAGAAACAGAGCCAAGATTAAACCTTTAGCCTGGAATGGCTTTTACAGTTTTCTCTGGGGCTTGAAGCTAGACCTGATGTCTGGGGCTGCAGCCCTTCCAGGCACAGGAGGCAAAGAACAGCACTGAGGAGCTGAACCCCTCCATAAGGCCATACCGGTCACTGGACCACTCCTGGAATCACAAGGAAGAGCTAATCAAGATGAATGGCAGTGGCTGGTGCAGACTCACCCTTCACGTTTGAAACCCTAAAAGATAAAAGCTTCTCCTAGTGAGTTCCCACGTTGACTTTGTGCTCAGTCTCTTCTTGACTTCTGGACTCTTTAGAATGCAGTCTGAATCTATACTCAGCATTAATTGATGGGACAACAGTGCTACTAGTTGTTTGTCATACTACTGCTCTACTACTAAGCACCTACTACTACGCTAAGCACAATATTAGGCTTCCCAAAATGCTGACAAACCTGAAGAATTCCTAGATACCCTTTAAGCAGATACAACCAATGTTGGTATCTGATTACATTTTCTTCATGCACCATCTACCTACCTTTAATTTTTAAACAATTTCTTCTATTTTTAACTATATGTGTCTGAGTGGGGCGTGTGCACATGAGTGCAGGTGCACCCAGAGAGCAGGGTCATTGGATACCCCAGAATTGGCGTCACAGACAGCTGCTGGACATCGGTACTGGAAACCAAACTCCAGCCTTCTGTAAAAGCAATACAGGCTCTTAACTGCAGAGCCATCTCTTCTGCCCCCTTTCATTTTTTATTTGTTTGTTTTGTCCCTTAAGAGGAAGTTGTAGATGGATATCTTTTACCTTTAGTTACATATATCCTGCAACAGTCTGCCAAAAACTGTGCCCTCTCAAACTATAAAGCCATAATCTCTATCACAGGGTGCACACTGATGCGATGCAGTCATCCGGTGTGTTATCCTCACTCAGATTTCTGCCAGTTGTCTCTGTAAAATCCTTTCTAGCCAGGGCAGTCAAACTTATGCATTGCATCTGTATTTTATATCCTGGGGCACTGGAATTGTTCTGAAATCTAACATTTTTAGAAGTAAACAAGATAGTTAATGTGTTAAATATCTCTATACTGATTTATCTTTATCAGGTGGGGTTCAGGTTGTACATTTTTGGAAGGGGTTTTTGTTGTTTTGTTTTAAGTCTCCTTTGTCAATGTCTCCTAGGAGGGCCATGCTGTCGGTCTGTATGATTAAATTTAATCTTAGGACCAATGGGATGGTCAGCAAGGAAAGGCATCTGCCACCAAGCCTGACAACCTGAGTGTGATCCCTGCAACCCACATGGTCCCCACACCCAAAAGTTGTCCTCTGACTCACGTGTACACACGCACAGAAGAGGTAAGTTTAAAAGTTAAGTCTTAGAGTACAGTTCAGGAACATAGCCCTAGGTACTTAGAGGACTGAGGCAGGAAATCTCTTGAGCCCAGGAATACAAGGCCAGCCTGGCACATGTTTTTGTGGTTTTTCCTAATCTTCATGATTTCCTACATGTAGGAACTATCTTCCCTTCCCACCTCCATGACATTAAAATGAAGGTTCAGAGAGGTTAAACAGGTACAAAAGCTGTTGTGAGAACTTGAGGGGCTCCCTAAGATCCCACATCATTTCCCAGCTGACCACACTGCCCTTTCCTTTTGCAGATGTGAACATCTGGCTTTACTGTTGCTTAATTGAGCCCATTTAGGACAGGTGAAAGCAGAAATGATACCTTCTTATTAACAGCCTGTGTTTGTGGTGGTTTCAACTTTGGCGGAAAGCTGCCTGAACCATAATCATCTGCAAAGTGAGGGAGCCATGGCCATGTGGATCTTGCTAGCGCCCACGTGTACTTCGGCCACGTTATGGCAATTGAGTTACTGGAAAGTCAATTTCTTGCAGTGAGTAAATTCATTTCATGCTGCAGAGGAAACTCTGGGGAGGCCTTTCATCATATGATTGCCCTCTGATTTATTATCCAGGTAAATATGGATTTTTCCGTTCTTACTCATGTGTTAATCACTGTAAAGAAACTTCTCACTCGAACATTTGTTAGCCAGGGACACTTCCTAAGAATATTGTAAAACAAATCAGAAGATCTCAATATTTAATCAAAGAGAAACAATGCAGCAACCATCAATTATGTGTGGCTTCATGCTCCCCTTTCCAAGTGACCTTGGGATTATATTTGCGGGGAGTGGGTTTGTTTTGTTTCTTGGTTTGTTTTGTTTTGTTTTTTTGGAGACAGGGTTTCTCTATGTAACAGCATAGGATGGCTTGGAACTTAATTTGTAGACCAGGCTGTCCTCGAACTCACAAAGATCCACCTGCCTCTGCCTCCCAAGTGCTGGGATTAAACATGTGCACTACCACTGCCCATATGAGGACCACTAGTCTTATACCCACGTCAGACCCTGCTAAGAACACAGAATCTGGTGCACCATCATACACACACCAAATCTAAGTCACTTGGTTTTAAATAGGGCCGTGAGAACACTAATGCTTTCTACAGTGGTAGAGTGTGCTGGGGCTTCTGACAAGCCTGGCTCCCAGGGACACTGGACTACGCTGGTGTTACCATGTCATCCTTATGCCTCTTGCCCTTTGTTTGGCCTCCTGCCCACAGCATTCACCAAGGGAAGGAATGGTTCCTCCACCCCCAAAGAAGCCCTGAATGATCACGGAGAGTTGCACTGGCCTTAGGGAAGGAGCTCCAGGAGGCGACCTTCTGGCTGGGCTCCCAACTGACTCCCTAATGCTGAGAGGGAACCCACTCTGCTGCGTGTTCCAATGTACAGGATCTGTACAAAGTTCCCTGTAGCTCTAACAAAGTTCTAAGAAGCTTCTTTGGGGAAGGGGAAACAAACCCCTTATTCTGGGTCTTGTTAAGACTGATGCCAATAAACACAAGGCACCTGTTGAGTCCAAGGGCAGAGTGCTGCCTTGCTGGGAAAAGGGTGGGTTTTTTGTTTGTTTGTTTTGTTTTTGTTTGTTTTTTAGCTCACAGAAAGTCTGCTGCAGAGCTCTGCCCTGCTCCAAATGAGGTGTTTGTAGCTTCTTTCTAGTTCTGTGTGCTCCCTTCTAACCCTCCATCCCTCCCCTATCTTAGATTCAAAGCAAGTAGACTGTAGACCAAGCCAAGTTCAAGTTGGTCAGTACACAGGCAGACTAAGCAGCAGTGTGCTGATACCCTTGAGCAACCAGCTCCTGGGGAGGTCCAATCTGCAGCATTTGGTGGTCTTGGCTATGTAAGAATGAAGTATCCCACTAAGGCTGATTCCAAGCTCCCAGCAGTTCAACAAACTACTCCAAGATTTCCTGCACATTTACCAACTGGTTGTGGAGAGCTGGAGGAGGAGGAGCAGGAGGAGCTGGCTCTTGTGAGTTCTAAGAATACATTTCATCAGCTTTGTTTGAGGCCTGAGCAGGGGTGGGCAGAGCTGCCTCTGCATTTAAGATGGATGGTCAGCTAGGCTTCTGTGGACTGGCATTTCCTGCCCCTCCTCTCAAGGTACACCTTTCCCCCCAGGGCCTGGGACCGTGCATGTGGCAGTGGGCTTGAGATTTTGAGGGTGCTCAAATACTCAGGTTTACCTTTCTTAGGAAGCCGTTCTAGGCATCAGCAAAGGAAAGATCTTAAGATGGCAGAGGGAGAAGAAAGCAATGGTTCCTACTTGGCTAACACCATTGTGAGTGTGTGTGTGTGTGTGTGTGCACATCTGTGAGTGTGTGTTGAAAAAGCAATCTGCAATGTTAACAATAAGGAAATAGTTGGTTTCAGGAATTAGGGGTCAGTTCATGTGCATTTCTAAGCCTATCCTTTCCACTGCTGCTTGGAAAGCTCTCTGCTCGCTCATGTGGATGCCCCACCCTGTGTGTCTGTGTTCAGCCTAAAAAATCCAAAAGGCTTCACAACTCTGTATTGCCACATGACCCTGGGCCAATCATTCAGCTACCAAAAGCTCTCTGCTGCCAGTTGAGACCCATCCAGGTTCTAGGGAGGGCTCTTCTGGTCCTAAGAAGCAAAAGGCATTTAAATTCACTGAATGCATGAATGTGTTAGTTTTAAAGTCATAACGATCATTTGGGATTCTAGATCCTAGGGTCAGTGTACAACCAGTCCCTCTAGGAAATTGCAAAGTGGGTCTCGGGACTTTTCTCTCTTCCCATGGTCTGTTGTCTCCACAAAGCCTGCTGTCTCAGTGCACAGGGATCCTTGTGTCTTCAGATGTGAGCCTTTTATGACATGACCATCAGGCCCGGCTCCATCTCAGGAGCTCTCTATCTTCTGTCCCCATTTTGAAGGCCAGCTTCCCTTTCTCAGGGGCCAAAGTCTGATCTGCCTGTGTCCTGTGTTTAGGCAAGACCATGTGTGCTTCAGGACACTGGCATTTTGACAACCTTCGGCACAGATGTCTGTTCACATCTAGTCCTTTTGAGCATGGCCAGGGAATCAGTGGAGAAATACTTGATGGTGGCATGGTCCTACAGGGAACAAAGGGCAGCACTCACACAGCCCAGGTGTCTCCTGCCCCAGGTTGGCCAAGCACAGTCATGGCCATGAACAATATACTAAGGATCTAGATATTCCCAACTCTTTGCAAGGCATCGGAGAACCCCATATTGCAATACTGAAGTCTAAGGACAGGAACTTTATACAACACATTAGTGCTACTTCATTGAATCAAGGCAACCTCAGAAGGTAAGCATTTTAATATCCATTTTAAAGGTGAGGAAGATGATACTCAAAGAAGAAACAGGCATGCCTGACGATCCCATAGTTGAGAAAGAGCCACACTCTGTGCCAGCCAAGGCCAGTGTCCTGTGCTCACCACAGGGGAGCTGTAGAGATCACCACAATATTTTATCTAGCAATCTGGCCAAAAGTGAAAGAACCCACAGCCAAGCATGTTGAAGAAAATGAGAGTTTACTGGCTGATATACTGGAAAAGCTGGGGAGCGTCCGGCCTAGTGGTGAAGAGTATTGCTCTTGGCAAAGCACAGCAGCACACACAGGCTTCTCGGGGTTCGGGCAGCCTTCCCATCAAAGGGCCAAGGCGACTGCCGAGTGTCCTTATGATCCAGATTAATCAGACGGAGCAAGTCTCCTATCATTACTGAATTTGAAACCCCCAATTGATGCTCCTCATGCTTTGCTGGCCCCATGCCCATTGCTAAAGCAACTAGTTGCCTAGACCAGGTAGGTCTTATGATCTCGGCCTGACCATCCACATGGTGACTGATCTTAGATCCAGGGTTGATGATGTGATAGCTACTCTTGGTTGTCAACTTGACCACATCTGGAATTAAGTAAAATCCAAGAACGGAAGGCATAGTAGTGAGGATTTTTTTTTTTTTTTTTTTTTTTTTTGCTTAATTTAAAGTAGAAAGATCCACATCTAATCCAGGGTCTGGAGGCAGGAAAACAGGTTCCTTTAATCTAGGTTCTGAGGCAGGAGACATGCCTTTAACCTGGGTCCTCAGGTGGGAAGACATGCCTTTAATCTGGGCCAGGCCTGCTGGAAGACTATATAAACACAAGGAAGGGAGCTTTTACACTTTGCCAGCTTGTTCTTGCCTTGCTAGCAAGTCCATTCTTTCCCTGGCGTTGGAGCCTACTTCCTCAGGATTCCAGTGAAAGATTCCAGGATTCAGGATTCCAGCTGAGGGCCAGCTAGACATCCAGCCTCACAGACTGAGCAACCACTGGGTTCTTGGACTTTCCATTCATAGCCAGTCATTGTTAGATTAGCTGGACCGCAGTTTTTAAGCCATTCTAATAAATCCCATTTCTTTCTCTCTCTTTCTCTATGTGTGTATGTACATACGTACATACGTACATATGTACATATGTATATATATATATATATATGTACATATACATTCTATAAGTTTTGTTGCTCTAGAGAACCCTGACTAATGCAGATGTCAACCCATGAAACCCATGGGCCCCAAGGGCAGGAGGAACTTCTCCAGAGGAAAACAGTTGCTCCAAGCAGAAGAAAGGTTAATGGAACTGAGCAGGCAATGGCAGCTGATATTCTCTTGGAGTGGAGAGACATGAAGGGCACTTAGGCCTAGTCTAACCTCAGGAACACACATGGGAGACAGCACCCAGCTCTTAGACATGGATATGACAGTTGCCTAATAAAAGCTAAGCAAATGAAAGAATGAACACTGGTCCATAGCATGTGGATTGATAAAGAGTTGCTGACTCAGTTTCTCTTTCAGGCCCCCCTCCCTCTCCTTCATCCTTCCTTTTTGGAGGTTTGCTGATATCCCCCCCCCATACACGCACACACACACAGGAGAGTGGTATAATACAAAGCCAGCTCCTGGGTGGACTAGGGGTGCCCTCGGAGCTGTGGGCCTTCCTGTCAAGGTTGGAAGTTAAGGTTGGAAGTTTTCTTCTTATCTGGCAGTCTATCGCTGTGAGAACATCACAGACACAGCGCCGCAGCAGGGCCTCAAAGTGAGGCTAGGGACACACCCACCCAAGTCCCTTCGGAGGCCCAGCTATGCCGCCCCACCCAAGGAAAGGTGAAGGTCTGAACTGGGTGTCTGGAGTTTCTCAGACCCGTGTTCGTGGGACGCTGAGCAGGTCTGGGTGCGGCCCCAGGGTGTGCTCGGTTCTCTGAGATGGGAGATCGTGGCATCCAGTCCCCTCTCATGGTTAGACATGATTTACTGCCATTCCTTCTTAGAACTGCCCTGGGGATCCTTTGTGAGAACTCTGGGGTGAAGCCAGCTCAACACAGATGCACCACTGCAGGGTCAATCAGCCAGAGACAGGGTGAATCAGCTGGGGCTGGGAAAGTCTTCTCACAGAGGGCTCTGACAGACACAATCCCTCCCTGTCCTTAAGACAGGGCTTAAGCCACGGCTTCTCCTGACTCCGAAAGGAGACCAAATGTCAGAATTGTAAAAATAAGCTTTGCTTGCTGCGAGAGATGGGCCTTAGGTTCTTCTTTGTGTGAGCCAATTCCAGGATTGCTCAAACCAGGACAGTGTTTGTGCGCTCTCTATCACAACAAATGCAGGCTTCTGTTTGCTATCTGAGGCAACTTTTCCAACAGACACACTCTCCGTTCTCAACAAGTAGTTCACATCAAGGAAGGGGCCTCACACCGAGCCTTCAGATAACAAACCTGAGGGGAAGAACTGAGAGAGAGAAGCCACGTGAGGGTGGGTTACAACGCTTACAACTGTTTTATGCTTGCCTATGCTGGGTTTTGTGTACCTTGTTCCAGGCCAGAGTTGTGGCCCTGTAGACGCTGGGTTCATTCCTGAAGTAATCAAAATGATCTGATACCAGGCTAGAACACACGGTCACCACTGGATACAGGGTTGATGCCAGGCCAGGCAAACCCTGGGGACTGGAGGGCAAAAGGCATGTGGATCTCTGAAGCCAAAGTGAGGTTCTCTTTCCAGGGGAGAGAGTGCTAGCTGTCAGCAGATAAGAACAACAGCTATCCTCTCAGGGTGGGGGAATGAAGGGCAGAGGGGGATGAGCTTCTAGGCCTTCCCCAGGGTGACAGTTATGGATGTTTTGAGTGTAAGCGCTGGGGTTAGCTGGGGTTAGCTCCGCTTCGTTACTTATTAACTCTGTGACTTTGAACAAGTTGCCTAATCTGGTGTTTGACTTCTTCACAGGCATAATGGAATAACAGCAGGTACCTATTTCACGAGGTTGATTTGGGAATTAAGTAGGTGGATGCAGGGAAGATTCCGTGCAAGACCTAGCAAGTGCAAGCGTGCTCTCTAACCCAGAACTGCTCTGTCCTCTTCCGTCCTCCTGAGGGGAGCCCCACACCTGAGGCTGTGAGCTTTTTGCTCTAAGAGAGGAGCCCAGTACAAGACAGGTATTCTCTGAGCCCAGAACCTCAGTCATCATCTACCATGGATCCCCCTCTCCTCCGCTAGTTCTGACTTTAAGGCTCAAGGAGGAGTTAAAATGCCATAAAATGATCTCCTGTGAAGCACAGGGTGATTGGGCTGGAACACTTCTTATAGCTCTCCCACAAGAAGGCAGCTGACGGGGTTTCCCTGGCGTGAAGCTCTGTCCTTAGCAGCTGGGGCCAGGTGGGAAAAAAAAAAGTTTTCAGAATAAATTAAAAAAAAAATATGTCACATGCCATATTTCCAGTCAGGCAAACATGGCCAAGCCTCTGAGGGAGCTGCCTCCACAGTGCAGGCTGGAGGGCCTGCCAGAGCTCACAGCTGGAGTCCACCGCTGACCAAAAACCAAGAGTTAGAAAGCTCAGCAACTGAGGAGCGCTTAGCCCAAGATAAGCTAACAGAAGGCTCCCAGAGGAAAGAAGGCGGTCCCCCCAGACATGCCCACACTCATTCCTGTCTCTGCAGAACCAAAGCTCAGCTTCCCCAGAGGCTGTGTTTTCCAAAAGGCTCTCTGCTCAGAAGGCCAGGAGGAGGTTGTTGACATCACATACAGGTCAAAGAAGACAGAAATGGGGGCAGGGTGAGAGAGCCAAAGCAAAAACAGGGAAGAAAAGGCCTCTACCAAACTTAGGAACAGTCCTCTGTAAGGCATGATTACTGTGCAACACTGAGACAAAATCGTGTATGAATGGATTTCTAAAAGGGTCTTCAAGGGACGTATGGGTTGTAGAACTAGATAGACTTGCGCTGGAATTTTAGGTTCACCTCACCCTAGCTTGTGTGACCTCCACGAACAGTTTTATTACCTATTAGATGGGATAATTATAGTGTTTCATGTGTCCTGAGGACTTAGTGAGGGGATATTTAGCAAGGTACTGGATATGCCCAGTGAGAAAGAATATTGTCAGGTGAGAATAAACAGGAACCCAAGTGCTAAGGTGGCAGCAGGTAAGGGTGAACTGTTTGTGACCTCCAGAAAGCCCTATCCCCCGCCCATCCAGTTACACTGAGATTACCCCACTCCGAGACCTTATACCCTCATTCCTCACCTTCCCACCTGGGGGACTTGGGACACCTCTCTGTAGCAGAAAGCTACTGTGTAGCTAGGCAAGAAAGACAAGGAGACATTTTCATAGATGGAAACCCCGCCAGACCTCAGCAGAGAGAACCACCTGTCATGGCCATCCTAGACAGTGGAACCGTGATCATCTGATCTCAGGTGTTTTTACTGATACAGAAGCTCCTCAGGTGTTCTACGGATACACAAAGTCTGCCCCCTCATCCAAAGGCCTATTTGCACAATGAAGGACACCTGTAGCTCAGTCTCATCCCACAATCTTTCAGCAGCTGTATCACCTTTACAGTGGGGAACTCAAGGCCTAAGGGAAGTATTCTCCTTGTTGCCAGAGACTGTGGGAAAGGGACCACAAGAATTCCTCCATAGCAACTTTGCTCTTCCACAATGTTCTGCCAAAGAACAGTGAGCAGGTGCAAACCATGAGAAAGCAACCATCTTAATCACAGATTTACATAAAGCCAACACCTGCAGATAATGCAAACTGCTAAAGCTTAGGTGTCTTTCCTCAACAGTGTACAAAACAATTATTATAAGCATAACCAGAAGGGTTGGAGAGATGGCTCCGTGGTTAAGAGCATTGGCTGCTCTTTCAGCCCGAGTTCAATTCCCAGCAACCACATGGTGGCTCACAACCGTCTATAATGGGGTCTGATGCCCTCTTCTGGCATATGAGTGTACACGCAGACAGAGCACTCATACATACATAAATACATCTTTTTAAAAAAATAAACATAACCAGAAATAAACTTTTCCACCACCTCCTCATGCACCTAAGTGGCTCATACTCTCCAGTTATCAAAGCCCATCTTGAAGATTACCTTCTTGCAGGCTTTCTCTGGCCCTCTTACTCCATGAAGGCTGAGTGTAAGCTCCGTAAGGCCAGAGGCATGTTCCTTTCCTGGCGTTAGCAGCATGTGAGTTAGTCAAGAGGAAACTACTTAGTGGGAGCATAAAAACAGAGAGTTGAGTGCTGCAAAAGGATGATAACCAGTTAATTCTTCGCCATAGAAAAGTCAGGATGGAAATGGACTACAGCTGCACCATGGGAAACTTCAGACACAAATAATCCCCATAGTGAGAGTGATGGAGAGCAGACTGGATCCCGTGGGACAGTGTGGAATTTCCTTGATGGGTCCTTAGGAACAGTACTTTTAATGTTTGGGGTGATTCTGAGTTTTATTGAAGGGGGCCCAGCTTAGCATGAGTCACCAGCAACCCAGGAGACACTGGAGGGGCTTCTGGCTCTTGGTCATTGGGTTGTCCAGATGGTCTGTTGTGCTGAACACCAGCGGGGGGGATTGCGTGCATGAGTGCAGGCAAAAGGTCTAGCTCCCACGGGCTTTACTCCGAGCCTATGAGCAAGTGGGACATTTTATCAAGGGTCACTACCCTGTATTCAAGTTAATAAATGGAAGAGGGACATCGGGTCATAGTGCTAGAACACACACTTGGACTTCAGGGTAGGAACAGGACCTGGTAAGATGTGATGTCTCCAGAAAGAACCCCATGAATTCAAGTCTTCACTGGATTGCTGGATAGGCTCAGGAAGGCATATTATAGCCAGCTGGGCCTCACTGGCAGACGCTGTGGCCAGGCTCCTGGGGTCAATTACATAAAAGACCAGATAGCTATGCAGTGTAACAGCCAACTGCTGTGAGATATGTTTTTGATCATTTCAATGGAAAACCGTCCTGGTTCTGGTCCCCAAATGTCTGATGCTGGCTGAGCATCCCAGGGAGGTACTCTGGTACCTTGGTATGTGCATCCCTTCCCCTAGGACAGCTCTCCCAAGCCAGGAGCCTCACCCACCTGAACAGTTACTGCCTTGGTTAAAGCTTCTCTTGGCTGCTGAGCTGGCTAGAGTCGGCCAACAATGGCTAGCTCAGCATAGTTAATTAGTTGCAGCTTAACTTAGTGCTATTAAAAGCAGTGAGAGAAGTGTGGTATCTGAGTGAAGCCTGAGAAAGACCTGAGGAAGAAGAAAGACAAGGTTTAATTCTCAAGAGCTGGCACTTATTCAGTACTGAGAAAGTATTTCTTTACCCCCACGAACAGTGGCCTGATTTCAGTTGTCAATCAAGTTCTAACTATGGTGCTCTTACAACCAACCACCCATGCCACCAGAACCAAAATGAGCACAACATCAGCAAACCACTGGACACACCATTCGAGTTCTGCTCCAGGTGGCTGCTAAAAGCAAACCGAAAATGAAAACCTTTTACATTGTGAAGACACCAAAGTGGGGCAACTGGGAAGCCTGTAGGAAAGGACAAGGCCAGATGAGACACAAACAAATACACGTATTTCGTTTTCTTGGCAGTAGTATCAGACGTGAGTGCTCGTGCTGTTTAGTTGTCAACTTGACACAAAGGAGAATCACCTGGAAAGAGGGAAGTTCAATGGAGGCACTGCCTTCATCAGATTGGCCTGTGGGAATGTCTGCAGGGCATTTTCTTAATTCTTAATTAACACAGGAGGACCCAGCTCACTGTGAGTGGTGCCATCCATACTAGCTAGGCCTGAACTGTATAAGAAGTTTAAAAAAAAGCTAAAGAAAGTGACCTAGTAAGCAGCATTTCTCCATGGTTTCTGTCTTTGCACCTGCTTGATGGGAGTTCCTGCCCTGGCATCCCTCAATGACTGACTGTGATGGGGACTTAGACACCAAATAAATCCATTCCTCTAAGGTAGCTTTTTTGGACTCAGAAAACCTCACCTCAGAACCAAACATGCCACATGTGCAGGCTTCAAGGGTAAGTGGTTCTAGAGGACCTGCAAACTGGGCGAGGACAACAGGTGTGGGACATTTGTGCTGTTCCCAGAGCTCAACCAAGGCCAAGCTTGGCAAAGGAGGACCATGTAGACTGCTCACATGTGACCCACACATTACCCAGGCCCCAAAGAAGCATCCCTGTTTCTCTTCTCCTTGCTCTCAGAAGCCTCTCCCTGGGCCCTCTTTCCTTCAGAGGCATCCATGATTCTTGGAACTCCAGCCAGAATTTGAGGCTCACTGTAAACCCAGGACCTGAGCTACAGCTCAGACATCTCCAGAAGGCTGGAGAAGTGAGAGAATGCTGACGGGTACAGGCACCCTGCTTGTGTTCCTCACTAAGTTCCAGAAAAGGTTAACTGAATGGAAGACACAAGCCTACTATATGTTCCAGGAGATAAAATTGTTAGTGTTATGTGGGATTAGTATTATAAAGGCTAGTCGTGTGACTATTTGAGCCTTAACTATGTGACAGGCCTAATTAGCGGACTCAAGTATTTGATCTCTTGGTAAGTTGAATACAGAGCTGCTCCCAGCTCATAAAAAATCAGCCCTGCAGTTTACATTCATAACTTTAAGGGCCCAGACTTGAGACCTTTGATCAGTATATAAATGCATAATAGGAGAAATTAAAATATGTTGAGTTGAAATAAACCAGAAATTCAAGAAACAAACAACACACCATCAAATGGAAAAGCCATTTAATTCAGAATCATAATTCCACTCATTTTATAGGGATTGCAACATATACGAACCAAACATAAACAAAAGCCAAGTTTCAGAGGTGCTGGGCAGAAATTATATTTTCTTTTTTTTTTTTTTCTAACAGGAAAATGTTCTATCCTAGTTGCAGCTTACTTTTAATTACAGAATTTGATTCTATGCACCGGTCAATATTCAATACTGAAATTCACAAGAGTGTGTTTATTTATGATTTTTTCAAAAGAAAATATTAAAGTGCCATTTTATAAGTACTTTATTGATATTATATCACACAGCACTTTACAGTATACTCAAAGGTAGCCTAAAAGATGAAATAAACATGCAAATAGTTTCTTCCCCCAAATACGGACTAAATGTCTTTTAGAGTGTTTTTAAACACTAGTCTAGCATTAGCTATTGGGGATTCATGGGTTTGAGTTTTTCAACATGACTTTTAATAAGTCACTAAGGAACACAGCTGCAGGTAACTATGTGATAAATACGAACACTGGTTTTAGATGGCACTTCATTTCTATCTTTGATCTTTTGCTAGGAAATCAGCAGCCTCTTGTTCCTCTGATACGCTCTTTCCAAATCTTCAAGGCCATAAAAGCTTTGGAGGTGCTAGCTCATGTGTGTCTATACTCAAGGCTGTATCTTTACATATGTATATATGTGCTATACACGAACACATACACACAAACACATGCACACACAACTTTTCAGATGTATGTTTCACAGACACAAAGCTGACCCCAGCATCTTGACTGCCAAGGAAGCTACCTGTTGCTGTTACTCAGAAGCCTACAGGAACAGTGGGTAGGGGGTGGTGTGGACTGCCTCAGCCTGGCTGAAGCTATTCTAGGTCACTCAGACACTGAGTTACCAATACTATGGTCCCCACCGATTACACTAATGTGAATTTTGACATGACAGTTCTTGGCTCTACTTCTATGGGTTAGGACTTTACTCAGTTCTTGCTCTCTAGAACATTTCACTGTGAAAGGTATTTTCATTTTGTGATGCCCTACAGACTTGTGAAAAACTATTAGTTGTGAAATTTTCCCCTGACAGTTTTTCCTCCCAACTCAGAGCAGTATCTCAGCTCTCTTTAAAGATTCAGATCTCCTCAGTGTGGCTCACTTTCCCTCTTCTGATTCTGGCATTTTTATATCTATGATTTTCCTCCCGTGAACAAAGGGCTGCCTCTGAGTGACACCTGGAATCTCTGCTTCGGGGAGCTCTTTAAGTTAGACAAGTACTGTGGGCGGCAAAAGGAAGAACGCTAATTATTACTTGTTGGAGTCTAGTCTCAGGCGTGTTGGAGGAATGTGCGAGGTTCACTGCTCTCTGTTGGCATTTTGATGCTATGCTCACAGACAACCACTAGATTAGTATGGCTGCAGAAATATTTGAGCACAGGAGACACTTTTCAAACACCACCATGGGGTGTGAGGGGCACCCAGCTGATTTTAAAGGGCTGCGGGCAGGGCTGTCAACATAAGTGATCACCGTCAGGTTTGCCAAAGGTGGCAGATAACTCCCTTAACAGACACCCAGGACATTCCTTTAAAGTCTGGTAGTTGAGTAGATGCTCGGTTCCATCGTCTACTAGGGAACACTGGGTGTCAGAGCAACTGTGGGGTGCCAGGGCTGTTACAGGTGCACCCGGGAGCTCCATGGCTATAAAGCTGATCGCAGCCTTGTCTGAGGAAGCAGATGCAGGAGGATGGAAGGTGTCAACAGCTAGCCTTGAACAGATGATCATACCATCTTTAGTCTATTTCCCCATGCCTCAGTAATGGATACTTCTGGAACCACTATGACCGAGAGACAGCTTTTGGTGTGATTGATGCTGCCATTTTCAGAAGGAAAATGCAGTTGACAAAGATTTCTCTCTGAGATACAGGTGTGGCACATTCGTGTCTGGAGTTGTGGGTAAGTAAGTGCCTGCAATCCCCAAGTGACCAGCATGGCTCTGTCCTGCAAATACTGCTTCTTTGTGAAAAAGCAACCACAACACTTCACATGTTGGCTTTAGAAGCACTGAAAACTGGCTCCGATACTAGTAGATGACTGAGGGCCACTGGATGAAGTTCATTCTTACACATTTATCTTGGAAAAAATGGGAATTTCATTCATCTTGAGCAAGTCCAAGGGCACAGAGATTTGAAACCAGTTGTCTTGTCAAGCATGACACTATGCCTCCAAACTGAGGTCATAACCAATTGATCCCAGGGCCTTACAAGAGGAACTCTAAGCTCCTGGGAAACTTTGGGACTCTGGTCAATGGTCTTCCATCCTGATATCAACTCACTCCCCACAGTCTACCTTCAGTCGTCCTTATTCACAGGGAGCTGAGTGGGTGTTCAGGAAGCACAAAGGGCACATTTTATTTTTAATCTTCACATTCCTTTCTGCCTCACTCATAGTCACCCCGCCAGTTCTTTAGCTGATGAGGTGAAGGGAGGCCTAACTGGACAAAGTGAAACAGAGTGACCATCTGTCATAGGCCACACATGGCCTCAGGGAAACTGGAAAGAGGTCAGCCTGAGAGACTAGCTTCAAACCAGGGCTAGCTCAGGAGAAAAGGATATGCATTCACGCAGTCAAGCAGGGCCCTGACTACAAGAGTACTTCGCTTATGATGGGGCAGGTAACAATTTAATTGGTCAGATACATTAGAGTATCACACTGGGCTCTTTCAGCTTGGAAAGTGCAATGCTGCTTGAGTGCGCATGTCCTTCAGGCCCTGTTTCCCAACTTGTTCTCACGCTCACAGGGAACGGGTCTGGAGCCTGAGTCTATTCTCTTTTTTCCTTTAGTTTTCAACCCCTCCCTGCCCCCAAACCTGGCTGGCTTAGTACTTCAGCAATCCTCTTGCCTCTGCCCCCCAGTGCTAAGACTACAGGCATGAGCCATCACACCCAGCTTCAGCGGAGGTTTGAGTCCTGTGTTTGCCTTGCTCTGCCTCAGCCTGGCTCCCCGACTGAAAGGTAGAGTCTCCCTTGCTCCTGCCTGAGTTTCCTGGGTGACAATAGTACTATCCTTGAGCCGGTAAACTCGATACGGAGTCGCAGTGCACTATTAACATTATAGCCACTCCTAAATCTGTAATGGTGTGGTCTACGTCACTCTTGGGGAATCCTTTTTACTTGGGAGCTGTAGGGAATCTGGAGGTGAGAGGGAAGTGCAGAAACACAGCTATAGAAAGAGTAAGAGCACACCAACAACTGAAAAGCATAGCAGCTGGCTTTCTTGTGTTGTTCTTAGAACTGACAGACAACATTTACAAGCTAGCTTGGCTATATTTATAAAACCTTAGGAGATGTGGAAGAAGAGGAGTCATTGTCTCATCTCCTTTTGTCTGGACATCCTAGGGTACCAAGAAATACACCTGAGAACAAACAAGCAAACAAACATGTCACCCCTTGCCCCACCTATTTAAATCCTGAGTGTCACTTTACTGTTAGGTGGCGGTTCTTCGAAATTCATTGCCTGAAGATGTTTTTTTTTCGAACTCCGAAGCCCCAAATCACATGTAGATAAAGAAAACTGAATACAATGATTTTTTCAGGCTTACCAACAAGAACCATAAGGAAACATTCTTTCACTGGGCCAGAGAAGAGACATGACCATAACTCTTGAACACTGCCCCTCTTACACCCTTTTAAACATACTTGTTCAGCAATTAAAATACTAAATGCATGGAGCCAACTACCTTAAAGAATATCAAATATAAAACTTTACCATATAATATTTCAAATCATTCTATTTACAAGTTTATCTTTAAAAAAAAAAAGCAAAAGATACAGTAATTCAACACAATTCAAGTTTTTCTTTTCTTCATTAAAGAACCCTAAGGAAATTCTAGAAGCCAGAGATGCTCTTCGGAGCAACACTGCCATCCAAGGGGCTTCTGGAGAGCATTGACAGTTTGTCTGTCCAGAGTCCCTCTAGTAAGGGCATTCACATGTGAAGATACACTGATTCTGTTCTTCGGGGGTCATGTGATATTGAAATGTCCAGGTGGTCTTCCCATGCACAACTGTTAAAATCCAGTTAAAGCCCCTTTAATCAAGAGAATTCCCTCTCCTAGAAGGTACCCACCCTAGCCTCCAGGCCTCAACAAATTGGTGTTTTCCAGATTTTTAATGGCCTATATTAGCTGCATGCCTGGACAACCTAGTTAATGATTCTCTCCTTTTCTGGGTGGCAGTAAGTATAGGTATCTTTTCAAAAGTCAGGCTATAGTTTGGCCCAAGAATCATCTCTAAAATCCATAGGACCTCAGTAGCAAAAGCATTCTAGGGAGCTGTTTGGGGATTATTGACAAGATCAAACACAGGCAGCAGGGAGAGGGAGAACTGGAGGGAACCAGTCAGATGCTAACCCACTGGGAGGCAGCATTTTGCCCTCTGAAGCAATAACTCATTGCATGAAGAACAAAAGTATTGGCCATATATGATTTAATCTCAATATGTTCCTAGAGTTTGCTCCAAATGTACCCTGATGGTACAGACATTTACCAGAAAAGGAACAGCCCCCAGTCTGCTATCCTATCTGTCCCAGATAGACCAGCCTAATGGACTAATCCTTTGCTTCACTGTTGGAAGACCATTCAAAAACCACCAGAGCTGGGAGAGGGGGTATCATATAAAGAGAAATATTATTTTTGGCTTAGTTTTAGAGTAGGTTGGGTTGCTATGGTTACTAGGTGATGGCAGTGATGGAAGCCTTCAGTGGCAGAGGACGTGAGAGGCATGTGCTTCTTTGCAATAGAGGACTGGACTGAAATCTGCTGATTATAGGCCAACAGCTGCTCAAGAGATGGCGAGAGATTGGACCTTATATAAACGGCGCGGCAACCCCTTCATCCTGTGTGCTTGCAGACAGGCCCAGCTGCTTGCAGCACTGTGTGTCTAGAGAAGAAGGAAGGGGAGAGGAAGAGCGTCAGCTGTAAACAACAGCAGAAAAGGCAGCCTGCATCTTAGTCCAGTTCCTTTGCCCTGTCTCGTCCAACTCAGCAGTGCTGTGCTTTCTTTATGACTAGTCTCATCCTGCTTCCTCTCTGCAGAAGGCTGAGGGTTTGGATGACTGTTGAAACGAAACCAGGGCTCTCTATTTAGGGTGCTCATGAGTAAATCGGCTCTGCAAGCCTTCCTCTGAGTTATCAAGATCAAATGGCCTCCTCTGCTGATTAACCTGCAGTTCTTGCGGCATCACCATGCTGTCAGCTGAGATGATCGTGGAGAAAGGCGACACAAGTTCCCAGGTGCATTCACGTTGGCAGGAAGCAGCAGTAAGGCTCCCTGCTTTCTCAGTGGCAATGAAAAGAGGCCCACAACACCAGAATCAGCAGTTGTCATGGAGACCACGGAAAGCTCAGCAGCGCTGCTGGGGTTCAAGGTTAGAGGAACTCCACATAGTTCTCTGGGATGAGGCCAGTCTTTCCATTCAGAGTCCCCTCCAACCAGCCAGGCTCCTGAGATGGATGAACTGCACAGGAAGAGGAGAGAGAAGAGATGAGGTCACGGGCAGAGCAGGAGGTGGATGTGCTGCGCACTGGAGGAAGTGGGAGGTAAGTCTGGAGAATGAGTACAATCGCTTGTTATGTTATGTAATTCCAGTTCTGGTTTGAAACAGAGGTCCTTAACCTCTTGTGGGATGAATCCTTCCTGATGTAGGTTGTTCTGAACTCTTTCCACAACAAAAAGGAAAACATTTAGAAGTTCAAATTTTTACATGCAGTTTCAGAGGCTTTATGAATTTTGTGAAGTTCCTGTTTTAAACTTTATATGACAAATCTGCATTCTCTCAGGTTAGAGGTCAACAGTTGGGATGCTCCATCATCCATCCCTCTCTCCCTGCATACATATATGCACATATGCATCAATTCATCCACATACCCACCTAGCTACCCACTGCCAACCATGTATCAGGCACCATGCCCGGGAGGATTGTTAGGAACTTATCTTTACTTGTTGTCTATTTTGTATTTGTTCATTTTTATCATTTTTGAGACAGGATCTCAATCTGTGCTCTAGATTGGAACTTATGGCAATCCCCTGCTTCAGCATTATAAGCCCTGGGATTAGCAGCATGCCCAGCCTGAACTATCTGCTTTGCACCTTTAAGTCCTTACCCATTGCTTCTCATTCCCTTGCAGATCTTCCCTTCATGCTGCAGACTCTGAAAGCTTCCCTTCTGTTCCACTTACACCCTTCCTTATTTTTCTATGGTCTAGAACTTTCTTTTCCTATAAACAAGTCAGAAAGGAATCTGCTTCCTCTACTGCAACATTCAAGGTCCTCATCCTTTTGATGTTTTTCAACATCCACAGAATATACATCCACTTCTGTTATGCCACAATCCCTCTCTATGGAAACCACCAATAACAAAGATATGGAGAAAGCTGGCTAAGTCTGTAAAGTACACCATAGTGGGAGGAAAGAGAATTGTGAGTCCCAGAGATGCATGTATACGGGGAGGTGGGGGTTCTTCCCACTTATGAACCAGCTGTACAAGTACAGGTCCCTTTGGGGTGGGGCAGGGTACTCACTCTAAATGTATTAGGAAAACCCCAATTATCCAAGATTGTTTGGAAGAGAATGACTTTCCCTCTGTTCCTTTCCTGAGCTAATTAAGTGACTTCCTGAGCTTGTTTTAGAAATGCACTTCCGCCCCAGCACTACTGTATAATTCCAGTTTCGGTGTGTAGGGAAAGAAGAACAGAAACTAATGGAAGCCAATGGGGAGGAAACAAAATCACGGGCAGAAGCTTCTAGAAGGACTAATGTGTGTAGAGGCATTTCCATGCTTCCTTAGAAGACATGGTCAGACACCTATTAGCTGGCCCCCAAAATCTTGCATAGCTTCCTACCAGGAGGCCTGAGGAATGAAGCTAAGCGGATGATACCTCAGACCCACAGGAACCATACAGAGAAGAGTCTGGAGCACTGAGCAAGTGACCTGGCCTCTTCAGGTACCAAAGGTCGTTCTAGGCCACCTATAAAGAACACCAAATAGGCTTGCCCTCTGCCTGACCACAACCTAAGGCTGGCAAGATCATTTCCAGTTCTACACCTCTATAATGGTGGCAAAATCTTTTCTGTGGTTTCCGGTGTGGATTAAAGGAGCTACCCTGAGTGTATCATTAACCTCCAGTGCAGGTTAGTAAGTAAGGAACTCTATCCTAGTAAAACACGGCCGAGGAGCCGGGGAGATGACGAAGGTAGGTAAAGTCCTCTGTCCACAAGCCTGAGGACTGAGTTCAGCTTCTCAGAGCCCACTTGGCAGTGTGCTCCTGCCATCCCAGCACCGGGAGGAGGAGACAAGAGGATGCCCAGATGCCTTCGACTAGCCAATCTGGCCAGTCAGTGAGGTCCACGTTCAGTAAGAGAAATAAGTTGAAAAGCATCAGAAGAAGATACCTAATGCTGACCCCTGACCTCCATACACACCATACATATGCAACCCCCCCCCACACACACATTCATATTCATTCCCAGGCTCCACCAAAGCTTCTGGAAACCTTAGCTGTTCAGAATAAAAGAATAAACAAATTAAACCCGTTACCCGAAACAAGTGAATTAGAAAGAAAAAAACAAAAACAAAAGCAAAGACGAATGAACAAAATAAGACAACCAGAAGGGCTCTGCCGCTCTACAGCACAGCTGCTTGGCGGATGTGTCTACTTACTTTCCACAGCTATTCAAGCATTACAAGTGTAGATGTATTTTTATTTGTAGGGGTTCAAGGGAGGCTGGGGTTCAGTCTAATCTTAAGTCTTGACCTAGAAGGCATTAGCCATACAATCTAACCTTAAAGACACAAGCCCGGACCCAGAACATTTCAACCTCTGAGACTTAATGCTGACTGAGCTCACTCTGACTAGCTGTCTCCTGAACTCTGAACTGTAAATCATAAACCATCTGCTCCTGACTATCTGATTTCTCTCTTAGTTTATTCTGGACTGGCTCTGCTCTTCTCAGCTTCTCCTTCTAAACCAAACTCTGAACTGACTGAATTCAAACTTCTTGACTGAACTATCTTTCCACTTCTCTCTGAGATCTGTCTTCTACCTTGCTTCCTTCTCTGAACCCTGAACTCTGCCTCTACTCTCTGCTTTGTCTTGGGGATTAAAGGCATGTGTTACCACTGCCTTCTGGATTGGGTTTAAAAGTATGTGCTACCTTGGGATTAAAGGTATGTACTAACATTCTTTCTACTCTAGAGTAGCCATGCTGCTGGATTAAAAGATTAAATGTTCTCTAAACACAGGTACTGAGGTGGTTATCTACCACCTCAGTGAAATTTGCAGACTATGGGAAGAATCAGAGGGAACCAGGAAGGCCTAGAGATGTGTCACAATGACTGCAGAGGATGAGTCTACTGACTCACTGGAATCTTTGAGTCAGAGTTTCTTAAAGCCTAAGCAACAATACTATCTATATGCTTATGGAATCTGCAGATTCCTAGGCCCCAAGTACCTGCATTTTAGCTGGCCTGTAGAAGTTAAAAGCTATGACTTTTCTGTGTCAAAATGCCTTGTAATAAAGGTGCTAGTTAAGAATGAAAATTCTAATTTTGGATAGCTGGTGGAGGAGGGAGTCCAGATATCCCATTCCTTCCACTGTAATCTGTTTCCTGGCCTCATACAGGGCTCAGCTGAACCCTACCTCCTTCATAAATAGTAGTACGGGCTTGTTTCTACCTGCTTCTCCCACCTCCTGGTTTCTGGAAAATACATAGGATATCCCACATGGTCTTCATGGATCCTATTAATAAACTGCTAAAATGTGAAGGTTTGCTTTCCTATTTGACTTTCTAGTGTATTTCAGTTTGTTGTCAACAATCTGGCTCAACAACCCTCAGCAACTGCCCTCTGCATCATCCACTATGACACAACCCCACACTTCAAAAGATTGAGTATCATGGGGGCCATGTGCTCAGAATTTCAGACAGATTAAAGGAATTTATACATAGTCCTAAGGGTCAAATTAGGATTTGAACCCTGAGACTAAACCCTTCCCCACTATATCCTGCTATGATTCAGTCAGAGAAGGTGCTTCTTGATTGTATGAACAGATTGAGCATACACTAAATAGCAGATACTTTACTAATAGGCATTCCCCCTGTACTAGCTTCAGTGTGAACATAAAGCTGGTTTTGCTAGTATCCTCATTTACAGATGAAGAACTGAGGGTCCAAAAGGTTAAGCAGTCTGCCAAAAATTACACAGCTGGCAGATAATGGAGGTACACTGGAGACCCAGAACATCTGACCACATAGCCTACAGTCTGAATTCTGCTTACACTGCACCTCAGTACTCTGACTGGTGAAGCTCTCAGTAAGTGGTTGGTGGGCTGAACTGCACCTGTGTCCAGTGTGCAACATGCACACCAGTAATTTCAAGGAGCTGCCTGGGTGACTATCTAGCCTAGTCAGCATATAATGTAAGCTGCTACTGACATGGGCCCAACCTCTCTCTCTGCTACAGCCCTGGGTATACCTCAGATCCTTGGGATACTGAGCTCATGCTTTCTTCTCTTTTAATTCACTATTGACAGTGGGCAAGTGTGTGACTAAAATCTCTAGTGGCTGGATAACCCTACAGGGAGAAGCCTCCGCTGGAGGAAGTTACAGACGTGTGTGATTAGCACCTATGTGACTAGTGTGATCATTACACAAATGTCTTGTGAGCATCTATCAGGGTCCAGACATTGTACTAGGTCCTTGTATATGTTCCCTTTGGGGAGCAACAATTTATCAATAAACATAGTAAAAGGGGAAAGGGAGAGGAGGGAGAAAGAGAGAACAAGAGAGAGAGAGTAGGGGAGGGAAGGAAAAAAAGAGATGGGTATTCAGGTGGAAGAAAGGAACTCAGAAAGTTACAACCTAAAGGCTCTCAAGTATCAGCCAGAAGTGCTTGGAACAGATACATGGCCCCAAGACACAGAAAACCTAGATGTGGTCTCAGAACAGTGGTCTGAAAACTCCCTTTAAAGGGCCACAGAGCATGGCAACTCCTTGCAGTGTCATAGAAAACAAAAAAAAAAAAACAAAAAAGCATGGATGGATGTATGCTAAAAATATTTAGTTACAAGCAGAGGCAGGTGCTCAGCAGTTTGTGGAGATGCCCTCTGGATCTGTGCTGAATAAAGTAAGGGTGAGAGGTCAGGAGGCAGGACCTGGTCTGCAGAGGGCCGCAGAGGTACCTCACAGAGCAACAGGAGGCCACTGGGGGGCTCTAAACAGGGGAATAGCATGGTGAGATTCAGAAGATCACTCTAGCTTTGTGCAGAGATGGGTTGAGGGGCAAGAGTGGGAGCAGCAGGGCTTGCTAGGCAGCTGGTAGGAATGTGTGGGCAAGGAAGGGGAGTTGGTTGGAAGCTGTGTGGGAACAGAAACAGTGAGGGAGGCTGAGACTAGACTGATAAGTGCTCGGGTCACCTGGGCAGCTCCTGGTCTCTCTAGTGAGGATGCTGTACACCAGCAAGGTACCTGGGATAGTGGCTTGGTGATAGTACTTTGTTGTATACACAATGAAGGATCTAGTTCATCTCAAATATGTGTGTGTGTGTGTGTGTGTGTGTGTGTGTGCGTGCATGTGCACACATGTGCATAAATGCATGTGCGCATGTATGCATGTGTATATAGAAGCCAGAGGTCAGTATTGATGTCTTTCTCAGTTGATCCCCACCTTATTTCTTGAGACAAGGTCTCTCATTGAACGTGGACCACATGGGTTTGAATAGAGTGGATGGGCAGCAAGCTCGAGGGGTCCTCCTGTCTGTCTCCCTAGCACTGTGATTATAGGTACACTACCGTACCTGGCTTTTGACATGAATACTAGGGGTAAGACTCAGGTCCTCAAGCCCATACAGCAAGCATGCTACTTACCGATCTGTCTTCCAGACCCTCATCTCAAAACTTGAAAAGAGTATCCCAAGAAGCCAATTTCTTTTGTGACTGCCACGTGAATTTTCTAGGTACCACTAATCACACTGCTTCCAGATGACTAATGTTCCTGAGAACATGAATTACTTCTCTTTCCAGTTAACTGTCTGAGGTGCTCCTAGCAGAGTGGACAGTTTCCTGGTAGATTGGCAAGAGCTGACACCGGAAATATTTCCCAGTATTGCACACCCATCCCTACTGCATGGTGTCCAGGAGCTGACTAAGCAGCCACTCCAGAGTTGCAGTTTGGGCCCCTGGAATCTCAAGGCTGAGAGATTAATGATTACGAAACAGCAGACTTTCACCTGCACACACCCTTCTCTTCCTTATTCCACACGTAAATACAGCACACACATGACAACAGCTTGCATGTTCAAAAACTGACAGTAGGAAACTTTACTCTGACAGATACAGAGAACATCTAGCAACATAGGCTTTACCTTATCTCTCCAGGGTCATTACAGGAGGGAGCAGAAGAGAGAGGCTGCTTCTTCACCTAACATCTTAATTATTTCCTTCTGTGATGCATGATTTCCCCAATAGACTAGAAGTAGATTTTTTTCCCTCTAGAATAAGACCCAGTGAAATTTTACCAGGCAAATCAGTCTAGAAAGTGGATTAGCACTTCTGTCAGGGGCCAGGTATACAGCTCAAAGGGTAAAATCTTTTGCTGTGCAAACCTGACAACATGTGTTTGATCCCTAGAAACTATGTTGAAAGCCAAGGTGGTGGTGTGTTTCTGAATCCCAGAACGTCTATGGTAAAAGGGGAGGCAGACAGGAGAACTGGCTGGAAGCTGGAGTGGAGTCTATAGCACATAGCAGAAACAAGAGAGCCCCTGTGTCACAAAAAGGTGACAGGAAGTGACTCCAGAAATGTTCTCTGACCTCCACATGTGTATCACGGCACGAGCATGCGCACAGCCACACGCATGCACGAAACGTCAGCATCTGAGAACTCTGCATGACTCCTGGAGATCCCAGAAGAGCGTGGGCAGCCAACCAAACTTCTTCCTCACCACATGTGTCTTATGAGGGTGACCTGGTGGTGGGTGGGAGTAGTCACAGAAGCGGCTGGGTCAGAGCACCCTGCTGGGAAGGAAAGACCCTGGCAGGTAGAAATCATGGAGGGTGTTTGCCTGACTTTTTGTTGTTGTTAACTGCTTAAGATATTTCAAAAATAAGACATAAAAATGAAAGAGGAGGGAATGCAAAGTGGTTCAAGCTCCTTATAAAGATAGTCTGGCATTTCCTCAAACATTAAATACAGAGTTACCATACCACCCAGCAATCCCAAGAGAACTTACTTTTACACTCAAATATGAATGTCAACAGAATATCATTCTTAATCATGAAAAGGTGAGAACAATAAGATATACCATCAATTAACTGGTGAATGTTTAAATAAAATGTGGCACAGCCACACAATAAACACTACCTCAGCATAAAAAGGAATAAAGTGCAGATATAGGTTACAACACGGATTAACTTTGAAAAACATCACATAAAAAACAAAATTCTGTTACAAAGACCACATATTATATAATTCTATTTGTACGGAATGTCCAAAGCAGGCTAGTCTTTGGAGAGGGACTATGGATTAGGTAGTTCCCTTGGCTGGATAGGGAAAGGTTAGGGGTAAAAACAGCATGGTTGTTAAAGGGTATGGGGTTCAGTGTGTGTGTGTGTGTGTGTGTGTGTGTGTGAGAGAGAGAGAGAGAGAGAGAGAGAGAGAGAGAGAGAGAAAGAGAGAGAGAGAGGAGAGAGGAGAGAGAGAGAGAGAGAAAAGAAAGAGGGGGGAGATAGATTTCCTGTAATTAGATGGTGGTGAGAGTTGCATAACTGAATATCCTGAGCACCCACAGCAAGAGTACAGTGACGCCCATTCTGATTTGTCTGTGGGGGAAACTGTGTCATGTTAGTTTACAGGTGGTCTGTGAAGGGCACACTCGTCATGACATGGTTTTGGACAGTTCAGCAGATGCACTGTACATGCCAGTCTTCTAGGCTTCAAAGCATCAGCTGCTGACAGGAGAGATGGCTGCACTGGCTACTTTATGTGCTCTGACTTGTAAAGCACCCAGAAGAGAGTCGACAGAGCCCCAGCTTCAGTGGGTCCATCAGAACATGTGCTGTTTCAAACTGTCCCAATTGCTGCTGCCCAGGAGGCCCAGGCTTGGAATCCCCTGCATTGTGTGCTGTGTTTCCCACCATGTCTCCTTATGCCTGACTAATAGGTAGGCAGAATGCAGAGGTGGCGTACACCTGGTACCACGCACTCTGAATGTGACTGCAGGTTCCAAAGACATAAACAGTGCCCACAGCTAGCTGGCAGACAGTCAGTTAGGCTTGGGCCATGCTAGCCAAAAAGGAAGAGCTACCACTGTTAACAGAACATAGAGCTGTTGTCTTTTTCTAAGATGGACACAAGATCCTGACAATAAGGACAGCCTGCTGAATACCTCTTGTGCCTTAAGTACCACTTTATACACGCACTATACATTACCCTGATGTCCCTTCACCACGCCCTATAAGGGAGGTGTGCTATCTGCTGTGACAGAGAAGAGAACCAGGGCACAGAGAAGTGATGTTACCACTTGAGGTCAAATCTGAGCAAGTGGTCAGGCCAGGTCATGCGCTATGGCCTGACTCTAGGGTTCAGGCTCTCCTGTGCTGTGTAGGCACCTCTGGGCCCTGCACTTCTGCTGGTTCTCAGTCACATGGGGACTGAGGCAGGTCTAGGGCCAGGCAGGGGTGCCCAGCCAGAGTGGTGTGACCTTTGCTTTCACACCACCTGAGGCCAAGGAGTAGCCAGAGCAAATGTCTGAGTTCTGGAAGCAAGCAGCTGCCTTTCTGGCTTCCTTTGAAGCAAACAGAACTGCTTTTAACCCCGAAGGAGAACTTCACCCAGGGAAAACTTGGTGTTTGCACAGGAGTCTAGATATTCCTCTTAAGTAAATAATTATGCTTCACTTATCACTATAAAATACATTTTTAGAAAGGAAGACAGAAAAGGCACAGGATAATGTGCACCAAGCAGGTCCTGACTCGTTTTATGCAGTGCCACAATACATTCTTGCACAAGGATGTCATGGCAGCCACTGCTGGGATATAGGTGACATCCTGTGAAGGAGTCTGTTCTGTGCTCTCAAGTTCAAGGGAGGATGAGCAGGAACCCAGGGAGGCTTGCTGCCCGCCTGGCTATCTGGGGAGTGGACCTTGCCTGCTGAGACAATGCAGGCCCAGATCCCAAGGGGAAAGCATGACGGAGTAGGTGATCTTAAGCTTCTGTGTCTCTGCCCAGTGCCACCATCCTGCATTCCACTCTTTTCTCTTTGGCTCTGCCTTGCCCACAGATGTTACCCATCAAGCCCAGGTACGCTCTCATTCAGAATTCCAAACAGCTCCGTGACTCGATGTCTATGTAGGTCTACCAAAGGTAATGCCTACATAAGTCTGATTTGGGGGAAAGATTCCCATGCCCCCAGGTAGGAACTTCATTCATCTGCTTCCCCTCCATTTTTGTGAGGTAATGGGAAACTCACCATTATCGAAGATGGTGCCTGCTGTGAATGAGAGCTCAGAGTCGTGTTCAGCTTTGCAGGCGTACAAGGCCTTTGCCTTCCGGAACGGTGTGCTGTGTGGAGAGGGGAGTTTATTTAACATGGTTTCAGCCCCAGAAAGTTTGTATTTCTTCTTCCCTTTCCCTGCAAGCCAACTAGTCCTCTCTCCTGGGAACAGCCTGGACAAGGCAGCCAGATGGCGAAACAGAAGGTGGGATAGTGGTGAAGTCCACAGGAGAAAATTGAGGAAGAGTCAGAAAAAGGCCATACACTCTAAGAAGCCACACATCTCCAAGGTCACCTTGTGCCCAGAGAAACTTTACCTGAGTTACAACAGCTGGGCCCCAGAGGGGAGGGAGGAACTTTCAGAAACAGAGAACCTGGGGGTAGCAAGGGGCCACAGGGCTCTTCACAATGTTTCCAACAGTTGCCTTTGGGAGCTGGCAAAGCCCAGTGACTCCAGGAGAAACTCCAGCAGAGCCAGGTTTCAGCCATGAGTTCCCCCAGATGTTCTCCATTGCTGGTGGGGCAGCATTCCAGAGCTGGAACTCTTCAGCCCCCAGGGCAGGCAAGGGTGGAGGAGGTGCATGAGGTGGTGTTCGAGCACACGTGTGCACCAGTGTGGGAGTTTGCAGAGGAGGAGGAAGGAAGGGACAGAGGCTGATCCCGTGTTCTGTATTGGGTTCTCTGGTTCAATGGATACTGACAATGCTCTTCATGTTATTAGAATGCCCTTGAGAGCATTTACGTGGCCTGGCAACTGGAAGGTAGAACTATAAGCAATAGAATTGAAACAATGTGTATGTCACTTTCCAGAGTCCAGGCTGGCACATTTCTGCAGTGATGGGGTTACTCTTTGAGCTCTTGAGGACATGTGGTCTCTGTTATAACTACTTTATGCTGCACTGCTGCACACAGGAGCCAGGGACAGCATGTAAACAAACCAGAGGGGCTTTGCTCCAGTAAAAATTTATCCACAAAACAAAAAAAAAAAAAAAAAAAAAAACACAACAGGGGTAGAGTTTGACCATTACAGGCCATGGGTGCAAGCCTGTGTCTTCATAGGCATTTGTGAGAACAGGGTTAATTTTACTATTTTCTGTCAAGTTTGACTTGGCACCCAATTATTCTCAGTAGTCTGTAGACTTTTCATGGGTCAGAATAACGTCTAACTGTCAAAAGGCTGCTCTTTATTGGCCATAAGTGACTTTCTCCCTCCAAGTCATCTGAATCCACTCCAGAATACAGACGCACAATTTTTAAAAAGCCAGGAGAATCTCTGGCTTAAGAAATTAGTCAAGAGATGTATGTCATTTAATTTATCACTTGACAATGTGAGAGCCTCACAGAGCTGGTGATGCTCGGGTCCCAGGGTGCGCTGACTTCTAGCGGCTGAGGAGGGTGTGGTCTCAGATGAGGTGGAGCACCCTGGGTCTTCTGGAATTGCTACTGCTCCGGGACACCAGTGCAGGTTCTCTTTGGGAAAGACAAGTCACAGGATGATGGAAACCTAGAGAGGAACCATCCTTCCAGTCTCGGGTCCATAAAAATGGAAAGACACATAACTGAGAGAGTCTGTTGTACACCAGGATAAGCAGACTCAGTGGTTATCCAGAATGTGCTGTCAGGGAGATAACAGTTTACTGTTGTTCTCTTTGGCTTTCTTATAGCCAAGGGATGATACTGGGAGGGGGAGAACTGGGAAAGGGGAAGAAAATAATACAGGACGCAGGGAATGAAGGAGAGAAGCCTTTTAGTTTTTATCAGTTCTAGCTGGAAAACAGCTCTTCTGGTGTAATCTCATTTAATAACAAACCTGTACGTTAGCTAGCAAGTGCCCAGCAGTCAGTGTGTGGCTTTTCATGGTGGACAAAAGGTGTATTCCTCTCCCCACCTCCTGCCATGATCAGTGGAGAACAGCCAGGAGGCTGCAGAATAGGCTAAAACAGCCAAGCAGTATACTGGCAAGCATGTGGAGCCTTGCATGACATGCAGGGTGGAAGGAGAATCCAGGCCATAGGAGCCAAGGTGCGACCAGGCTGAGGCAGGGCTTCCTCTGAGGACAGAGCAACACAGGTGGGCAAAGCCTGAAGAGACCAGGGAAGGCAAGGTTCCTCTGGATGGCCTTTTCCCAGGTTATTTTTTAACCTCATTAACTAAAGGTAACAGCACAGAATAGGAGCCAGCCAGAAGCCAATAGGATTGTTTGGCAAGTAGAAAGCAGAGACCACGGTCTCTAGCACCCACAATTATTATTTGAAGGGATTAACTTTCCACCGATATTAAAATTTTGCAATTAAGTAGTGAAATGCCAAGGAAGCAATATATGAACAGTAAAGATGAAGGTCATGAGAGAGTCTGTTTTTCTCTAACAGGTAACTGATAACTGATGGGAAGATCTCCCTAACTGCCTAGAAAGGGATGCAGAAGGGGTGTGTTTATGTACACACACACACACACACACACACACACACACACACACACCACACACACACACACACACACACACACACACCACACCACACCACACACACACACACACCACACCATACACACACACACACACACACCATACACACACACACACCCCATACACACACACACCACACCATACACACACATACACCCCACCATATACACACACACACACCATACACACACACACCCCATACACACACACACACACCACACTATACACACACACCACACACACACACACACCCCATACACATACACACACACACACCCCATACACACACACACACCACACCATACACACACACAACCCCATACACATACACACACACACCCCCATACACACACACACACACACACCATACACACACACACACCCCACCATACACACACACACCATACACACACACACATACCATACACACACACACCATACACACACACACCATACACACACATACCACACCATACACACACACACACCATACCATATATACACACACACACACACACACACACACACTATACACATACATACACACACACACACACACACACACACACACATTCATCTGTAGTGCTGGGGATCAAACCTAGGATGCCATGGATATTCTAAGCAAGCACTCTACCACCAATCTGCATCTCTAGCCCTGGAGGGCATGCTTTTAAAGGAAGTTGTTCCCATTCCCCAGAAGTATGGTCACCAGAGAAAGTAAGAACACTTAGTGAAATCCGAATTTCATATAAATAATGAAAACTTTTTTAGTGTATCTCTATAAAATACACATATACTAACAAATGAAACTTTTATTTATCTCCAACTCAAATTTAACTAAGTAGGTTATATTTTTATTTGATTTGCATATCTGGCATCTCTAATTGGGGAAGTCATGTCTTTTTTAAAGTCTGCCATTGCTATAAGCCTAGTACCTGACAGCTCCCTCTGCAAGTCTCTAAGGCATTTGCTTTAGGTAAGGGATTCCTATCAAAACAGACAGATCCTGCTGGCTACAATTTTGGGCTGGGAAGCTTTAGCTCTGACTGAAGTCAGCACCATTGGTTGTTTGACTCCCTACTCTGCAACTGGACACAGTTTGGGGAGGTTTTAGCAGTTCCCAACAGAGCATTCTTTAGTTCTCAGCTGGGCCTTCCTTCAAGGGCATGAACAACTTTGGAACCTTCTGCTGGTTCACTTTTAATTTTTGCCTCTGAGCATGGAATGAGGCCAGGAAAACACTCAGAGGAATTTCCCTCAAATGCCCTTGCAAGCTTGCAGAATGACAACCCACTCTCTGTGGTGCATGGAGGAGGGGCCAGCTTGCAGAGGCTTGATCACTAAGACAGTTCCCTTGGGCCCACGTGCAAATGCAAATTAGGGGTCCAAAGTGGGGGCTTCTTGGGAAGTAGATAGTCTTGGCAAACGTTAAAGGGGGCTTCCTCTGGGGCCCGTGCTCTTCAGTGCTGCAAGGCATCTCTGCTTCTGAGCTTGAAACAGGAAGCTCAAAAAGTGGCCTGAATGGAGAGAGGGGAAGCCATTTCCACAGGTTTCCAGGACCTCTAATTAGGCCTCATTTAGAATCTGTTGTTAAAAGCTTTGCCAAAGGAAGGAAATTTAAAGTTTTATGTTCTGTTAGTCAATTTGGGGAAAGGCAACACTAGACCTGAACAACGGGAGCACGCCCCCACCTCTTGGCTACACACTGCAACAGCAATTAGGGACTGTAACCCACCGCTGGTCTTCTGGTGGGCTACCTTTCCAGCAGGGCTCTGATCTGTGCTTATCTGAGCATAAGCACATCCCTCACTGACATCCAATTTCAAGTTCTACTGTGGCTTGCCTATTTCAAAATGACAGATTCGTAAAAGGATTGTGGGATATCTTTGTAATGGTGCCTTATTAACAGAGGCCAGAGTAGGCAGTACTGAGTACCCATTTACTTGCTTGTAGGCCAGCCTCATTCCCCTAACACCCAAGACTATTTAGTGAGTGAGTGAGCCGTCACAGTTGTTCTGCTCCAGGTCCTCATGGGTCAGTGAGTGATCCGACTAGAACAATCCATAAGGTTTCTGGTATGCTAGAAAGTAAATGTCTCCTAAAGTGCCCAGTAGTTGCCTAAGAAATAATTCATAGATAGCTTAAGTGTTAGGAAAACAGGATCCAATTTTTCCTTTATTTATGAGATGAGCACAAAGGGAATACACTGCAGAGCCATCTTTCCCATCATCCAGGATCAAGCTTGGTGGGAAGCTCTCCTCTAGCAGAGCCAACGGCTGGGATGGCACAGAAACTTAACTGGGCCTGCCCAGGTCCTTAGAATACAAATGCTGGGCTAATGGCAAGAACTCCTAACTCTGCTGTGCCTCCCATTTAATCAAGTGGTCATTTTCTTTTTCTACAATACAGTTCAGGCCATTTCTCTCCACATTGAGGATATTCTCACTTGAGGATAGAATGAAACAATGGATGTGAAAATGCCCACAGGGGTTAAAAGTCATGTGTCTATATGTATATGTATGTATATATATCAGGTTGCATGACTTTTCTAAAGTGAGAGTCAGCTTTATAAATTAGATAAGCTTCTCTGATGGACCCGCCCCTAAGGAAAAAAGGCAGGATGCAAAATTCTCGCCAAAGCCAAGACAGCTTGTGATGCTTGTAACTGGACTCTGAGTTTTGTCTTGTTGAGGGCGAGTCTGTGGGATGCCCAGCGTGGGGCCCAAACAGCAGAGGAAGTCTATAGGATCCTTATTCCATACTTCCCTGGATTTGAGGAGCTTCTTTTTTACAAAGAGCTCAAGAGTGAAACCATGCCACTTAGCTGTGGAGCTCTCCAAGGCAGGGAAGACTGCAGCATGGCCCTTTGGGAGAAAAACTAGGTCAAGCCACTCACTCTCAAAAGAGAGGTGGTGCCTGTTCCCATGAGCGCTTAGGGTTCATGATCTACAGAGACAGAAGTGGGCTGGGAGGCCAGAAGATTCCTTGAGTACATGGCTGGTAGGGAGGCAGAAGCCCTGAGCAGCTTAAAGAGCAAGTGCTTCATTCATGTCTCAGTCTTATTCTGTTATATTCGTCTCTCACTCAGTGGATCTGGTCTCAGTGACTAGAGATGTCAGTGCTCAGGGCTATTGGCCCAAGCTGTAATGTTGCCAGATCCTACCTGATAAAGATGTGACAAGGAGAGGCTAGTCTGTGTTTCAACATTGCTCCCTAGAATGTTATCCTCTACCAAAACATGGAGAGCCCAAATGATTCAGAAAACCATCCAAAACAGGGATGCTATTTTTGTATATCCCTGTTCCCCAAATCCAAGGACCAGAGATTAATTCAGAAATGTAGATAAGGGTTAGAAAGGATATTAGAAATGCCATGCAAGGTCATGCATATTGTGCCTCTTGGCTTGGTTTCTTAAGGATGGAATCACAGGAGAGCAGAGGAGGCCCCCAATGTCCCTGACCAGCTCTGCATAAACGGGAACAGGTCAGGCACCATCCGTGGTTTTACCTGGAGTCTTCATGAACCGCTTCTTCTGGCCTGTCAAAAAGCAAGTGCAGGTTTGGATGGCAGGGAACAAAGTTGACGAGGAGGCTGAACACTGCATGAAGAGAGGACCAAGCCAATGAGAGAACAACAGCAGCAACAGAAAACCAAACAAACCCTGCAACAGACCTGACGGGGGATGAGTCGCTGGACGTGGATGAGGTGGGCATAGGGCTGGATGGCGCCGAGAACATGGGCCATGATGGCGAGAGGGGTGAAGTTGGGCTTGGATTCGGGGGGCTGCAAGACATAACAATCAGAAAACTTATCAGCACACAGGGAAACCACAATGGGATTACGGGAGGTCCATGGGAGGCCAAATGACAGGGTGTTATGGCAGAACACAGGAGCACCAGAGCCCAGAGGCATGTTGCCAAGTCTCCGTGCTGCAGGTCAGGCCTTTGCATCTTCCAGGGAGTATATTTTCCCTCGTGTCTTGATGCGCAAATATGCCATTGGTGAACATGCCCTGCACCCACATATGAATCCATATACCTGCGTTCTGTGGCCTGCTTTGTACGCACTGACCTCCTCACTCTCAGCCAGCCTAGTGTTCACTGCCCAGTGCTTTAAAGCTATGTCTCAGCAGAAATGAATATTTTTCTGGGCCACAAAGGCCATTCAGCCAGAAAACAATTTCCTGTTTACATTTTCAAATACATGGGCTGTGTGCCACTGGAGAGCTGAGTGTGCATTAGGAACACTAGACTGCAGAGGCAGGATGGGCACACGTCTTTCGGAGACAGAACTTATGGCTGTGTGCAGCTCTCAGAGGTGTGCTGCCCAGGGCTGTCCTTTCTCTTGTTGTGGATTTTGACGCTCAAAGAACAGCTTCAGTGAAAAGGCAATTAAAAAAAAAAAAAAAAGAACAAAACCCCCAAATTTGTCCATTTTATTCTTTGATGGGCAACTGACCAAAGGTTTTGGAGAAGAAGGTTAAAATTACTCACCACAACCTGGTTGTAGATTTTAATTGGCCACTTTGGCCATCTGACTTACTCTCACAAATTATACAAACATCTTACCACCTAGGTGAAATCACATTATGTCACAGAAAGTGCAAACACAGATGTCTGAAATGGCTAGTTATATAACCACCTACAGTCTGTGAATCTTTGCTAGCCTCAGGACTGTTTAAACAAAGCTCCTTATGGAGATGAAATGTACAGGAGCCAGTTCTAAAGGAGAGTCGCAAAAAGGAATTTAGCAAGAATACATGCATGTCCTATATAACAGACTTCAATAGGGTTACACCTATTCAGACCTGATACGTGTGTGTGTGTGTGTGTGTGTGTGTGTGTGTGTGTGTGTTTGTGTGTGTAAGACCAGTGAGACAGCAGTCACATATAAAACCCTCTGTAAAATTCATATCTCCCAATGAATCTGATTAAACATTTAGTAAATGCTATCGTGAATACTGTATTTCTAGGATACGCATCCCGTGGGGGAGGAAGTTTTCTTCCTTCTGCTGCAGTGGGACTGTCTACATAATTATTGTAGGTACTAAAGAGATAACTAGTGGGTAAACGAATGGCTCTCACGGAACTACCCAACAAGCCCACAGACGGGCACTGCTAGAATTTCTACTCCACAGATGTGAAACCCTGGGCTACGGTGAGGCTTGCCAGCCTTGAAGTGACAGGGCCAAGATTCAACCAGTGCCTCACCCAAAGCCTGGGGCGCATCGCTGGTGTTGTCTCTGGGAAAGCAGTCCTTACTCTGATTCTCTAGCATGAGTGATTCTGTTAATCACTGACTTACGAGTTTCCTTCAGATGCCTACCACATTTGCAAGGGAAAATGGAAATGTTGCTGCAGACTCAGTAAGACGCAACATAGTAAATTCCAGTAGACTCCACAGTCCTGCCTCTGGTGTTCTGTCTGGTAGACTCGTATAGCAGGTGGGACTCATACAAGGAAAGAAATGAAATTCAAGACTCTTAACATTTCCTTCAATCCATCAAAGGCTCATTGAAGAGCACCCAGAATGAGCAAGACAACTTGCCATAGCTTCTGGCTTCAAAGAGCTTGAAGTATACTTGACAAGATGCAACAGGTTAAAAAGGCAACTAGCAACCAAGACAGTAAGAATCATTAGTAGGAGGTCAGTTACTCTGAGACAGTTCCTGAGAGTCTGGTGATTCTCACTTTGGTCCCAGGAACAGGTGCACGTCACCTTTGCTGTGCAGTATTCCTTAGTACTGTGCTGGCAACTGAGGCCATGCTTTCTCAGGCCTCTCTCTGTCCCACTACATAATGCGCCAGCCAGTGAGGCCTGGAAAGGTCTCCTGAGTCACAGCCAAAAACAGAAAACCACATGGGACTAGGGGAGGGTCAAGGGAACAACTGGGCTCAGAGGTCTTGGCTAATCTACTCCTGTGGTATTACCACAGGACAATTCAAAAGGATCTACAAAATAGTTCAAAGGAATTCTATGTTGAGGATATGCCTCTGGCTTCCTACCCCATCTGACAGGAAGCATAGGCTGGGAATACAACATGGGATTCTAAATGCTGTTTTACACCCTCAGACATCTCAGCACTTTCTGGCTGGGAAAACATGACTGAAATTATCTGGGGGTACGGTTGGAATGCAGGGCATTCATAGCTGTTGTAAGAAGTGACACTTCATGTCTCATGTCGACTGCCATATTAACTGCACTTTTTAATGTCTAATAGCATTTTGTTTGTTTTAGTCATAGCAATAACATTTATTTACTATGAAATTACCACAATTTAAAATCTATTACCACTGGGCTGGCTGGCATTCATGTAATAATAAAATGCGTACTCCACAGTACATTTTATGATGTTTTCAACTACTAAAGCAATTACGCCTTTCATTTGTACTTCGGAGACACATCATAAATGTCCCTATCAGCACCAGTACACATTTCTACATACTGAAGAAAGCTCACAACGACAGAAGGGCTGTACACACAGACGCGATCATCTAAGAGACACCGAGACATTCTCTTTCAGTCATGATGGAATTCCTACAACATGCAAGAGGGGCTTAGAATGCACAGGGATGATGACGGCTCTTGTGTGTATAACCATCAACTTCCTCTTTGCTACAGCAGCGACTGGTTACAGGTTACTCATTAAAATGACAAGAGTTAACCACAAACAAAAATCCGCACACCATGGCAATCCCACACAAATCAGTCTTACAAGGACCGGTCAATTTCACCTTCGACCCGAAAACCTCCAATAAGAACTCCTCTTATTTTTTTCCCACTAATAAAGCCAAACAAAACAAACAATTGAGGCTAAAACAGGAGGAAATAACTTTCTAACTACAATTTTAGCAGATGACCCCTAAAGGCTTCTTACAACCCTCAGCCCAGCTGGGTATTTCCCAGCTGAACACCCCAGCACATTTTTTCACCCTAAATATTCCTGGAGTCTGGCCAAGCCTTCATCAAGGCCCAACTATATCAATAACGGCTTCAACTTGAGCATGGAGGGAACATTTGCTGGTCTGCATCCAATTGGAAGGCTTACATCAGCTGTGGTGTGCTGGCCCATGGCATCCTCAAAAGGAGTTGTCAGCCCAGGCAGCTCCTCTGACATCTGCCTACTGGGAGAATAACAGTTTAGGAAGACAAGGCTGGAGGCGTGGCGACATGAGAGGCTGTGGCTGATAGTTCAAGTACAGTGTGCAGTAATGTCGTCAGCTCGACACCCTTGTGTGGTGACTCACCTGAATGGCAGAATGTGTGGTGCACGGGTCCGCGCCTGCTTGCCATGATGTGATCAGAGCTACCTTTGAAGGCTCCCAATCCCAGTAGAGACAACAGACCCTCTCAGGCCTTCACACCACCAGTGTAGAGCTTGTGTAAGATGAAGGGTGCTCTTACTGGAGATATAAGCTCACCCGTAAAGAGAAAGTTTATCTTGGGCTAGGGATGAAGGCTGTAGGTGTGTGTCTATGCCATGGGTTTCTTCCTGCTGCACAAGGGGTAGGGAAGGAAGAAAGTTAAGCTTTCCAAATTCTTATAACTAAAGTATGGATCTGCAGAAAAATGGAATAACACTTAAAATTTAAAAAAAACAACAAAGTTATATATAATTAACACAACTGATGTCACTGTTGCCATCTCAGCAAATGCCTTCTGAGTTTTGGGAATAGCATAATATTATATATATGGCTAACAGGCTGGCTGTTTTAGTTATACAAAATAAGGATTTCCAATATCATTTAATAGTCTTTGGTACATTTTTCAGTGGCTACAGGGCGTTCTATTGTATGGTATGCCTGATTTATGCAGCCATTCTCTCTGGATGTACATCCGGATTGCTGTCCCCTTTTAGCTAGTGTAAACAGCTCTGCCACCACAGCCTTGTGGAGGATCACTGCCTGTGTCACCAATTGTTTCCTTAGCATAAATTCCTGGAAGGAAAGTTAGTGGGTCAAAGGTTTGGAACTTCTTCTAAGGGTCATGATATATCCTGCAGATAGATTTTCCACTCCAGCACTCCACCCCAGCAGCACGGAGCACCATCATGTCCACACACTACACAGGCTGCTTTAGTTAAAAAATTAGCTTAGATGCCCCACCTCCCTGGCAGTCCGAACAATGTGGAAACGAACATGATTTCTTCCCAGTGTTCTGTTTCTACATGGAAGCAATGTTTAATCTTCCAAAAGATATTATGCTAAGAAGTGAAGAAAGGACACCAGCATATGGACAGACAGACAGCCACACATAAGCCACACCTAAGGACACTGAACACTTGATGGTGGAGAAACAGGAGCAGGACATTCAGCTATCCCAGAATTCTCAAAAAATAAACAGAAGGAATGAGAAGGGGCCAAGAGCTCCTGAGCAAGCACCACACTGTGGCTGCCTTTATGCCTCTGTCAGAAGTGGCTCATGATCTGTTGCCCAGGTGTGTGGAGTTCAGGCCTGGGCCAGGGCTGACGTTAATAGTTTCTCTCTCCTTCAGACCTGGTATTGGGACTGAAGCCATTAAGACCAAAGAGGGGCTGTGTTTATTCTCTCCCCAAATAAGGAGAAGGAAAAAGCAATAGTATCCTAGGTAATATAATTCCAGATCAATGAATGCCTCTTCTTGGAAACCTTCCCTTTATGACTTGGCTTAAAATATCATAAGCAAGAGGAAATTAAGGCAGTTGGGCAAACAGGGCTGAAAGGACCACTGGTCAACAGGATAACAATAGTGGATCAGAGCAAATAAAACTTAAGCAAAATTGTTATCTCTTAAAAACTAAAAAGCATATATCCCTTCACGTGTGTCAATTCAACTTTTTATAACAGAAACTATGTACATGTCGACTTTTGGGAACCTGCAAAACGTGTTTTCAACTTTACAAGTAGGGGGACAAAAAGCCTCATATGCTCCTGAGCCTCATTCTGTGTTCTTTACTGACTTACAAGTGTGTCTATGTATTTACATAGATTCTTTATCATCATCCATTACACTTGAACACATTTTAATTCTGATAATTACAGAGCTGTTTCATGTTTTAATGATACTAGCTGACAAAATGCCCTTAGGGTCTTAAGAATTATAGGCAGTTGCTTTCAAAAATACTTTTCTAATATTTTGCATTAAAATACCTGACTAATCCACAATACAGCTATTCTGTTCTCCAGCTCAAAAACACGCTGAAGGATAAGTTTCAAATCAACTTTAAACTCTGATGGTGTGGGTGGAAATGGTGAGTAATTCCAGGATTTAAAGAAAACTGACAATCTTAGCAGAGGGTATCTATTGTCCTTGCAACTTTCTGAGTGAAGAGTGTGAATCTTCTCAGGTGAATAGTACAGAAATGAGTCAGAGAAAGGAACTCTGAATTTTCAATGAAATGCCTGGACAAGAGTCCTAGTTCAATCACTCATTGCAAAGAAAACCCTCAATGGAAGGAACCGGAGGTGCCGGGCCCAGTGCTTCAGATGTGCACGTGGCACATAACACACAGTGAGCTCATTCTTTCCTGTTTATCTTTAAATAACACATTCAGGTACATCAAAATTGGTTCCCAAAATTAAATATATTTGTTCTCTTTCCAACCAAAGAAAATCCATCAGTTATAATGCTATTTGTAGGATGCCTTCAACGTTTTTTGGGGGGTGGGGTGGGGTGGGATCAGGGAAGAAGCACTGTGAGAGTGTAACATTGGCTATTTCAAACTACTTGAATGGTTACTAAGAAGTTCCAATGCTTCCTTAGCAGGGATATTGCTATTGTAAATTGAATATAGGAAAAATATCATTGTCTATCTACTGAATATTTTTACTTACAACACAAAGTTCATGAAAAAGAAAAAAAATGACAGAACCACAGGATTGAATCTTCTGTTCTATAGTCCTAAGTTATAGCAATAGTTCTGATGTCAGGAAGATATTAACACGGTTCTTAAAATTAAATTTGCAAGCATGAGAAAAGAATGGTATAAATACAGTACTTACATATTAAATTCTCTAAAATAAAATAATATAAAGTACCCTTCTATAAGTAGTGCTGGAATAACTAGATACCTAAGTGACACTGGACCTCCTATCTCATACTATACAAATCAAATTATTTCCAGGCATATTATGGATTATTTTTTTCAAAACAGGGCTTTTCTGTTGCAACTTTGGCTGTCCTGAACTCACTCTGTAGACCAGGCTGACCTGGAACTCATAGAGATCCACCTGCCTCTGCCTCCTGAGTGCTGGGATTAAAGGTGTGTGCCCGGTTTAGATTATGGATCTTAATACCAAAGGCAAACAATAAAGGCTATAAAGAGAAATCCATGTTAGATTTATCCAAAGAGTACTGTAAGGAGAAATACAGGTGTGCTTGACTATATTAAAAGATTAACATTGATCCAGGTATGGCAACACGTGCCCATAATCCCAGCGCTTGGGGAGCTGAGGGTTGTGAGTAGGATTGTGAGTAGAGGGCAACTTGGGTTACATAATGAGTTCTAAGACAGCAGGATCCTGTCTCAAAACAAGAACAAAAATAAACACGATCCTACCCCCTAGTAAAATCCAAACAGCTAAAAGACAGCATTAAAAGAGAGGAGAAAGGTCTATGACACATTAATAAACATGAAACTCACAGATAGGCCACATGAAGAACTACTCTTAATAAATAAGAAAGGTATGAGTAGACAATATGCAAGAATCCGGAACAGACTTTAAAAGGGATAACTAAAAAAAAGTGTTGTGCTTTTCTGTAAGCCAGGAAGAGTACATGAGAGCCACAGCGAGACAGTCCTATGCACCCATAACTTGACTAGATGGTGAATATCGAAGACTGAGGATGCTGGGATTTGTGATGTGGAACCCAAGACCATTATATTCTATTGAAGGAAAGATAGAACTAAGTGGCTACACCCATTCTGAACAAGGTGAAGATGTCATCCTATGGTCCAGCAGCTCTATGTCCAGGATGTACCCTGGAGAACTGTGTATGTGTGTCCTAGAAAATACATGTAAGTATGAGAAGGACTGGAAATGGCTCAGGTGTAAAGTGTTTGCCCTGCAAGCACAAGGACTAAGTTCCATGCCCAGGACTTAGGCTGAAAAATTCTGGGCATTACTTGCAGTAACAGTGCTGGTAAGACAGAAACAGGCGGATCCCTAGGGCTCAATGACCAGCCAGCCTAACCTATCTGGAGAGCTACAGGCCAATGAGGATCAAGTAGCCCATCTAAAAATAAAGTACATGGCTCCTAAGGAGCCAAATCTGAAGCTCCCCCTGAACCACCTGCCAAGAATGTGCAGCACAATTAATTTGGAAGAGTAAAGGGTAGGATCCTCAAATTTCAGGAAAAGATACACTGTCACATTTTATTGCAACAAATTTGAATGGGTCACATGTACACGAATGATCCTTAAAACTGTAGAGCAAAAGAGACTCAACCCCAAAACATTTTAATAAAATACTGTTTTTATGGAAACATTGTAGCATCATTATTCCAAGACTCCCCATTACCAAATTTACCTACTCTTTACAGTTTACTTATGATACTGTCTAAAACAAACAATTGGGGTGCTTTTAAAGGGAGTGGAGTACCAGCCTAATAGAAGTGAAAACCTTGAGTCACAGCATGTGACTGTGTCCTGACAAGGCCAGTCTCAGTCTCCATGCTGCAATGTTCACTCAGTGAGTGTCCTTTCAAGATCTGAGTGGTGCCACATCTTTGTAATTCTTAAAAAATTCCTATTCATTTTTATTTTATGTGTATGAGTGTTTTGCCTACATGTATGTATAGGTACCATATATGTGCCTAGTATCTGGGGAGGTGTCCCTGGAACTGAAGTTATGGATGGTTGTGAACCATCGTGGGGTGCTAGGGACCGAACCTGGGTCTTCTGCAAGAGTAATGAGTGCTCTTAACCATTGAGCCATCACTTCAGCCCGCCCCTGCGCTCTCTCTCTCTCTCTCTCTCTCTCTCTCTCTCACTCTCTCTCTCTCTATATATATATATATGTGTGTGTGTGTGTGTGTGTGTGTGTATACACATATATTTTTTTCCTTATTGAAAATGTCACTATTTAAAACGTCCCCACCTTTCAGCATACCACTGAAGTGCTTTCTGGTGTTCCTAGCACAGGAAGGCTGTGATGGGCCTCACAAGGAGAAAAGTGTTCAGGGTAGCTTCATTCAGGCAGACACAAAACTGTGGGTCACTGAGTATGTTAATCAACAGTATGTTAAAGAAAGGGTCTTATACAGAAATACACGTGAAACATGGTTTGTATCAATTAACTGATGAAAACATTGTGACAAGAAGTTCCCACGGGAACTTTAACTTGTGTTTCCCTGAGGATCAAAGACTCGGCACTGACCAGTTCGGTGACTTTACAGAGTGTGACAACTGCACTTTTAGGAGGTAAAACTATCAGTCAAAGTAAAGAACTGATTACTACAAACATCAGATTCGTGTTTCCCATAGTAGAGAGAGAGGAGGGAGACAGAAAAGGAGGTCAGAGGCACAGACAACAGCAGTGTTGGACTTTAGCCTGAGAGGTGATTACATGGGTATTTGCTGAATGAGGATTAGTAAGTAATATTCTCATATCTTATGTACTTCTTTTCACTATGAAATATGTTTTAAGGCTAGCTTAAGACATAGTGCGACACACAGTCATATTCATTTTCCAGAGATGCTGAAATTAAAGGAATTTTATAGTGTGCGTGCGTGCGTGCGTGCGTGCGTGCGTGTGTGTGTGTGTGTGTGTGTGTGTTTTAACATAAACTTTGTTTTAAGTAGTTTTAGGTTTATAATAAAATTGAACAGAAAGTCCAAAGTTCCCTGGTCCACAGACAAGTGTAGTCTTTGTTCTTTTAAATTGTTTTCTATACTGTCTGCCATCCAGAATGCTCACTGTACTCTTTAGAATGTTTGAGAAGGTCAAAACATAGTTTAGATTTTGTGGTACCAGTCTGTGGTGTGGGTTCAACTTCCAGTTGGCAGCTCCTAAGTGACACTGTTCTATATTTTTTCTGTCAAATGTAATTACCAGACATTACTGTGCAGCTCTTGTGCACACGAACTAACTTTGCTATCCCGTCCACCTCACTCAGAAATTATGCTGACTTTTCTAGGTTTTTTTTCCCTTTCTTTAATGAAATTATTACAATAAACCCATTGCCTCTTTTCTTTACTGGAGCATAGGGAAGTCAGGAAGGATGCCTCTGATGTTACATTCTGAGTAGGCTGGACAATATGTTAAGGACACAGTTAGCGGCCGGGCCATCTGGCACACTTTTCTATACAGTCTACTCTCAGGGAAGATTTCCTGTTTGGACTACTCAGAGGCAAAAAGGGGGAAAATTTAACAAGATTCTAAGTGTTGGCTACTGAAAACAAAAGAGCATCTAAAATCAGCAGTGGTGGTCCCAGATTCTTCAGTTTTACAGTAATTCTATAAAGATAAAATAAGGAGCCTGAAACAGTTCACTAGGTTCAGAGCTTCCAGCAATGAAAACGGTTTCTGCTAATGACAATGTTCAGGGGGGTTAAATACTTATTACTGAACCAAGGTCAGGACCACAAAAGGCTTATGAGGTAGAAAGATATGGAGAGACGGACTCTGATGCAAAGGCCAACACTCTCCAACTCTCTTTACCTCCTTCCAAGTGAATAGCAGACTCCCCTTGACGTCTGCTGCTTATTCAGTCATTTGAACATGTGGAAAATTGTTTTGCTCTGATTTCAGGCTACTCACTCTTGTCTGCTCTAATTCTGCTGCTCCAGACGACCAGAGCAGCAGCACTCTCTCTGTCTTCCCGCTTCCCACGGGTGCTGGTGCACTGGTAGATGCTGGTATACGGGGTGTGATGGCACTGGACTTTAGAGTGATCTTTCTGCCCCTTGTTCCTGTAGTTCTGAGGAACTTATTGACTTGACTGTAAACAATTTGAATGATTTTCCAGCAAAGCCACCTTTCCACAATGGAGGGAAAAAAGGAAGCTTAATATCAGTGAATAAAAACAAATAGAAGAAATAAGGTTTTTATATTCTCTTCTAGTTCTTAGACTTCAAACATGAAGAAGTCAGTGGAAATAAATACAACAAGACAGTATTAATTATGATCTCACGAAATTAGCACTTCTGAACCACCTATGTGATACTAAGCAAAAATTAACACAGAATATGAAACAAGAATTTTATTTATTTATTGTTGGCTCTTTGAGAATTTTTTGCGGTGTGTTTTGACAATATTCATCCCCTCTCCAGAGCTACCTCCCCAAATTTATGTGCCCCACCCCCCATGAAGTACACATGCTTAACTTAGAAGAACCATTTTGGTGTTAATTCCAAAATATAAATCTTATCATGTAACTTCTCTGCTAGAAGCATTTCAGTGCTTTCTTATTGCTCACTGCTCACAGGACAAAGACTAAGATGTCCTCAAAGCAATAGCCAGTCTCGTTTCTGACCCATCCGACAGCACACTATAGGTACAGACCTCCTAAACATGTTACTTAATAAATGCGGAAACTTGCCACTGTCTACTAACTGTAAAATAAATTCCTTCCCCTGGAAGAGTGGCATGCAGAATTTTAGCTTATTACCACAGAGCAGCCCCACCTCCCTTCTTCTAGTTCACCTGGGGAGGGTCTTAGCTGCCACAAGTGTCTCACTCCTATCACTGCAGGGAGACATGCCATGTAAGCTGGACGCTCAGAATCCTCCCCACCAGCACTGCAACTGGTTCACAGACGAGCCAAACTGGATCATCATCTGCTCACAGGAGATAACTCTAAACACTCCCCTTTCTGGATCTAACATCTTAAATGTATTGGACTAGGGTGAACAGAGATCTCTTTTCATAATGACACGGCAAATATTTGCCTGCAAATGAAGTTTTAAAAAATGGAGGAATGAGAAGCAATCATAATAACAGTAGTAATAGAAATAATATAATAATCATAGTAATAGTAATTTGGGCTCCTGAATCTAATTGTACTTCAGGTTAGATATGTCCTGGGACTTCTTAAAATGCACACTTAGACCTTTCATCCCAACCCTCCACTCTACCACTCAGAGTAAGGTCTCTACTGTCAGGACTCCAAACCCCTTTTATCACTTACCTCTCTGTTTAATGCTTCCGTCCCCTCCTCCATGCTACTGAACTCAGAGCCCCATGCATGCTAGGTGAGCATGCTTATCCTGAGCTACAGCTCCATGCCTTTTTTTCCTGGGTGAGTGCGTATGTGTGTTACAATGTCTCACTATATATAGTCCAAGCTGGCTTTGTGGCTTTGAACTTGAGATCCTCTAGCCCTCCTACATGCTAGAATTACAGCTACCACCCCCAACTCCATCTCAATCTCTTCTTACTCTCTCTTTCACCCTTCTAAGACATATCTCATGTAGTCTGAGTTGGCTGGGAACTTGCTATATAGCTGAGAATGTGCATAAATTCCTGATTCTCCTGGCTGTACTCCCAAGCACTGAGATTATCAGGCATAAGCCACCATGCAAGCCTTCTCCAAACCTTTCATCAAAGTGCCATGAAGTAAATAGTTTAGATGGTGGATCAATAAGTAAATTTGAGGATATTATATAGATACCTTGTATAGCCATTTAAAATGTTAACTGTTCACCCCTGAATTTTTTTCTAATCTCCCAAGCCACTAAGTAAGCAAACAGGCAGAAACTGTAGCCCTACCCTGTCTGGATCTGGCCCAGGAACCTCAGATTGCCATTCCTGTTGACACCTCAGCTGTAGTTGTGTGCCTTGGGCATGCTTTAAGTTCCCAGCTCCTTGTTCCTGCTGGTGCTGATGCTTCTGCCTCTAATGTTCCTGCCCTTGTGCTAGTCATTGCTTACCCAGTTATTCAAAGCAAGCTTCTAATGCCACCTCCTTCCTGAGGCTTCTTTGATATCACAAGGAGTCAAGGAGTTGCATCTTTCTCTTCTTAAGCCTTGAGGGCTATATTTTTCTCCTGGACTTGATTCTATCTTGTGTTGTCCTTATTATATCTTCTTTGAACTTCTTATTCACTGTAATGAATTTCTTTGAACTGGCAATATTCAAAAACTATGTTAAAATAAAAGACTCCGCAGCCTTAAAGCAAAATGCTTTTGGAAAGGAAATATGGGTCTACCAGAGACCGAGGGCCAGAGTGCTGGCAGCCCTGGAAGCTTGACATTCCAAAAACAGAATTATGTGAGGTCAAAGGGAACTGCTCATTCTGGTTGGTCATGATGGCTCTTCAGCCAGCCGCTTGTTTACCAGCCTAGGATAATTATGCTCAAAAATTGAGAGATACAATGGCACGGGTTTCCCACATTCTTTTTTTTTTTTTTCTCCCTAGCAGAAAAGAGGGGATACAGAAATTCTGGATGAATTACTGGGTTTGGTATTCAGTTTTGGTCACTGGTGGCTTCATTCTTCCAACTGGGCTGCCTCAGGTCACGCATGCCCAGTACTGTGACTTGGACTTGAATGGTGCAACATGCATGCTTTAAATCCATAACATTATTAAGTTTTTTAAAGTTGATCTCTCTAAACATACACATCTGCTCTAGTCCTTTCTAAATAATAAAATCTCATTGTTATTAAGGCAAAGAAGTTCATCAATGTTAAATTTAAATTAGTTTATTTTAACCATTTTAAATTAGTTTAAATCTTCACTGCTGCCATGTGTGCTTACTCTTTAGAAATTGCTTAGCTACCAAAATTAATATTTTAAACTTTAGTAAAATTGCGACATACATTTTTTTTGAAAATCTATTTAACTATTTTGAAGAACTAAATTAACATATCAAAACACAATCATCCATTCAAATGCAGTGCTCACAGTCACGTTTTTCTGAACTCTTAATTTTGTTATCATTTGTCTATATTATACACAGAAAATCAGCTATCAACAGTTACAGAATACCCAGTGCTCTGGGCAGAGCTCTAAATAAGATTCTGTTGTGTGACATAGATACCTTGAAATTTTCCTGTTTTCAGCGTACAGTCTTTAAAGCACTGAGAAAATGTATAACTTTCTCTGATCCTACTAAGGTCCTTTCTGTCATTTACTGTTAGGCTCTCCTCCTAGCCATGGGCAAACTCTAATCAACATTTTAGCTCTACAGATTTACCCTGTCTGGACATTAAACAAAAACAGATACATCTTCTGTGGTCTCTTTTATGAACTGTTAATTTCATAGCATATTTATGAGGTTTGTCATGCTGTACCATGTATACTAGTCAATTTATCTTATTTACTGAGTCATATTGGATTGATCAGACACATACTGTCTCCTTACGAATTTGTAAGATTTTTGTAAAGATTGTGAACACAAGTTATCAGTGATAATAGTTTGAGAACATGATTTCCCATCTGCATCTTGTCTTTTTCTCAAGTGTCTTTTGAAAGGCCAAACTTCTGATAGTCTAACCACTGTTTTTCTTTTGTAGATGGTGCTTTTGCTGTCATATCTAAGAAATCTTTGTCTAAACGAAAGGCTTTTCCTCTCATATTTTCTTCTAGAAGTTTCCTGGAAATGTCTTTATTCACCTCAGTGTCTGATGAACAGGGGCACAGGGCCTCCTATTGTGCTCCTGACACCAGGCGCCAGATGATTGGGCAAACATGGAAGAGCCTTTCCCCTGCAGCAGCATCCTGCTGTGTGTTCTCAGACTCAATCTACTGAAAGCTCCTTGTTTTGTCTAGGAAGCATGTGTTGGAAGACACGAAAAATCATATTTCAGGTTGTTTTTAAGGATATTTCCTCAAAAGATCTCAGAAGCAGGCCCACTAGGACAATCTGTTACAAGGAAAATGAGAAAGCAGCTGTCTGCAGGCTCGAACTGCACTCATGTCAGTGTAGGCCCAATTGCCTCCTGTGCGAAGGACTTGAACCATTACAGCAAATACCTTACTCAGCAAGGCTTGTATCAGGAAGCCATTCTGATCTTAAAACCAGAGCTTTCCTCCTATACCCCGAAAGGTACAGTAAAACCTCAGCCATTCAGAGTCTGAAGAATGAACTGTGCTTTTATCCCTGTTTACCTCTGAATAGTAAATATTTACCCAGTGTTCCTTGGTGGCTTTATGAGGCAGATACTCTGGCAGGTTTCAAGAACCTGGTAGAAAAAAAAATGCCCTGGGATGCCTCTGCCCTTGGGCCACTCCTGTTCAAAGATAGTGTTCTTGAAGGGAGGACAGAGGAAGAAAAAATACTAGTTTGTGCACTTCTTGTAGCTATCCTTGTAGAATTTCTGTTTCATGTATTTTCTGATGTGTTGAAGACTAAGGTAGAAATAAACTTTATAAATAAGTTAATAGAAACAACAAATGCATATTAGAGGTACTTGCTCCAGATAATTTTGCCTGAAAATATTTTGATTATTGTGATATTAAAAGTTTAGGAACTATCATACATGATATGAATATAAAAACAACAGAATTTAAGCAAGTAACAAAAAATAAAAAGAATCATTTTGATGGTATTAGGAGCTAAGAAAAGAAATTATGACCAGGGCAGCGTGAAAGCAGGTGCCTGGACAGGATGGTGGGTGGACTGGTATGAATTCTGTGGACAGAGCAGTTTCTTTTGGGGCAACACCTGAGCTGAGATTTTAATAAAGTCAACCACGAAGGCTCTTTCTCCTCAACATTGGAGCATCTTTTATCTGCCATCTGAGATAAAAACTAACCCAACTCCCATTTCCTCCACCACAGTCTTTTAGGGAATAGATTTTTGCCCCAGAATACTGTGTGGACTTAATAGACAAGGTCTTATTTTGAAAGGAAGTGCTATCAAATGGCCCTGCTGTGGCAGAGATCTCAGCAGTTGCTGGAAACAGTACAACAGACTTATTCGTGTATGCAGCTACTTCTTGGTAAAGCTGAAACGTCATTCTGTTTGGGAACAAATGCTTGCCTCTTTGGTGCTGTTTCTATATGCCCTTAAAGGGGCCTGGGTGCTTAATCCTTTTTGGAAAAAAAACAAAAAAAGTTACCTAAGACCCAATCAACCAAACAGCTGGGGACTCCTTCCTTTGTATAAACCTCTGGGTATCCAGATCACTAGAGAATCCTAAGTATGGCAGCCATCACTCCCTTATCTTAGGACATCTTTCTACTATTTCAAGGCTAGCACTTCTGAAGTTCATTCACTTTTTGTTAGCAGTTTTATGGCAATTCACCCACAAAGGTGACCATTGCGTTTCCTTTAGAAGTCACCAGTCTGTGTTTTCAATCCACTTGAAATGTAAGGTGACAATGAGTTTTCTACAGTGCCAACCCCACTGGACATCCCCTAGCCCTTTCTTATTGCCACCTAGATTTACCATGACAAAATGGTACTCTGAATGTACGGGGGCTTCCTGTCCCTCCCCTGAGCAGCTGTGGAAGTGGAAGGTGAATCCCTTGGGAGAATCCTTCCAAGGGAAGAATATTAAAAAGTATAAATTCAGCAAAATATACAAATGAAAGACAACATAATGTCCCTCCCAAACTGAAAAGCTCTCATGATAGCAAGCAGCTGAATGAGGCCATCAGGGTTCAGGCCAAGAACCTATATTGAACGTGCTATCCTTTCCCTGTGTCATGGCTCCAATGAGCAGCTCATGACAGGAGCCAGTTACTCTAGGTTTCTACTGTGTCCACACCAGCTTGACCGGAGGATGCTTAGTACAATTTCATTCCTATAAAAGCTGACATTATTTTCAGTCTGTGACATCTCAGCAAGGTGGCCATGGTTGTTAGTGCTCCCCAAGCTTCGTCATGTTACCCAAGGGCTACCAAAAGAACAAGGCTGGAAATCAGCCAAGGAAGACAAAGACCCCAGTAAGCAAGTCTGGGATGAAGGCCAAAAGGAAGAAGTGGTCCCAAGTTGGCTTTTGGGACAGACTCCACAACCTAGTCCTGTTTGATAAAGCTATTGATGACAAACTCTGAAAGGGAACTCCCAACTGTGAGCTCTTCACTCTAGCTGTTGCCCCTGAGAGACTGAAGATTTGAGGGTTCCTTGACCTGGACAGCCTTTTAGAAGCTACTCAGTAAAGGACTTGTCAAGCTGGTTTCAAATCACAAAGCCCAGGTAATTTACATGAGAAGCACAAAGAGTGGAGATGCCACAGCTGCTGGCAAAGATACAGGAACAGATTCAATTCGTGTACATTTGGAAAACAGAACTATATTATAAATAATTTTTAAAAACTGACTTGTTTGAATAAATCTTTTACGACTTTGGGCTCTACAAAAGTATGTTAAGCGTCTTATCCACTGAATTAATAAACTTTCAGTGCTAATCTGTCATTTGGTCAAGAAGAATCAAGGGTGTGGTAGTTTGAGACCCTGTGCTGTGAAATGGGGTGCTCCCACTTTCCTCTCTGGGGTTTAAAATTACTAAGACTACAGTCTCATGGCAGTTGAAAAAAGAGAATCAGGGTCAGAAGCAAAATAGGTCTCTGTTTGAGACAAGACACAACACAAACACAAAGCCTGCTTCTAAAATACTGGCTATCCCTGGCAAGAGGGTGCACTGCTCACATGCTGGGTCTGGCTGGCCACGCCTCCTTGCTACTGACTTTGTTCAACCACCCTGTGAAGGCTGCAGAGGGGTAAGCTGAGGGTTAGGGATGCTGAACTGTTTTCTAAACTGTAGAGTGGCGACGGTAGGCCTGCACATACTATTCCCTCATCCCTGCTGCTCTGGGAGGCATTTACAGAGCTCATAGCTCTTAGTAACGTCTCCAGTGTGCTAACTTAACAAGCCTGGTGGACACAAGGAACCTGCTTGAGACAAACAGAACAGACTTAGAGGGAATTTGCTTAAATTGCCCCAGAATGTGCTGAAGCAGGCAAAAATCCCAGTTCTGTGAACTCATAAACACACATTAGATGGGATAGGGTTTGGAAACTTTTCAACAGTTTGATGGGTTGTCTGTTTTCAGAGAATACCTGTCATACTTGATAAACAGACTGCTAAGTGAAAAGAATATTTTAAGAATAGTGAATCAACAGATCAGTGTGGGAATTTGAAATCAGGTGGCCCTCAAGTAGTATTCTGAATACCAGTTCTGCCACTTTGTTCCCATATCACCTGGGGAGATTTACTTAACTCCTGTGTGCCTCATTTTCCTCTCTTGCAAAATGAGGATCATTAGTAATGCCTACACCCATGTGGACCGGTGAGAAATAAGAAATAAGAAATAACAAATGTGCTTAGTCCGTTAAGGCTTGGCGCATGGTGTTTGCTAGACAGCAGCTGTTGTGACTAGGATACTCTTGGCTAATGCTATAAGAAAATGATTTTCTCTTTCAGAATGGAAATTAGGCCAAGGAACTAGTACTTGGTAGCTGCATCATCCATAATGCCTAAGGCATTGATATAAACAGAACACAGATGTGTACCATGCCTTTAACCATACAGAGAGGGAGATCACTGCGTATTTATATGGCAAAGCTTCCTGACAGAGATCACTGAAAGTTCAGGATTCTGTGGTGAGTGGGAGGCCCAGCCTCTTTTCCCACAGGCCTGGAGGTGCTACCTCCTTTCCCACTGACTCCTTCACTTAAGAGCCAGTGGCGTCATCAGAACACTGATGAGCTTCCCGAGAAGTACCCCCCTCCCCCCTCCCGCTGAGGAGGATGGGGACCAGGACTCCCAAAGATACCAAAATCCACAGACGCTCAAGACCCTTGAATTAAATAGTGAAGCATTACAGATTATTTGTGGTCCCTAAAGCAAAACAAATGCTATGTAAAAGCTGTTTTCCTTTCCTAAACAATATGCTATAACAATAAAGAACTACATGTGCTCAGTACAGATGAATTTTATTTTAGGAATACTTGTGGTTTTCAATTTGCCATGGGTTAAGTATATCCTACAAGTGTTCATGCATGGAAACTTAATCCCTGCTGTAAGGTATTAAGAGGGTGGAAACTTAATCTAACTGGGGTGTGTAGAGGTGAGGCCTTTGGACAGAGAGACAGGATTGGGTAAGGTCAGCTGGGTGGGACTCGCATTCATACCTAGGGCCTTAAGGAAGAGGGAGAAAGACTCTAACACACATTCTGTCTCCTGTGTGATCCCCCGTACCACTTCAATACCCGCCCCCAGCAAGAAAGTTATCACCAGATGTGGCGTTTTCACCACATATTTCACCTAAACTTCTTCTCTTTCACCCATCCATGCATCCATCCATCCTTGGGCGTATGTGTGCAGGAGAGCCTGCATACCAGGTGCACATGCGGAGGTCAGAGGACAACTTTGTCGAATCAGTTCTCTCCTTCTGTCTTTACATGGGTCTTGGGGATTGAACTCAGCTTACCAGGCTTGCGCACCACACTCCTCGTTCTCATGTCTGCCAGTAGGCTAAATGCTCAAAGGATCAGCTCCTTTGAGGAAGACAAGCCTAGAGGACATTTGAGGAGAGAAACCTGCCACAGTGGGTTCAAAGCAGAAGGGGGAGGGCAAGCTCTGCTGGGACGTGCAGTATGGCTGGGAAGCTTTTCCTCTTTGCTTGCAGCCTTGTAACTCTGCCTCACTGCTGCTGACACCAGGAAAAATGTTATGAACAAATGAGCTTGGGACTATGCTTGGCACATAGGAAGCATCTCCACAGAAAAGCAAGAATTGTCACTAACTGAATTTGATAACAGAAGACATAATGGAGGAATAAATAACCTTAGGATCCATATAATCCTGTGTACTTTTCCAAAGCACAGCTAAGTGGGAAAGACTAGAGGGTTCTTTCAATTCAAACAGCCAAATCTAGATGATTTTATTTACTCTTCTGCCATTTTTGAGTTTTAAAAAAGCAATGACCATGATACTTTTTAAATGCAGAAATGTGTGTATGTGTACATATATGTGTGAAATACAGAGAAAAAAATCCATTGTTTCTATTTCTAGATACAAAAGAAATTCTAGCTTAATGTACAAAATCAAGAAACAATAATAAGCATAGCCCAAATCAAACTAGTCATTAAAATGCCCACCTGCCAACATGTTGGAGACTATTTTAGAATATTTCTTCATACACATATGCATCTGTATGTGTTATGCATATTTTATTATGTTTTCCCCACAATTTAAGTTTATTGTAGAATATCTCATGTCAGTAAGCAGCTGCCAACACCATACTGTTTAGTAGCTGGGGTATGATTCATGGCTGTGTGATGTCACCACTGAGGGCACTCGTATTACTCCCCTTGCTATTATAGACAATGACAACCTATTCGCCTTTGTGGAGGTCTCTGATTATCTCCACATGACAGAGGGCAGAGGAGCAATGGCTAAGTCCAAGGAAAGCCTGTGGCTTCCACTAACGCTGCCACACACATTGTTCCCTGATCTAGATAGAATCCTGCCCATAGTGGGGCGATTTGGCCCCATCCCTGTTCCCTCTTCCTCATCCCTCCTTGGCATTTCTTGGGCAAATGGATTCTGCTGCTCTTGTCAAATGAACCCACTGAGACTGTTAAGATGAAAATGAGCAGCTCTATCCTGGGTCCACAGCATCCCTCCAAAATAAATTAGAGTTTTCAGATGGAATGTCTCTGAATTTCTGTGGTGTTGGGAAAAGGCGAGTGTTGAGTGTACCAGTTCTCCATTGAGAATGACTGGCTTCGTCCGGTCCATAAATCAGCAAGCTGCACCTGAGCACTGAACTGTGGTGAGAGGATGAATAAGCTCATATATTGTAGGGTCACAATCTGAGTGTGCATGCACACACTCCCCTGCTCCTCAGCAGCAGGGCTGGACACGGGTGGGAGGTAAAAACATCCTCTCCGACCATCATGGAGCCAATGGGGGAATGTTCCTTACTTGCTCGTTTTCTTTTAAAGAGGAAAGAAAAGAGAGATAAAAATGAATTTGGGTTGGAGGCCTGTGTATTTGTAATTTAGCTGGTTATAAAGAGGCATTCTCTACCCCCAGTGGGCAGGGGAGGACAGCTGGCATCTTAGTTGGCAAATCTCTTCTGAATGATCAATGTTGTCTCTGTATGTGACAGATGGATCTGGTCCAAGGTATTTGCTGAAATAGATAATGTAATACTCAGACTGTTGGCATGGGCCCGCATGCACAATTTTCCTTTAACCCCTTTCCCTCTAGGAAAGTTCCAGAGTCTAAACACTTTATGGTCTTATTAGAAAGTATTTCTAGCCATAGACAAAGAGAATTTCAAATCATGGCAACCATGAGCAAAGAAAGGGAAACGGAAGAACCTATTTTAAAAACTTCAAGAGAGGCCCAGGAGATGGTTCAGGGGATAAAAACACTGGCTATCATGTCTGAACACCTGAGTTTGATTCCTCAGGACACACATGGTGACAGACAAACCCATAAAAACTGTCCTCTGACCTCCACTTGTATGTCATGGGATATGTGTGCCCACATACAAACACACACAATTAAAAAGATTTTAAAGATTCATTAAAACTCAGTCTACTATCTTCCTCCTCTTTGTTCTGCCTGCAAAACTTCAGGGGCTATTGGAACATCATGAAGAGCGGGAGTCCTGCCATTGAAGCTTGAAGCTTACACTTGTGTTTACAGACCTACCACACACAATGAGGACTTGGTACAGGAAGGCACTTCCCTGTACACCCTCACCCAAACTAGAGACAGGGAGTGGCTTCCAAGGGGAGCCTGAGGGAATTTCCACTGGTGAGAACAGCAGCTGCTTTCTGGGTAACTCATGGTACATGTGGGCAGGGAAGAGCTTGAGAAATGAGTTTCCTAGAGTTAGTTCATTTAACAAGCTGCTCTGGATTGTGGGAGAGTGTTGCTACTGCTCAACATAGGGCAGACTCCTTTGGTATAGCATGAAAACCCAGGATTTTGTGTGCTTCCAGAACAGGAGCTGAGATGGCTTGCTAATGTAGTAGTTAGCATTTCCTGAGGGCTCCTTAGAAGGGAGGGAGGTCACTAGGTACATTTTGTCAACATTCACTTCCCCCACAGCAGGCCCAGCAAGTAGGTCATATCGTAGGGAAGTGAAGAACCCATCATGAATTTGGCATCCTGGGCAATCACAGAAAACCTTCCGGTATACTTTACTCTGGGGCTGTGCCAATTCACCTCCTCTTACCCCTCGCCTCTGTGAATATTTGGCACAGCCACATGTTTATGTATCTTTCGAAAGGTTATGTTGTCACCAAGAATACCTCAAATTCCCCTACAGGTCTTACTTACCTAGGGAAGGACTGGTTTCTTTTTCTTTTATGTCAATTGTGAATAATATGAGTCATAAGAAGAGTAACTCTAAAACTAGAGTAGCCAGTCTGCTGCCAGAATGCTGAATTCAAACAGTCAACAAAAAGAGCCAACCATGGAGCTGGAAGGACTCTGACCAACAGGTACCATCAACTTTCCAAAGAACCTGTGCTATGGAGCACTGGGAAGCCAAGCAACCAAAGGTAATTTATTTTGGAAATAACAATCTACCCCTGACCGTATTTTGAGAACAGGATGGCTAATAACACAGTGACTACACAGGGTAGCATGGCCCAATTACCCTATAAACACAACAAAATATTTGTCTTTTTATGTAGGAAAGGGTGGTCTTTCTGGATATGACTATATAAAACTCAACTGCCATGTGAATCGTTTCCTAGGCCAGTTACCTAAGATGACTGAGACACAATCTTGTATGTCCTCTGTGTATGACAGGCTATGGAATTCTTAGCTTATCAACAGACCCGATTTTATTATTTTTAATGGATTCACTTAACAAATCTTCCTTAGGCTTCAGTGCCAGGCCTTCCTCTAGATGCTGGGAATCCTGCAATACGAAAGGCAAGACAGCTCTTTCTCTGATAGGCTCTTGGTATAGTAAAGTGAGACAATGAATACCAGGCTGGAAAAGTACTCCAAAGAAACCTTGCGGCAGATGGTGACAGATGGGGGGGTCAGAAGGTACAGGCTGCAGAACATGGATTTGGGAAGAACCTTTTAAAGTAGCTAAGGTACCATGGCACGAACAGACTTGGTTTGTAGATGGAGCCTTGTAACACGGGAGCCTGACAAGCAAAGGTGGCAGCCATGGAAGGTTAAGTAAGGTAAGCTGGGCTGATGGAACACGCCTTGAGGAAGAGTTAGATTTCAACCTATGTGCAAATAGAAGGCACTGGGGAGTGCTAAACTTCCTGAATCTGGGACATTGCTAGAAATGAGAAGTGTTTAAGAATTTGAAAATAAAAAACAAAACACTTTATTGTTACATACAGAGCCATCTCTTAAGTAATGAAGGAGAAACTCCTTCTTCACAAAATCGTCTAGAAATCACTTTAGTGCTTAGTGATTCACATGGCAGACAAGTATTTTTCTCATCAGGGCCAAGCACTGTGATTGGCACTGAGAAAACAAGACTGGGAAAATGCGATGCTCAGAGGCTGTGAGACAGACAGCCAGGCCACACACTGTCAGACATGCTCTACCAGGGCGATGATGTTCCCCAAGCAGGCAAGAGTGCCATAGGAGAAAGTGGGGAGGGGAGGGGACCATGAAAGGCTTTCTAAAAGAAGTGATGTTTCAAAACACAGTGTTTCCAGGAGGTGAGAGGAAGTGGGCAAGGCTGAGGAAGTGAAACGAGTTAGTAGGGCCAGAGGAGCTTTTGAACAAAAACTGTAGTGTCAATCAGGAGCAGATTCCTACGGCACCTTAAAGAATAAAAGGTTCATTGAGTTTCTAGGATTGCTGGAGGCCACTGGAGATGCCAATGCTGGAGGGTAATGTGTTCAAGTTTACATATTTGAACAATTCCATAGTGGCCACACAGAAAGAGCAAGAGGCCCAAGGTCGGGAAGACCATCCTGACAAGCTTGGGAAAGGGTGGCAGCCATAGAGACCTGTCAAGTGGGCTGACTTGACATAGGCATGGTCAACAGTTTGCGAACACTGACACCAAGTTAGTGGGGAGTAAAAAAATATGGCTAGGAGAGGTGGAATTCATGGAAGCAAGAACCAAGGGTGAAGAATAGATGCGGGTCAGAGAAGGAAGGGGACGTCTTCGTGATGAACACAGATGGGGGGAGGCTCTGTGGGTCTGTAGAGCAAGCAGAAGGTCTGGGAACAGGCAGTCTGGCATACTGCTGGTGAGTGAAACTACAGAAAATGATATCAGTCCAAAGAAGATTGAAAACCATTCTCCCAAAATGAGTATAGTAGCCCACACTTGCAATCTCAATGCCAGTGAGCTGTCAAGGCAGGAGAATTGCCATCCTGGGCTGCAAAGACAGATCATGTCTCAAACACATTAGCACAAAACTAACTGGACCCCAAGAAATAACATTTAAGGGCAAAGGAACCCTCAAAGGAGACTGAGAGGCAGCAAAAATATATCAAGAGAAGGTGTGCTACTAAGTGAGCAATGAGAAGACGTGGGGAGTGGACAGTGCCAGTGTTGGCAGAAACCAAGGAAAGGGATGAGGCAGGCCTTGACTGTTACCAGCGAGATTTGTGGTGATCTCAGTGAAGGGGCCTACCACTGAGTGGTAGGGACAATCACAGATTAAGTGAAAAGGCAGAGAGAGGGGAGAGATGCCTATATTTAGTCCCAAAGCAGGAGTCAAATTTATCAGCGCAAGACTTTTACATTAAAGCTGGGTTTACCAAACATTGGAAATAACTCCAGATTTTTTTTTAAAATGGGAACTACAAAGGTCATTTTTAAGCAAATTACCTCCAGCAAATAAAATAAAATAAAAATAATTTTAAAAATGTTCAGGAAACTTCCAGTGTTGGCTGAAGTAGTCACTCAACAGCTCTGAGTCGAAAACTCTGGCTCCCATCCTGTGAGCCATGCCGCAGGTCTTGAAAGGTGGTGCGGGGGTCCTGGGATTGCAACCATAGCTCACTGCGTCTTCTTGGGGCAGCACTCGGGAGCGGGCACCTTGACCAGCAGAATGGAAGGCACTGGCATGAAAAGCACAATGCACAGGCGGGACAGGGCAGCTCCCCAAAGCTGCCGGGGTCACTGTTTTCACATCAGAATTATAGCCTCTCCTCTTCTTCCACCCAACAATTCATATGCAAGGGCCTAATGCCAGGGAAGGTACCACAGGCTGGAGAGAAGTAAAATCTAGTCACAGTCCTCGAGTAGCTTCAAAACAAGTGAGGACAAGGGCTGACAGTCATCTACTCAGGCCCACGATGATTTCTGGGTCTGCCACTTACAAGGTGAGTTCTGACCCCTTCAACCTCGAAAAATGTAAGTAACCAATAGCCTCCCTCCTGTGGGAAATTGTGAGTTCACGTGAAGCCCTCCACTCAGGGTCTGGTATGGACCCTTTAGACACTAAGCTGTTGCTTAGTGACAAAAATCAGTCTGTCTATTGTGATGAAGCAGAAAAGCTTCGAATTCTGTCAAGGGAAAGGAAGCTGGTGATTGACCCCCAGGCACACTCATGGGTCCTCAGGGAAGCAGGAGTAGGCCAGTATAGAGAGGGGGAGAAGCGTAGGCAGGGTTTCCCAGAGTCTCCTGCTTTTCCATCCTCACACAACAAATGCAGTGCTTCTCCTGGTGCCAATTCAACAGAAAGAGCACTGAACTTTTAATTCAAAGGCCCAGGCTCAAACAGAGGCTTCCAGGCCAAGACTGCATGCTAAATTAACGGGCCACTGAAGACCTCCCAGGCCAGGTGCTTGCACTGCATTTAAAATATGCAAGACAGTTGCCCTGTGTTCCTCACCCATTCAACCCATGTCTATGATGCACCTGTAAACATCACTGTCAAATGCTGGGGAAACAATATGAAATGTGCATATGCTAGTCCAGTTATCATGAGCAAGGAACGGGCAGCTATAATACAGCGTGGCCAGTGCTGTGACTGAGGTTAATAGCAAAATTAAGTGGAATACTCCACGAAGTAGTTACAGAAACTGGAAAGCACTTCAAATAGATTGTCTAGCATTATTATTGACAACACTGTCAGTCAGATCCCAAGTCTTCCAGCAATCTCCTCAACTTCTGGCCTGCTTGATGGAATCTAACCTCCAAGGGAACTATGGGTCAATACATACATCAAATAAAGGCAGAGGTCTGCTACAGATAAGCATCTTCACCAGGCTCTCTGTGGTCTGTAGCCAACCATACCATGGCCTTCTAACATTTGGGAAGGAATGTTGTGGTTGGTGACCTCACATACATTTCATAGATTCTACCTTACAGGTGTATGATGTGGTCTGATGAACTCATTCCCATTGAATGAACAGTATAGAAAATGGGAGGCTTAAGGAACAGACAGACAAGAATGGTCCATTATGTGAAGAAGATAAATTTAGTCAAAAAGATGTCATGGAAATTAATACAATGAGGAGCTATGATTAATGCAAGACTATATAACGAGTGATCATATGCTGTATCACAAAAACAAAACAAAACAACAACAAAAAAAAGAGCAAATAAAAGGTGAACCAGAAAATTTACACCAGGTCAATGGAACAGGCAAGTCAAGACATATGGCCCCTAGATAGAATGTAAATGGCAAATAGTTTCTCAAATGATGACAGATAAGTAAGGCTAGAGCCAGCATTGTGCCCTCATGGGATATCAATTACTTCTTTGCTTTCCATGGAATTAGTTAATAGTTTCTTGCAATATATAATTTTCTCTGAATATCGGATCCTAAAAGCATTTGTGGACTCCAAGATTATGAGCTGAAAATTGCATAAGGATGACAATCAGACACCTGAGTCTCTTTATGAAGGCAGTTTTCATTATAGTCTTGGCACTTGAGCTCCATGCCAAATCTAGACTTCTGCCTAATGCTCTGCTACTTAGGTTTATGTTAAACTCTAATCTAAAGGATTCCCTCCTCAGGGTCCATAATGAATTGTCTTTCCAAGCGCCTTTTAACCTTAATATTTAAAGGCTTTCCTTAAGCTACCCTAGGGCTAATAAATAATTTCTCATTTTTAGACTGGCTCTTTATATCCAACAGTGAAAGAACTTCTACTTTAAAGCCTGTGGATATGGTTGTGTTATTCCCAGAAGACAAACTAGAGGAGGGCACAAAATCCTCTCAGAAACACTCATATTACAGATTTGGGAATCATCCTCCTGCTGGTTGTGGAGGAATTTCCTGGATGAAATTTACTTTCAATGTCAAACACTCTGCCTGATTCCTACCATCTTCAAAGCAAGTCTCCAGTCACAAGGATGGAACCAGCCCTGACTGACAAGGCTCTAAGCAGTCTACAGAGGCTCTATGCAGTACCATGTCCAAACCTGGTGAAAAGACTCCCCATGGTCCTTCAGTCAAGTGCTTATAGGAAGAGATAGCCATCTCATGAAGGTCATTTTGTCTCCTTGTCATGCGCTGTGTTACAAATGAGGAAATTAAAAAATGAAGGAAAATAGTCCAAATTGGTTAAACAATGTCCTTAAGCTCTTTTAAACCTAGAACTAGAATTACGATGACATTGAGATTGATTTTGCAAACAAACAAGCAATTCTCCCATATATTTAACAATACACAACAGTATAAAACTTCTCAACCAGATATAGATCATTTTACTAGGCAGAGGCGGGTATTTATCAGAAAGACTTTTACAGTTTGGTGCTCATTATTCTTCAAGAGAAAAAATGTCTCATTTTCTTTTGCGGGGGGAAGGGGGGACTTTCCAGTAAGCATTAAAAATCTGACAAGAAATAAAACTCGTTTTCATAGAACAGTTCTAGAGATATTATTATCTGTAAAAGAAAAACAAAAGTGCTCCCCTAAGGTACAGTAGAAGCCCTTTACCATGACAGGATGTAAGCACACATTCCACCAGTATCCCAGAATGCCACTCTGAGTAGCTGGAGGCACCCCTGCATTTGACTTATGTTCTCTAACCCTACCTGCTTAGATACTCTGCCAGGTACAAGCATGATCTTGAATTAATATTTGAATTTTCACTGCTAGAAACAATGCTATGCTTAGTCATTTGTGAGCTACCAAGAAATAAAACTGGGCCCTAAGGTCACCTCAGCAGTCTTTAGGAAAGGGGAGGACAGCACTTCGGGGTTCTTTTCCTATGCAGTAAAGGGGGGCTTTCAAGGAGTTGGAACAACAGATGTATTCTGAGCACAAACAGTTCCACCCGGGATCCTTCCTGCCACTCCCTATCAAATTTGAAATGTAGTTAAATCATGGGTTTGCACTTAAGCTTTCTTATCTCTGATAATGGACTTGGACACATATCAAAGAACCTGCCCATGGGTACTTATCAGTCTCTGACAGGTATGAGGCCAAGGAATGCAACATAGGACTTTATTGCACACTTGTTTAGGAACTCAGAGGTTGTCTATCAGCAAATATTTGGATGAGGGCTTCAATTACTTCTAATCCTAGGTAATCCTATATTGCTACAGGGTTGCCTAGTGATAAACCACAGATTCAAAATACTCTTATGAAGGATAATTGACAACCATAAGATAGCGGTATATGTCTGTAAATATAAAAATATAGGAATACCAGTCAACTTTTTTTAGGGTGATATGTAGTTTTCTATTTATTTTTTATATTAATCTATTGCTTTGGATTGCTAGTATAGTCAATGAAATTTCTGAACAGTATGAAAGTGTAGGTCTCCCTTCCTATTGATGGTTGCTCAGAAGTAAGGATGATTGTCAGTTTCCTCTACTCCTAGGGATAATGTGTGACCATGCAAACCTGTGTGTTCTCAGGTGACCTTACATACTCCCTTCTTTAAAACCACAAGTGGCTCTGAGCTGAGCATACAGTTCTACACCTTGCCAGCCTCACTTTAGCAATATCACCTGGAAACTGGCTTGCTTTCCTGACTCGGCTCTGTCTTCATAAGTTGCTTCTTTGTGTTCTGTGTCTATGCTCTTAAAATGTTAAGGTAGAGAGAGATGCACAACTGTCGATTCAATGAGCTCCTTACCAATGAATATGCTAAGTTGTTTTCAGTCTTTTGCTTTTGCCTGGAACAGTTTCAGAGCTGGTTAAAGAAGAGGCAGAACAAACACTAACATTGCGTCTTACCTACTACTCTGTCTTTCTCCCTCCTCCCCTCTCTCTCCGAATACTAATATTATTCAGAGGCTACTGGAAGATGAGGCTGCTAGCCTTCCTATCATTTTTCTCAGGATGGTAAAACCTTTGTCTCTCTAAAGTTGTTAAAACCACATCAATATCACTGAATCCTTCAACTTTGCCACAACCAGATTCCTCCTGTTGAGCAGACTTGCAACCACCCCCTGACTCCTGCACCCAAATTCTCTGCAAAGAGCTAATCTCTGAGGTTGCAGAGCCTCATATGGGGCCCAAGGTGACAAGGCATGAACTCAGAACCCTAAATTTTAAAACACTAAGCTTAGAACCAGTGACTGCACAGCTGCTCACAAAAGCAAGGCTAGGCAATTAGAGGGATGACTCTTCTAAGGAAGACCCCGCCTTGCATCTAGTATCAAACAACCAGGCACACACCAGGAAACAACATGCATTCTCTAGACAAGCTTAACATTTTGTGCTACTTCTAATGAGAACCAATAAGGGAAACAACTATATACGGAGAACCTCATTTTATTGTTTGTACAAACTGCTATCGAGGCATTGCCTGCTTTGCTATTGACAATCATTAGTATACGCTCTCTTAGGACAAACTGATAAATGGGTGGATTGTTGTGTTTTCTTTGAGCAGGCCATTGAATGGTACTTCCCATCACACGCCCCCCCTTCTTTGCATGTCAGCTAAGTGGCTTAGACAGATTTATACTGAATTACTTTTCTCTCTCAGCCTGTTAATCTTCATTTATTTTTTAATTCTAATTTTACTGAGTTGTGTGTATTTTTTAAATGGGTAACAAATCTCATGTTCCCAGATTTTATGGGTCATTTACGACACTCAGAAAGCAGTTGTCACCAGATACCTGGCACACATTACCCAACTATGCTCCAGTGACATGCACACATACAGAACTTGTTAGCATACAAAGACATGAAATAACAAACAAATGCCCATACTTAGTATAGGTTTACAAATCTTCAAATTGCTGCCCCAGTTTTTGCTGACAAGAAATGAGTTGTGAATATGATAGGCAGAGTTTGAAACAGATATGAAGCTCATGCATTAAAGCCATCCCTTATCAAGAATACTGACTCCGTTCAGCCCTGAAGGCACAGGGATACCTAGATTCCAAGAACTAAACAGAAGGAAAGGGAGAAAATGAAGTTCAATTTCCAACTCACAAGCCAGCCATAAAATGGGAGTGTGGTAACTGGGCCCTAGGACACTTCCTACACCAGAGACAAGGGCTGTGCTCACAGACCCTGGCCTGCTGCCTTCTTAGTGGGGAAGGAAGCAGTAGCAACCAGATGGTCAGCTTCTAGGGGAAAGGTTTTACTTATTTTAAGGAAGAGATGGGCAAATGGGAGAGAAATCTTCTGCATATAAAAAAAGCATAGTTTGTGGGCTGGGGAGGTAGTTCAGTCAATAGGGTGCTTTCTGCTCAAGCGTGAGTACTTGAACTTGATGCCCAACACCCACATAAAGGCAGGGCATGGTGGCATATGCTTGTAATCCCAGCAGTGGGGTAGGTGGATCACTAGCTGGTTTGTCTAACCCAATTGGTGAGCTCCTGGACACTGGGGGACCCTGTCTGAAAACAAGGTAGATAGAGTCTTAAGGAATGACACCTGAGGATGATCTCTGTCTGCCACAAGCCCATGTACACACATGCTTACATGTAACCCACACATGATCAGGGGCAGTGGCGGGATGAGAACATGGTTTGCCTGGGAGCAGAGCTTTATGAGCTCTGTGGGGAGATGAGTATCCAAATGTGGACACTAGGGTCTACCGGGTATCAGCCTTTGGGGACAGGGTACTGTTCTCTGTGCTCCTTCTTCCACCCTGTCTGTGGCAGAGGAATCATGCTGCCTCTGCACAGGCAGAGCTGTACAGGTCTGATGGTTGTACTTGTCAAATTTCAGGATGTGGGGCCACAAACCATGGTGATGAGGGACACTTGCCCAAGACTCCAGAAGACTTGTTAGCTAGAGGCTCACAGGCCTCACTTCAAATTTGTTCTCTGCCTCCCAGCTCTGTGGTCTTAGACGATTCATTTTGTCCCCCTTAAATGTAGTCTTCCCATCAGCAAAATTTGACTACTCGGAACAAGTGTACACTTCACTGGGCTGAGGAAGATGAAATGGTGTATGTGAAACTTCTAAACTGGTGCTTAGCAACAGGAGATGTCAGTAAACACACACTCTTTCCTCCTTGGATACCTCATTTCCTCTTCAATATTCTTTGTCCTTTGTTGTAGCTTATTCCAGCTATTACCTGCCTCCCCCATCCTTTCCTCTTGAATTGTAGCTGAATGACTTGCCCTTAGGTGCATAACCATTGCTCACTGTTCCGCATGTTCTTGCTGGCTCCCCAAATGCCCCTCATTGTCTGAATCTGACAGATACCAGAAAATGGAGGATTGAAGAAAGGAAGCGTGTCTGGGCTGCTTTAGAGTCCTTCTTTATATACCCACGTTCAGTAGCTGTCATGAGCAAACCACCTCATCAAAGCAATCAAAGCAGTGGCTGAGGGATACCTGGGAGCGGCCATACAAATCTGTACCTATATAGTCACTAAGACTGTCGCTAAGTGAAGGATAGGGATACTGGACTCAGACAACCTGAATAGCCAGGGTTCTGATCCTAGCTTGTTCTCTCATGCATACTAGGTAACTTCTTGGTACTTACTTCCTTATATGTAGAAAAGTATTAATAATACTTCATGACTTATGATGACTAAGTAAGTACATACAAAGTGCCTGACATACTGGTGCTTAGTTAATATGTATTTATAGTCTCCAGCATCCTCTCTATGGAGACTTGGTTTCAACCTCAGGAAGAAAAATGTGTTCTCAGAGCTGTGAACCAGGCATGAACCATGAAGGTGAAATGTTCCAGCAGCTCAATGTGATCCTGGCAGGAAAATCAGTTCTTATTCATACTGGAAAGTTTTAGACAATGTCACCACATGTTGGAGATGTTCATGCAGCTTGTAAGCTGGCATTTGGCTGTCCTGCTGTTTCTGGCAGACTTCCAGAAGATTCTACAACAGATCTGCCTGTTTATCAGTTCCCAGAGCTGCTGAGACCAAAGAGACATCGCTCTTATATGTCTGTGGCTCTTACTGAAAAGAAGCCAGTCTTTTTGATATTCTTTTCCAATAGTGGCCTGCCTCAACACACTATGTTTTCCATGTGTTCTATCTAATGATCTGTCATGGGTACAAGTAATAAAAGAAACTTGGTTTATAAATGATCAACTGAGTCCCAGGCTAAAAGTATGACATTGCCTTCATTTATAAAATACATTCTTGAAGGGTCCAGGCATCAAACTAGAAATATATTATGCAACAACCATCTGGACTCAAAAAAAGGATATTTTCAGAGAATGCACAAGGGACTATTAAAGGACAGGGGAAGGGAGGAACAGATTTTTACCAGGATTATAAAGGCAACAAGTCCTTCACTAAGTAGGTGTAAGAAGGGCCCACTGTGGTCTGGTGCTCCCTCCTCTGAGGATTACCCCTTCATTCTCATAGGCCATAGGTCTTGCATGGCATCCCTCTCCTTCCTGCCCACTCAAGGCTCAAACCTAGTCCAAAAGAGCATCACACTCCTGCTCAGAACACTGGCTAAGCGATAGGTGTAGGGAACACACAATTAGGCCCACAGGGTTGTCGAAACTATTGGAATGAGAGTCTCTATCTTCTCTTTTGGACTTGGACTTCTGTGGAAGTTTAGCTGGCAGTGATCATCTTGGAATCAAAGGGAAAAAATACTTATTTAAGGGGAGAGTAAACCTGAGCCTTGGCAGTGCCAGGCCCAAATGCAGATACTACTGTGCCTCTCCACACATTTGTAAAGAGTAAGCTCCATGTTAATCTAAGTTGTTGAATTAGGTGTACTGTTAATTGCAACTAGAAATCCTGGTTGGCAAGTTTACCCAGGCTAGCAGAGAACGCTTTGACTGTACATTAAAAACGTGCTACATTAGGGAGATTTACACTGCTGCACCGCCTTCAGAAACCTGTGAGGAGGAATATCCAGACCTTGAGGATCCAGGAAAATCTTAGATAGAGAAGAAGCGGGCATTCCTGAAGCAGGGGACTAGGCTGTGACTTCAGCAGCTCATGACACTTTGCGACTGGGCCAGCTACAGCTGAATGTCTGGGTTACATTTCCTACAGTTCATTTACAGTTTGAGAAAGAGAATGGGTGTTAGCAACTGAAATGAAAATAATGTCCAAGTGCTCTTCTGCAGGTTTAGCCCAGGAACTGAAGGGTAAACATAGTCCTTCTGTCTATGGAGTAAAAATAAGCAGGAATTTTCTGTAAGGCTATTTATACTCTTCCCTAAGCGATGCCATGATGAATCTGGCCTGCCCCAACAGCCTCGGAGCTGCGCTGGCTTCCTAGTGATAAACGTCCTTGATTACCTTTTGTAGTATAAAATTCAAAGGAGAGTGGGTGAAGGAGAGTGGTGTTCTGGATGAGAAACGCCCTCCATAGACTTGGCTATGAGCACTTGGTCCCCAATGGGTGGCACTGTTAGGGGAGGTGGTGAACCACTAATGGAGGGAGGAAAGACATCACTGAGGGTGGGCTTTGAGGTTATATAGAGACTAGCCCTATTTCCAGTTCTCTTCTGCTTTGTGCTTGCAGTAAAAGATGTGACTTCTCAGCTTCCTGCCCCTGCTGCCATACCTGTGGCTGCAGCCATACCTTCTGCTGTGATGGACTTTATCCCTATGCAATGTAAACCATAATAAACTTCTTCCGGAAGTCACGTTTGGTCATGGTGTTATCACAGAAACAGAAAGGTTAACTAATGTACTGAGTGTATCACAGGACCTTATGTGACACTTAGAAATAGAAACAGGCTTTTTGTGGGAGAAAGAAAAATGGGTTGAAAAAAATAAAATAAAACGGTTCCAGATGGCGAGACCTATTTGACTGTGAAGCAAAGCTGTGATGAAAATAGGGAACATCTCAGGCAAGTCAATTACATGAGATAAATGGAGAGAAGATGATCCGTGAGGATCTAGCGAGCATGAAACCCTGGGATGGGAAGCAGCATTGCCAGGCTCTCCCAGACTTAGTGCCTCAAGAAGTAAAGATAATCTTGACACAAGAGACAGAACAACTGCAAGGTTACAGATGAAAGGTACATACTCTCAGCCAGCTGTGAGCTGCTCCCTGTGCGTGCCCTGTGTGTCCTTGCCCACCTAACTTTTCACTGTTGTTCCATCTCTAAATCTAACCCATTTTTCAAGATACAAGTTCAAGTGCAAATTTGTTCACAAAGTCTTCCTTGACCATCCCAGCTGTCTGAATCTAGACCTTTCTGTCTTGTCTTTACTTATTTTATATTTGTTACCTGCCACTGGTTAAGGGTGACCTCCCTATCAAACTCACCACAGGGAGGACAGTAACTAAAAAGTTACGTGTTTGTTTCCAGAAAACTGCAATGAAGGGAGCACTGCACTAAGACCAGTTAATGAAAATTCTGGTTAGCCAGTGCTTATAAAATATATGCTTACACTACATTGCAGCCTATTAAATGCGTAATAGTACTATGCATCAACAACACTTCTTAGTTCAGAACTACTTTGCTGTGAAATAGAAAGCTAACGATCATTTGGGCTGTTGGAGAATGGTACGGATAGACTTGTGAACAGGGTTGCCACAACCTTGAATTTCTGAAAAACAAAACAAACAAACAAAACAGCAACCACACACACCCCCTGCAATCTCAACAAAGTAAAGCATGGTGAAATGACGTATGCCTGCAATGTACTTACATACTGACTGACTGAAAGAAAAAAGAACCAAATGGCGGAGTGCTTGCCGTGCACATGTGAGAGCCTGGGTTTGAGCTTGGCCATCACGCAATTAAAAAAAATTCCAAATATACAAAAAGAAAAGAAAACTAAGCTACAGTGACACTCTGAAAACAGAACAACAAAACCCCTTATACTATAATAAGGTGTCAGCTGGGGGTGGTGACACAGCACAGGCTGAGGGTTTGCAAGTATACTCTGAACACCACAAAGTCAAGGCCAGCCTGTTCTACACAGTAAGTTCTACACCAGTTAAGGTTATGGCAAAACCATGTCTCAAATAACCAAAAACTGGGATGAAGACGTGACGTGGGTCAGTAAGCTGCTCGCCTTGAAGTGTAAGGACTTGCTTTGTGACCCAGCATAACCAGCTGCACATGGCCTGTAGTCCTGGCAACGCTGCCACATGGAGACAGGCACAGGCCACGTAGCCTGGCCTGCACAACAAAGTTCTAAGCCAATTAGGGACTCTGTCTTAAACAAAAGGTGGAAGGTGTTCACGGACTGACCCATCCAGTTGTCCTTTGACTTCCATGCATGTGTGCACCCATGCACCCACATATACAGATGAATGCACATGTGAGTTCCCCTCAGCTCCCCCAAAGCCAAGGAGGGCTCAAGAAAGCCTTCTCCCCTAGTTATGCTCCCACTGTCTCCAACTCTTTGCTCTTGGCATGCTGGAATGATAGCAATGGTCCTAGGAAGTAGGGACTGTGGTTGCTCACCATGCTGGAAGGCCAAATAGACTATTACTGTGGCCTCAGTTAAAAGAGAAATAACAACAGGGAAATATTATGGTTGATTTTGTTTAGTCATGTGTCTGATGAGGTTTCCCAGTTATCATTCTAGATCATAAGGAATTAGGTATAAAACTGACATCAATGAAGAACAAAGTTATCTACCATGTAACTCTACAAATAAAATTACTGATGTATCACTATTCTTAAAACCAAAGGAAAACTTTCTAAGATGTAACACACATTTTTCTACTTTTCAAAGCATAGTATATCAGATGTAATATACCAAATGAGGAGGGAATGAATATTATAAATCAACTCCGCCCTTGTTGAGTCATATAGTTGTGATCAAAGGAGCTGTTGGGTGAAGGGGACCCTTGCATTTTATCTGGATTTTGTATTTTTACGGATTTTTAATGGTATTTTACCAAGTACTTCTGTAACTTGCTTCATTAGCAATTACTCTACCGGTCTGTGAATGCTGTCATGTGAGTGGGACTTCAAGAATACTGGACGAAGGAAAACTCCATACTGACTAGTTAAGTAACTAAGGCTCCATCAAGGCCACAGGCAACTAAATTGTCAACTCTCCTGCCTCAAAGCCATTGGTCCATAGACTGGCTACCAGCCAGTGACTTGGCTTAACACAAAGGTGAGCTTGAGCTTGAGCAAACAGATTCTTTCTCAGGAAACACAGACAAGAAGCAGAGCATTCACCAGAAGCTTTGAGTAGAATTCTAAGTAAAGTAGAGCTATGGGATAGCAGTGCAGCCACACAGGGACCTGGCAAGGCAGTTCTGCTACAGCAGAGCTGCGGGGGAAGAGGATGGACACAATAGAGTGGGAAAGCAAGCTGGTGACAAGTGCCACACATAAGCATATGGATGCCAAAAGCCCTGACATACCAAGTCACTTCTGATCCCTGCCTTCCTTCCAGTGGCCTTCCCTCCCCAAAGTTTCTGCTCTGGCTAGACTCAGCCACACAGCTTTTCCTGTGCTCCTGGCCTGGGCTGCCTAACCACATCCCCTTGACTGTGATCTACAGATATCCAAGAGAACTCAAGATGTGAAGGCGTTGTGGATGCCCTGTCTGCAGAGAGAGCCTATGTCTGCCTGGGATTGGTCGTCACGTTGGTGGAGGCTGTTACTAGATCTCGGGAGATGGCCTCCCTTTTGACTCTGTGTCCATCACGAAGCAGGACTCAGCATTTCAGTAAAACTTCCAAAGATAAGCCAATGACTCCATTATTGTTAGGAGAGTAACTGTGACCATCATTTTATTCAGTTGCCTTTATTGAACATGTACATGCTAGAAGCTATGCCAACGGTTTTCCATGAGCTACTTTATTTAAACCTTTACAACAACCTTATGAAGCAGATGCTATCATCATTTCTGCTGGAGAGATGAGACGCACAGAGACCAAGTAACCAGCCCCTTTCAAAACAACTGGTGAGCACCAGAGACCAGAGCCTGACCTCTCAGCACTGTGAAAGGCTGAGCAACATGGAGCCATTTTTTTTCTTTTTTTGTGTGGGTGCACACACATGTACAAGCAAAAATGCACACACACACACACACACACACGAGTAGGGGGACTGCCTGTGGAGGCCAGAGGTCAACCTCCTGTGTCACTCCTCAGGAGCCGTGTCCATTTTGTTTCTTGAGAGCAAGGCTCTCACCGGGACCTAGAACTCTCTGAGTAGGCTAGGCTGGCTGCCAGCAGGCCCCAGTGATTCGCCCATCTCCACCTTACCAGCACTGGGGTTCTAAGCGCACACCCTGTGTCTGGATTTTTACGTGGGTGCTTGGTATTGAACTTAAGTCCTCTCCAGGCTTGTGTGGCAAGCACTTGACCAACTATATTATCCCTCCAGCCCCAAGGAGTTATGTTTTGCTGAGGACTTCATGCGGTGACATGGAAGAAGGTTTGCTTCCCATATTCCACATATGAAATCCCATAAAGCCTTCTTTTGGGTATTTCTGTTCCCACAAAGTTCCTCCCTGACAACAGCTGAATTCCCACCTACACTGTACCACCCAAAATCTCAACTCATATGTTCTGCTCTGTAACATCAGAGCAGGGCTCTCTGGGGTCCTGGTTATCCCCCAGCTTTGCACAAACACATTCAGTCTCTTGGCTGCTGGGTGGAGCCAGATCAGCCCCACAGTGATTCATAGGAAAACAATCTTCACAGAGAAATGAGGTTGTCTTCTTAAGGAGCAAAACACTGGCCAGCTTAGCTGAACAGAGACTGGGTCTTCTTTTTCTTATTTACTTCAAACTGCTGTGTTTCTACATGACTCCAGAGTAGAGCGAAGCATAAGGCTCTATAACACAAAAACTGGAGTCTGCATGAAATCACACTGCTCTCCTGTTTGGGGGCCAATGCACTGATTACATATTCAGATCCCAGATGAGGGTCTTAGGTTTCTCTGAATGTTTTTGCACAGAGAGATCTAATCCTTCATTAGGTGTGCCAAGTTTAGTGGTTTATACTATGAACTTGCTTGTATAAAGCAAACTAAAAAACAGAGTGAAAGGTGGAAAGCTGGCTCAGACCGTTGCAACAGAAGCATTCAGGTCACGGTGAAGCGAGTCTCTGATCTGGTTCAGAGCTAGCTGTGTTGGAAGGATTGACTCAATGCTGGTTTTATTAAGCCTCCCTTTGTGTCAGCCCTGGAATTAGTACACAGTTGAAACGAAGACGCTCCAGGATCTGACATTCTTAGAAGCGGAAGAAGAACCTGGAAATGTCAGCCAGGTATGCAAAGAAAAACAGCAAGGAGGGTTAGTTTCATCATAACCCTGTATTTGGGTAGTTGCTGTGGGTACAAAACCTAATGGATTAATGTTAAAACTCAAGGTAGAACCTTAAAACTGGCTTGTGAAGGAGAGGGAATTTAGCTGAGAATTTCCTTATGGACAAAGATGAGAAGAAAGCTCCTAGCCTCATACAGAGACTTGGGTATCGAATGCAATGTAGTGGCAAAGCTCCTATTCACTGACATAGTATGTGACTGCCAAGCTTTCCCTTCCACAGAAGGTCAGAAAGCAAGGCCACAGTCTGCAGTCGATTTCCATTTAACAGGGTGCTTGGTGTAGGGCTTTATATCAGAAATGGCTACAGGTGTTTGCCACTACCAATATTAATAAACTGCTACTTAGAAGGAAGAAAACTGTAAGTGTGCAAGCATGTCCTGTGGCAATGTTGGAAAAGGCTTTAAATGTGTCCTCTATTCAAATGACAGATGCCAGCTTTCCATTCTTTTTGATATTTTCTTTCTTTCCTCATCATTCTTTAATGCAAAACAATTACGTTTAAGGGTATGAGAAATATTGGAACCTTAGAAATCCAATGTCTGGTCTCTTCTAAGTTGGTGCTGGACAATCAGTAAATTCTGAGAGGTAGGAAGCCCCTTGCTGATCAGGCTAAGAAAGCTGGGTAGGTCATAAATTAGAAGTCTTCTCCCCAGCTTGAAGCAAGCTGGACCAAGGCACTCAAGGGAATTATAAACAGAAAAGCAGATGGGAGTTGCTGGAAACCTTGCACGCATGACATACAGTTGTAAAGATGCTTCATTCAACATGAAGGATTTGTGTGTAGATGATGAGGCTGCTCGTTGTACTGTAACTGCAGCAGTGTGCGGTCATGAGCAGAGAGTATAAGTTAGTTCCTTCCATAGAGTGTGGAATAGTGACCTCAGCAACAGGGTCTGAGTAAGTCTACTGGGAAGGGACTGTGTCTGGCACATTCTAGATTACTGAGTACTCCAAGGTACAATAAGATTACAGCAACAAACACTTGGCTGGTGGTTCCTTCTTCCACAGGGAAAAACAAGTATTCTATGTATTCTATAGAGATCTAACCATAGAAAGGAAAGCAAGTGCAATGTGTGGGGGGGGGCAGAGAGAGAGAGAGAGAGAGAGAGAGAGAGAGAGAGAGAGAGAGAGAGGTAGTCTTCCATGGGGACAGTAGTATGGGGTCTGTGATGATCACATCAACCACATCAACTCTCAAGCTAGGTCCAAGGTTCAAGTCAAAATACAAGAGTTAGTGGGCCTTTCTTATCCTTTCAGTGATCTGACGTGAGGATGGACTTGTTGAGTGCATCCTGCATTCTATCCTGCAAGTTCCACCTACTCAAACCTCCTCAGCTTATGAGTTCAGCAATGAACAGAACAGAATGAACAGGACTTTCCAATTTGCTCAAAACCTAGGATGCTTCCCATTCTAGCTCAGTGCTTTAGTCAATGAAAGGAGCAAAACAAACATCTTTTAGTGAGTACTCACCAACAGGAGCACCCCTCTTCTTATGAGAGGAGCTGAAAGGATAAAAATCTTACTACAATATGTCCTCTTTCTGTTAACACTAAACAGATGATCTCATTGTGCTGAAGGCAGGGGATGGTGATGAATGCAGGTTATCTGAGCAGTGTGTCTGGGGTTACCAGGGCAACTGCTGACTATTATTGAGTAACTCTAAGGTGTCTCCATAAAGGTCAGGAGTGAAGGCTTTTTCCATTGTATATTCAACTTTAAAATGGAGCTCTTTAAAGGAAAGTGGGCGGATGTAGGTGGGAAATGACAGGTCAGTTGAAAGTGCTGTATACAGTTCAAGACAATGAAGCTGCTTACATCTGGAGGTATTGGCTAGGCCTTGTGAGGGGCTTCATGAGTAGCTGCCATGGTGAAATCTACCTCTTGATTTTCTAAGTTATAGTTTCCCAGTTCTGGCATGAACTCTGAAATAGTCTTGAAGCAGGGGTTTGACTGAATCCACTCCATTTAACTGCCCAAGAGAGCATTCGGTTTTCTCTGTAACAGATTTCCTCTGCTGTTCCAGGCCACTGCTTACCAAGCTGGAGCCTGGACAAGCCGGAGAGGAGTCACAAGGCACTGGAAGAAGGGATCAATGGGCTGAACTTCATTTATAACACCCTTAGAGCAATGTCTTCATGGTACAAGACGTGTAGTTCAAACCACTTCCCTCTCAGCTCACAGTTTAAACGTTTAAATAGAATTATTTCTCACAATGACATATTCCGAAGCTTTAAGAGAATGAATAAAAGGTGATTTCAAAACTAAGTTCATCTATTTTTAACTGAGTTTTTGATCAAAAACACAGCACATGTGAAAAACAAACTTGTTCATTCTGTAAGAATGGTGTTGAAATGAAACGTTGTTCTTTCCACCATAAATTCTCAGCCCATCTGTTTCCTTCTGAGACAACCAGACAGATTCATTCCCCCATACCTTTCCAGAAAAATTTCAGACATGTACACATACCTGTTTACGTCTATGCCCATGGGTTCTTGCCTAAGTAGTATTACATAACACACACGACTTGTTTTCAAAACTAGCTGTATATCAAAATCATAACTCACACCCACCCAGATCAGTTAATAGACCAAGTAACAGAGGCACAGGACCAGAGTGTCAGTGTCAGTAACCTTTTCTTCTAAGTATTCTAAGGCGGTGCTGCTAGGAGGGATGACTGTAAGTATGGCTATCCTGCTCTGCACCACTTCCTTACAGAGCGTACCTCTGCAGGCTGTTGGGTACCAGCACACAAAGCGCTGACTCCCTGTCTTGAGCAATGGCTGCTTTTCTGCCGTTTGATGCGCTGCCCTCTTTCATTGGTGGGCATTCCTTCTGTTTGCACAAGTGTGCTAGATGGCATGAGTCACTAGACACCTTCTCCATCCTGCTGACTTCTCTGGGAGCAGCCAGTATGGATCTCAGCCACAGAGTTTCTGCACCCTCTGGCTTCATGAGTTTACCAATAAGGTTCTATGGAGGACTAGCAGGAGAGAAATATAGAACCCAATCATGTATTTCAGTTTCTTGAAGTCATTTCCTCTTAGCTGTGTCCCTTGATATAGGTCTCTGCTCCTTTTACCTCTCTGACTCTAATTTTCCCCACTTCTGGATTCTGATACTATACTAGCTCTTTGTCTCATTGAAGTGACAAAATACCTGAAATGGAATGGAAAGAAGGGAGGGAGGAAGGGAAGGGCAGACTTATTTGGGCTCACAGTTTGATTATATAGTCCATTGGGCATGGAAGTCATGGAGGCAGGAGCCTGAGGCAGCTGGGTGCCATTATACCCAAGTCAGGAAGCAGAGAATAAAGAATGTCAAGACTCAGCTCACTTTCTCCTATCATTCAATCCAGATCCCAACCCATGGAATGGTCCCTCTCATACCCAGGGTGGATCGTCCCCATTTTAATTAATCTAAACTACAGAAGATCTTACAGACAGTACCTGGATGCATGTAAGCGATCTCATCAAGTTGATGGTTAGTATCAACCATCACAGGTACCATTTTCCATCCATATCCCTCAGCCTCGGGGAGGTGACTGGGTGGTGGTCACTAGCCCTTGGGTTGTATATGATCTTGTGTGACTCTCCTACACCAACACCATAATAAAGAAACCCTCCTTAAATTACACTATTTTAATTATATCAATGTCTCTTTAGAACCACAAACATTCCCTTGGATAGATATCTCTACTTTTTATCTTTCTGTGAATGGCATCATCCCTCTTCCCTGAAGACATGGCTTTGCTTACACAGGGCAAGTAGAAGCAACAGACTAGTATTTAACACAGCCATTTTATCCCTCTTCCAAGCATTTTTGACAATATCCATGGAGCCACCAGCTGTCTTCAATTTGTAAAGAGTATTTGGGGTACAACGGAGGGGATTTGGTAGGTACTGGAAGAGAAGCTAAAGAGTAAACGACTAAGATTCCCACATTTCAGAATGACTTTTGTTTCTTCACAAATTGTTTTGCCTTTTTTGCCATAATGGCAGTTAAATTAACACAGAGTCAAAAGATGAAGAGGAATTCCTGAGGCTAAATTATTCCCCTGTGAAGACTTGAGACTGCAATTAGTTTCTAACCTAATTAGTGTAGTTCCAGTTGGCTCTACCCAGAGAAACAACATGGTAGGTGGCTTGCAAAGGCTCCTCCGGGAAAACTTGTACATCTGTTGGCTGGCTTTGTACAAACACCTTGAAGCCTATCTTGTAATGGAGTGCTTTGGCAGATTCCACTGTCTTTTATTATTTGTATTTAATCTAGTTTTAGAGATTTCATTTCACTTTTAAAGTTGTCTCAACACTTTTAATCCAGGCTGCTTTGTGTCACATCAGACTGAGAACAAAAACAAGAATGCAGCATGTGCCTCTGCCACTACCAAAGCAAATCAACACTAGAAATTTGCTGTTGAAGGCAAAGGACAAGGTTAAAAAGTCACGTGTCGAGACAAGAAGTGGCTGTGCATGCCTACAATCCTAGCACACGGGAAGTGGAACCAGGAGGATAAAGATGTTCACAGCTACAGAGCTAGAGAATTTAATATCAGCCTGGGCAACATGAGATCCTATCTCAAAAAAAAAGAGATCAAAATAGCAAATCCCTAAACTCACTTATTGCTTAACAACACGGACATGCTCTGAGAAATATACTACTAAGTGATGTTGCTATTGCAGAGACATGATGAGTATAATTACACAAATCACAAATTAAGATGGCTACAATGTGCAGCGTCACTAGGTAATATAATCTGGGGGCACCAGATTGCCATAGGTGCTAGCCTTGTGTATCACTATCTGGCATATGAATTATACCACCAACTGATACCTACTGATGTGATAGCCTTATCTCCTATCTCATCCACCTTTAATGTAGGTATTAAGTTTTGTTTGTTTGTTTGTTTGAGACAGGGTCTCTCAATACAGATCTGTCTGTCCTGGAATCCACTATGTAGACCAGGTTGGCCTTGAATCCCAGAAATCCACCTGCCTCTGACTCTCCAATGCTGGAATTAAAGGTGTGTGCCACTATTCTGGCCAAAAACATGAGGGTAAATATCACACCTAACTTTGCAGTCAGAAAATGGCAGAGTCAAGGCCTCATCTCTCTAGGCAGAAGCTACTCAATTCCTCCAGCCTCCACCCTTTCCTGCAGTTTGGGAAACATTGACTCTCAGACCTTCTGTCCCTGTTCACTGGGATCTACCCTTTTTAGTATCTTATATTGCGAGAATTGTTCTGCTAATACCAGCATCTTAATCTTAACGTGTCACACACAGTGAACGATCAGTGAAAAGAATCAAATGGCTTAAAATTTATCCACTATCTCTATGCTCGAGAGGCATACATTTGAGAGTGGCTGGCTGGGCTACCTTGGGGAGTCAGAAAATCCTGCAGTAGTGAGCAAGCAGTGTTCCTCTGAAAGCAGTCCTACCCTTCCTCCACCACATAGGCTATACTATACTTCAGTCAGGGCAGGGCTCCACAAAGCCCCTTTACTGTCACCCCTGTACAGGCAATGAGCCAGCATAGGGATGATTCAGGTTTAGCCCCAAGAGCTTTGCAATGAGCTAAATCATGATTTTATTCTCACGAAAGTCCAGCTTCATTCCCTCTGGCACTGCACATGGTGGCTATCAGACTTTAGCAAGGTCAGAGTTATCTATAAGGTTTCGTAAAGCAGAAACCAGAGTGTTTGATCCAGGAGGCTGGGGTAGGTGTGTGTGAGAGTGAGAATTTGTCTAACGGGCTTCTGATAGTGCTCATGATGATGATCCAGAACCATAAATTGAGCCTCTGCACTGAACTAAGATTGTCCCAGAAGACCTGTGTAACCAAGACCAAACAAAGCCCCTTGAAGATCCTGCAGCGCTTTCTAGATCCTTAACAGAGGGAAGGGGTTTGAGAAACGATCCTGGGACTGTTTCTCTATCTGTTCCCCAGATTCACTAAATTTCTTAAAAAAAAAAACAAAAAAACAAAAAAACACTTCAGTATTAGGTTACTCAAGGTAGACTCTGAATTTACATATGGCATCCCTATATTATACATATATATGCATATATATGAAATGTGTGTGTGTGTGTGTGTGTGTGTGTGTGTGTGTGTGTGTGTGTAATGGGAGAAGTGATTCCAAAATAACCCTAAGTGAAAAAAAAATTGCACTGCAGAATTCCTTCAAAGACCCCCCTCGTGGGGGGGGGGCACAATAGTCTTTAAAGCCAGGAAAATCCCTTCCCCAAAGAACCTACCAAAAAGTTCAGATTGAAGATCCCTAACATCCACATACTTATAAAATAGAGTGCCAGAAGGCATCTGAGGACAGCTAACTCAGAATGAAATTCATTCATTCAGACCCTTAATTATAAACCCTGAGGCTTGAAGCATGCAGTGTACTGTCAAGGCAAATTTGGGAAATTATTTTAGATGGCTAAATAAGATTAGTAAGTCTACAGAAGACTCAGAACCTTTATATATTTAGTTTGTAAATGGAAAAAGAAAAAAAATATGTGTGAGGTGAAGCACTTTTCCATTGTGATTCCCATGTTCCTGGAAGACAGGGATGTAGTGGGCACGGGGATGGTGCCCACCTGCCCCTTTTACACCCCTCTGCCAGCAGGCTGTAGGGATCCAAATGTCACGGACATCCCTGGTGCATGGGAAAGAACACCTGCTGGGCCACCAAGTGTGATGGCTGCCTCAAGTTTTTTATTATTATTATTTTTATATTATGCTCTAGAAATGAAGACTGGCTAATAACTGAACATATTTATCAAATAAAATTCAGATGGGTCTGGATCAGGCAGGAAGCCCCACCCCTAAACAAGGGAAGCCCAACAGGCTTCCAATTAGTGAGAGAGATCTTGTGTAGGAAAATAGAAAAAGCTGACAAGAGAAAAGACAACTTGAAAAAAAACAATAGTCCACATCAGTAATATTCTCCAGCCACATCAAGATAACATGACCAGTAACTCAAGGAGCTATAGTCACTGAAGCCCCAGAAGCCCAAGGAAGCAGAGGAATGTTTCAGAGATGTTCCAGATACAGCAGGAAATAAGTTGGAGCCATCAGGAAAAGGCTACTGTGTGTGCAAGTTATTTCCCACATTTGCAGGCAGAACAGTCTGCAGAGACCTTTCCCACCTGAGGGTATGTGAGTGGCAGGATCCTCAATCTGACAGCAAGATCTTTCTCTGCAGAAGGCTGATCCAGCCAGAGAAACATTCCTGTCTCCAAAGCCCACAACCCAAAATGTGGCTAATAACAACATTTCCAGAAAATCATAGCTGTACATTCTGGTGTAACTATCTTGGCATACAGCAACATTGAGGATAAAATTCTCTTTTCAGAAACCACTAAGGAACACTTATCTAATGCATATTATTTATCTTGTGAATCATTTGGTCTCAAGAAATAACAGCTATGTATATGTATATGCTCATCAGGTAGCCCATGGGATTAGAAAGTTTCTAGATTTTTCAGGAGGGATTGTGCCTACCCAAGGTGTTGGGTTAAGGTGGGTCAGCTCCTCCCCTCCAGGATCAGTTTCTAAGAAGGGAATTTGCTGAGTAAAGGTGAGCAAGACAACAGGGAACATTTTTCCACAAAGCTAAAGTGCACACCAGGACTGAGGGAACAGAGAGAGCAGGCTGTGTGTGCAGAGGGAGGGTTCCAGAATGATATTAACAACAACACTGTTCAGAGTGGGAATGTGGGAACGAGACCTGAGAGTGGTCTAACGAATGATCAAACCACCTTTCCGTGGGGGTAAAATCTTCTTACTTTACAGATGCAGAAACTCAAGGGGTGGGGGGAGAAAGAAACTCACTTTCCTCTTGTCCTTCAAATCTGTCTCCTTTACTCTCTCAGGGTTTTCTTCACAGAACTCATTTATTACTTTTTTCCTGCCTCTGCAAGAATATAAAACCCACAAAAGCAGAAAGTATCTTGCTTCCCTTTCATTCCAGGGGAGGGATGAGCTAGTATGGAACGGGGCGCCTGCTGCATGCTAAGCACATCCTGCCCTTTTGCTGCTGCTTCTGCATGTACCCTGTCCCTCTGTATTTTATACTGTATTGCTGTATTATGACTGTATTTTCTCCTGCCCACAGTAGGTATTCAACTGGTGCTGGCTGAATGTACATGGGTCAAAGGAATAAAAGCTAAGTAAAAATGTTAAGAGACCTCCATGAGCAAGCTTCCCCCAAATCTCATTAGGAAGCAACTGAACCAAATACAGGAAAACCTGGAGTGCTTCAGAGAAGCCACTCTACCCAGAAGAGGGCTGTGTGACATGCCCTCTCCAATGCCTCCTGGCCCATGGCTTGCTGGTCCTCATAGGTGAGGCCAACTGACTCTAGCAGAACCTGTAAGCCATTTGGCATGTGCACATCTTTTAGGTCAAGTGTAGTAATTAGGAAATGCACAAGTGTACATGTGCTAAGATGGAAAGACGAGGAAATTCATTTTATTTGTGATATTACTGGCCAGTGAGCTATTTCTAGGTGGATGAGAACCCTTAGACAGCCAGAATACCTAGGTCAATCTCTGCTATTGGTGGAACTGTCCCCAACCTGCAGGCGTCTTTCAACCTTCACACTTTTCCTCCACCTGAACAGTCTGGAGGAAGCATATGCCTAGGAGTTTCTAACCTGGGAGCGTTGATAAGGTGTGTGATGTGCACGGTAGACCGCCCTCTTACATTTTACTCAGCATTTGTTTACTACCCTTTCAAAATGTCGTCATCTTCTTACAAGCGCTGGCCAGACACCAACTCTCCTGATCACTGTGGAAGGAGGGGGCTTTACTGAGGGAGCCGTCTTTAAGCACCTACTGGATAACTTCCATTCTTGGAGGGGTAGTGATGCCATTTCTCTGCAAGCTCCCAGTATTGGAGGTGGGCATATCCAAGGCTATGGGCTACAAGGTATTTTTGGCCAATCTGCATTGATCCCAGAACGAAAGCCTTCTTGTCAGCCTCAAACATCAGCCCCAGATTTTATTTTGTTTCTTAATTTCTTAGAATCTCATTATGAGACACTTTTCTTTAAAGGATTCTAAAATCTAAGATGCTAGTCTCCACACAGCACCCCGCTACAAGCTAGAATATTTTTGCACGTTTCTGTCTTACCCAGGCAGCTCAGCTCTTCACAACACTCTGAGGTCATAAAACCACAGGCCTTGCACTAGTTAACTGTCACTGCTTACCAAACCACTCTTAAACTTAATGGTTTAAAACAACCATGACACATGATTCATCACAAGCCTATGAGCAGCTTTGCTGTAGGTCTTGCCTGGACTAATTCATGTGGCTATATTCAAATGACTGGTGGCCAGGAACTGGGGTTGGCTGAGCCACTGGGATTCTTTCTCTGATAGGCTAACACGCTCAAGCTTAGATCCACTGCTGCATGAGATAGCTGGGCTCCAGAAGCACTGTGCAGGAAGTTGCAAGACAGGGTGGCCAGGGCTTGGAAGTCATTGCAAGGCAATTTTGCTACACTATATGGGCCATCTGACCGAGGGTGAAGGATAGCCAGATTCTGGGGACTTAGCTTTTAAGGAGAGCAGCAAAGATCCTGACCCTCATTTAATCTATCACAGGCCCACAGGTAGAGCTGTAAGGAGTGAAGCAGGCAGTTCTGAGACCACAGAGACTGAACGCTGTCTGCTGTCAGGTTTAACATGGATTGCATGCAGACAACTTTCTTCCTTTCGGGAAAAAGTTGGAAATTTGAACTTTTAAAAACTATGCGTTAATAATTTTTATTTTAGAGAGGTATGGGACTTACAGAAAAAAATCCCGAGCGCCCACGGGCCTTCTCCTCTCCCTCACTCCCTAAGCTTCTCCAGTTATTAACATCTTGGTGTAGTATGCTTGTTCTGATGGATGAAGCTATACTGACATAGTATTATTAGGTTAGGATTCACCGTTCTGTTCTATAGGTTTTACTAATTTTGACAAACACAAAGCGTCTTGTATCTACCACTCAGGTATCATATTGAAAAGTTTCAGTGCCCTGACAATGCCTTGAACTTAAATCTTTATTCTCTCCCTCCCTCCCTGTATCCCTGGCATCCATTAATCTTTATTACTGACTCCAGAGTTTTGCATTTTTTTCAGAAAGTCACATGGTTAGTACCACACTGTTGATGTCTTCCCAGACTATATTCTTCAGTGGAGCAATGTGCATTTAAGGTTCCTCGTGGCTTGATAGGTCATGACATTGTATTTTTCTTACATGTATTTGTTTATTTGGTGCACTTTTGTGCATGTACACACAGGTAAGGACAATTTCTCAGAGTCAGTTCTCTCCTTGTGCTGTGTGGGTTCCTGGGTTAGAATGTCATCAGATCTGGGAGTAAGTACCTTTACCCACTGAGTCATTTCTCAGTCTCCAGCTCACATCATTTTCTTGCTAAATGACAGTTCATGGGCGGAGATACTACACAATTTATCCACTAACATCTACTGACAGATATCCTCACTGCTCAAGCTTCAGCAATTATGAATGAAGCTGCTTAAAAATGCCTGTGGATGTTTGTGTCTCTAAGTTTTCAACTAACCTGGTGATTCACCAAGAAGCCTGACTTTGGTCTTCCCGAGTGACAGTGCTACTCTGAATTCTACTAGCAACAAGCGGAAGTTACTCCTGTGGCCATCTTCACAGACATCATTTCTTATGGGATGCTGGCTGTGGTGGTGAACACACAGTATCTTTTTCTTGGTTTTCATCTCCCAGTGACATATGATAGAAACATTTTTCCATTTGTTTAATTGCTATCTGGATATTCATCTTTAGGGAGGTACCTGTTCAGATTACTTGCCCATATTTTAACTGTGGTTGCTGTTTATTTATCCTTGAGTTTTATGAGATCTTTGTGTGTCTTGGATGCTGGTCCTTTATCAGATATGTGTTTTGCAAATATTTTTTTTCCTGGTCTGTAATTTACTTCTCTGTTTTCTTGGCTTTGTTTTTTATACGTTTTAGTTTAAAGGAAGTTGTAACAACGTTTTCCTTCACAGATCAGGCCTTCAGTGCTGTGTGGGGAAAGCTGTCATCACAGCCAAGGTTATCCAGGATCCTCTAAGCTGTCTAGCTTAACGTTTTATAATCAGAAGGACAATACACATGTAGTCAATGTAGGTGAAAAGAGAAAATTTGTGTCTAGATTGATGTTTTCCCTTGAACGTCCATGCATGCCCAGAAAGAAATTTAGATTTTTTTTTTTAATATAAAGTTTCTTGATTTTAAGAGGCTGGCTAAGTGCCTCCCCTACCCAGGATTCCCACCACAGCACACCTGTCAGTAGACCGTGTTAGTCTATGCTGATTTCCTCATCCCATCCACCGAGATCTTCCCTAACAGTTCCCTAGCTCACACTTTCTCTCCCTCACTTTTCTCACTAGTCTCATCTGATGCACATGAACAGGTATCCAGTGAGCACTGACTCTGAACACACTTCTGAGCTACAAGTCCCATTCAGCTTCGCTCCATGTCACTGTCTATCCTTCTTAGCTAGAGTGTAAATTCAGGGAGGGCAAGAATTCTGCTCTTCCGGGTTACCCTAAGTAGCTGTACAGAGGTCTAGGCACGAAATAGGCTCAGCAAGATGTGCTGTCACTTGCAGATCAACAAGACTTTGGTGCTAAATCATCAACTTCCCTTTGGTCCTCAGGAGAAACCTGGCTTCTGCAGGAAGCTACATGCGGAACTGCTGAAGACTGACACACAGCAGCCTTGTCCTAGCATGGGTAGAATGCTGGAAACTGAATTTGATGTTCAATGTAGCTTTATGCACACACCGACAAGAGGCCCTCGACGTCCTGGGGGAACTAGACACATCATCAGACTAACAACGGATCATGAGTAATAAACATGTTTCTTTCATTATGATTTCTACGTGGTCATGATGATCAACCAGTATGGTATGAAAAACAGGGGGAAAGAATGAGTGAACTAAAAAGAACAGGTAGTTTTCCTAGTGACTTGATCACCATATTATGCCTAATTAATAGGCAAAGGAATGATAATTTTCCACCCCCACTCTGGCCACATTTTTGTTTCTGTCTGCATCAAATGTTTCTAAACATCTCGAAAAGAACAGAGATGGAAGGAGTGAAAGGGTGGGTTGTGACCCAAACACCACAGCATGGCGTGCTGACACACATCTGAGAACCAATTTACTCAAGGAAAGCAGTGGCATGCACTTGTCAGACTGCCTAACTTCCATCTGTGGTCCCCCCAGGCAAATTCCAGGCAGGGAAAACTGGGAAGGCAGGAATCAAGGACATGCTTTGGGCTTAGGAAATGGCCTATGAAGTGGCTGCAGAGTTCCAAGGGACTCTGGCATGATCTTCACACAGGGTGAGCAAATGTAAGTACCATGCTGGCAGGTCCACTGCATCTGCCTTCCCTAACCTCCAGATCCATGGAAATCAGCTGGAGAGACTCACTCTGCCTGGGGACAGCAGTCTTCTGGGAAATAGAGCTAGAATTCTACTCTAGTCTCTTCCAAAGAGAAACAGGTACAACTATTCCTGATGCTACCCTCTATTCCCTGGGAAAGTCTTGAATCTGAACCAGGTAGAAAAACCCTGGATTTCACAAAGGAGGCTAAATGATCCTAATATATGATTAAAACCAAATCACGAACAGATACCCTTAAAAATATCCCAAGTCCGCTCCTCCACGCCCAGCTTAAAAGCCTTATGCCTTTTGCATTTAGCTGCTAAGTGATCTCTTGGTATACACTAAACTTAGTGGTGACTCAGGAGCCCAAGCTGCCAGCTGCTCAAAACAAAGATAAAAGACCACTGGTTGGTATTGGTTGGCTAAAATCAGAGTATTAAGCAACCTGGGACAGAAATTCAACTTCGCTTATGTCGGGCAAGGAACAGCTATAACATATGCTAGGTTCACTGATTTAAACAAAGAAGAGGTAAGAGGACCAAGAAAGGAGTAGGGTAGAAAGAAGAGGGAATGGGAGGAGGAGGAGGAGAAGAAAGGGGGTCAAAGAGGAGCTTAACTGCTAGGAAGCAGGTGCATAGGAGCTTGGGGAAGCATATAGCAAGGCCAGAGACTCAATGAGCAAGTTCAGCTTTGGAGAATCAGAGGAGACTCCGTAATCATAAGCTGGGGAAACTCAACAGCTCTAGGCTCTAGAGGCACTGGTCCATCTCTTGGGGAACAAACACCCTACACACAAGATACCAGGCCAGCAATTACACTTCCCAAATGTTATGATTTAAAGCTGCCAACAACCAAGTAGAGCCCTACCTTGCTTAGTTTTAGATTTCACCTCAGACTGTAGTTACATTTTCATTATAAACACTTCATAAGTTCGTTTTGGAGTTGTTTTTCTTCTTAGGCATTTAATATCCTTTAGTTTGTTCTAATACAAATATTGGGCCCATTTTGTGGATGACAGATATCTGAAATGGAGGGAGACCTTAGGATGCTATCACATAACAGCATGCAGAGGGACAGGGAAAAGGTGCTGCTGTTCTGTGTCATCCTGATGTTGGTGTCTCACCAAGAGAAACAACAGCCTGTAGATAGCCTGGGGCTGAGTCTCAATCTGTTTTCACTAGAGAAAAGCAAAGTCAACTGTTTCCTGACTCTTCTACAGCTGGTGGTTGAGCGTCCAGCTGCTCTGGTCAGAGCTCACATTCTTTCTGCAAAGACCCTAGCTGACACAATTTATGGGGTGGTCTAAGAAGCATGCTGAGCAATGTGGGCTAAAGTCACAAGGCAGAACTTTCTGGTCCTAGTTGAATAGTTTCTGGGGGAAGATTGGACAAGTAGCCCCAATACTTTATCTTGGCTACAAGTGCTCAAAGTCTCAAATGCTATGAAAAATGAAATGGTGCTTTTCATTTAGTCTCTAGCGAAAGGTCATGATTACACTAAGGTTTGGTAATGGGAAGACATGAAGGGCGACTCCTCACCATGTGCTCTTCTGTGTGGAAGCACAGAAGAAGTTACTTCTGCAGCATCAAACATTACCAGTGTTGTCAGGGGAAGGGAAACTGAGACAACATGAATGAGCAAAGCAGACTCAGTTACTCATACACTAAGTTCCTTAATGTTGTTCTATTAAAAGAAATCACTTTTCATGCTCAGTAACCAGCACAGGCAACAGCCATCACCAAAGCCATCAGAGCAGGGCAGTGCATCACAGATCATGGCTAAGAAGCAGTATGTTAAGACCCTCCTTTGTGGTAATGATGCTTAAATAAAATCCACAACAAATCAGCCAAGTTCCAAGTTCAGGGAGAAGGCTGAAATCATGCTCATGGAACAATGACCCAAAGTCAGGTTTAGCCTGAGAAATTCTGGCAGAATGGATGATCAAGGCCAGTGGGTAGCAGACAGGGGCTATCACACTTACAGTGAATTGGGCCGGGTAGGTTTGACCACATCAAGGTTTGGGTCACTGGAGTTCATGTTGGGCTGCAGGCTGCTGCTGGAATTAAGGATGCTGTTTGCATTGGAGGAAACGGATTCCAAACTGGAGTTGATGATGCTGTTCCTCTGCTCCTCTGAGGAGAAAAATGATAAAAAGCCCCGCATGAATGTTAGAAGGATACAGAAAGGCTGCTCCGACATGTATAAAAATTTACAAATGAGACTAAATTGAAATTTCTGAGGTTTTGAAAAAGTACAGAGGAGCCTGGCCTCGTAGCACAAGCCTGTATTCTTAATATTCAGAAGATGGAGGCGTGAGGGCTATAAATTCAATGTCAGCTTGGACTTTAGGAGTACCACTAACTCAGAAACAAAGAAGTCAATCAAACAATAAAAATCGGACATAGGGAAGGATAAGATTTAGAGTGATAACAGGGTTAGGTAGTGAGATGGCTCAGTGAGAAAAAGCACTTGCCATCACATTCTAGTCTCTGGAACACATATGGTGAACAGAAAGAACACGCTGTGCACGCATACACAGGCACACAGGCCCAGAGCTGTGCACGCATACACAGGCACACAGGCACACAGGCCCAGAGCTGTGCACGCATACACAGATACACAGGCAGACAGGCCCAGAGCTGTGCACACATACACATGCACACAGGCCCAGAGCTGTGCACGCATACACAGACACACAGGCACACAGGCACACAGGCCCAGAGCTGTGCATGCATACACAGACACACAGGCACACAGGCCCAGAGCTGTGCACGCATACACAGGCACACAGGCACACAGGCACACAGGCCCAGAGCTGTGCACGCATATACAGACACATAGACACACAGACACACAGGCCCAGAGCTGTGCACGCATATACAGACACATAGACACACAGGCACACAGGCCCAGAGCTGTGCACGCATACACAGACACACAGGCACACAGGCACACAGGCACACAGGCCCCGAGCTGTGCACGCATACACAGGCACACAGGCACACAGGCCCAGACTCTCTTTCTCTCTCACGTAAATATAAAGCAAAAGAAAGAAAGAGTGGGAAAGGAAAGGTCAAAAGGGGAAAGGTCACATGGATTTTAAAGCAAAGGCCCTTTCTCATGTCGAAGGGATGTAATCCCCCTCCCTTTGTATGAGCCAGGCTCTTTTTTCATAATGATCTTATCATACCTAACTCCATCTTAATTTGTGTCTTCTTTTGATTCATGGATACAAAGAACACTGAGAGGCCCTCATAGACTCCTTGCATTCAGCCACATTTTTTTCTAAAATCCCTGCCTCTAACACTGCCCTAACTGCCTAGACCATGTCATAACTCCAGATCTACAGCACATCACCAGAGAATATCAACTTGGCCATCAGTTTTCTTAGAACTCACTCAGGCTAACTTGGTGACTACACCCTAGAAACATCCTTCCATCTGCCTCTAGAGTTACACAGCTGAGGTTTAACTTCAAGTTAATTCTTTAATAAAAATCTTTATTAAAGAGCTACATGATTGTCTGAAAATACAAAACAAAAAAAAATTGAATCCATTGTCCAAGCCACTGCATCCACATTTGGAAATTACTAATTTATTACCAACTCAGAACAGAGAAACCTGAAGTCTCTCCGGGAGTTTGCCTCTGATTGACAATGTGGCCTCAGGGACATCCCATGTGACCTCAAATTCTTTTTCAGTTTAAGATTTAAAAATTTTCATTTTGTGTGTATAGGTGTTTTGCCTGTGAGTGTGCCTGTGCACCACATGCCCCCATGGATTCCTGGAACAGACAGTGTAGCTGTGAGGCGCCATGTGTGTTTTGGGAACTGAACCCAGGTCCTCTGTGAGAGCAGTCAGTGCTCCGAACCACTGAGCTATCACTCCAGCCTCTGGCCGCAGAGTCCAAATGAATCTTTGAAATGGGGAGAATGAGAACAGCCCTGCGCAGCTCAGCTGTCATGGGGATCAAGTGGGATCATATGTAGGAATGTGTTTTATAAACACTGGAATATTGCTCAAAGAGAAGAACTTTCTGTTTCTTCTCATCTTAAGAATACTTGGAAGTAAGAATCAAAAGATCTGGGGGATGATGCAGCTAAATGGCACGGGTACCACTGGTGGAGCCACATGTTACAGATCTGGAGAGCCCATCCCTTCCCTCATTCCAGACTCACTGGAGTGGAATCAACTCATGTTGCTGGCAATGATTTCAGGAATTAGTTGTCAGGAAATAAATGGTTAATTCTTCTGGAGCTTTCATACATGAGTTAGAGGCATGCTATATCTCAAAGGGACAGACTGGAACCACTGACATAGTAATTTATAGATGAATAGTTGAGCTCAGGTCACTTTTTGGCAATAAGAGTGAGAACATTGAAAACATCTTCCCCTTGGGGACTGGGGCGCTGAAACAGGTGTGGGAAGGGAAGGGGAGGGAGAGGAGAGAAGGAGGGGAAAGAAATGAGAAGGAAGCGGAGGGAAGGGAAGGGGAGGAAGGGAAGGGAAGGGAAGGGAAGGGAAGGGAAGGGAAGGGAAGGGAAGGGAAGGGAAGGGAAGGGAAGGGAAGGGAAGGGAAGGGAAGGGAAGGGAAGGGAAGGGAAGGGAAAGGAAGGGAAGGGAAGGGAAGAGAAGGGAAGAATACAGTGGGCAGATGAACAGGGCCAGTGAGCAGGAACTTACTACCAAGAAGAAAGAGAACTCATGCTTTATAACTCTAGTGACCACTGAGAAAATGGATAGCAGAAAATGCTAGCAGAAGAGATAAGCCCCATTATCCCAAAACCACAGAAAAGAAGGCTGAAAACTTCCAGGTAGAAGGTGGAAGCTGATATGCTGACTGTCTTGACTGAAGGTAAGTAGGATGGTGGATATGTGAAGATTACTGCAGAGAAAGGACCGGAGAGTAAAATCAAAAGCACACTGAGTGTTTCAGTGGTTCCAGCAAACTGCTACTTCTAAAGCATTTGGAATAAATCAAGAAATAAAGAGAAAATGACTCAGTAATGTCATTTAAGACAGGAAGTCCCTCCTCCCCATGTGGGCAAATGAATATCTGCTTCTGAGAGAAAAGAAGAACGCTAGAAGACTTTCTCCAAATGAAAAGGAACCATCCCTTCACATAAGGGAGCTGGACATCCTGGGTCCAGGATGACTCAGGCCAGCTCTGGCAACCCCATCAGAAGCTATAAAGGGGACAAGTAGTTGCTGGAGGAGAAAAGATTATATGCTAGCAGACTTCAAAAGAGAACAGCAACCAGTTATGAGTCAAGCTAACAGGATCATAGAGGACCATGTGGATGACAAGGACAGAAAGAATGCAGCTCTCAACGGTGCTCCTACACTGGCTAGAGCCTTTCTCCAATTTGTTGTGAAGGCCTCTTTGTATATTAGTCACCCAAAGCAAGAGCACAGAAATGAAGAAATGGTGGAATAAACTGCCAGTTATAAACATGCATCAGGGATGTGCTGGATGCTTTTATGAAAATATATTTTAAAGCAGTGACAGTAGATATGGACTTGGTACTTAATGACACAAACTACTAAAGTGTAAGTATAGGCCATCTGGCCATACACTATCCATTAGAACAACCTGTGAGGTCAGAGGTCACCATATGTGGGTTGTTTCTCCATGATCCACAGGAGGCCTCACTTTTTTCCCACTTGGCTAGTGGGAAGGAAGTGCAGGAAGCATGGGTCGGACTCGTCCAGGTGGGTCCTAGGTCAGGGATCCTGAATTCTGGGAGAGCCATCAGAGAGGCATATTCATTTTATTGCAAGGGTTAGGGTATGTTTAACGGGGTTCAGGGGAGGGCAGGTCCCCTAGTACCCAAGGGCAATGCATTGGTTAAAACAGGTAAGCAATTCCACCAATCACAGTTTACCTTCTGAAAGGGGTGGAACTTTGGTGGAACCCTGGTCTGTCAACACAGGGGGGAGGGGCATGACACTGCCAGCTCTCAAGGATGAGAGCTTGCTAGTAAGTGCCCTTGACCCATAACCACAACCATGGTTTTAAAAGGTGAAAAGCCCATGGGTCCTGCACACTAAAGCCCCATGAATGGTCCCACATTAAGTAACAAGTAGAAGAGAATAATATGCAATCGAAGTTTCTTCTGCCAAAACAGAGAGAGGTAGTTTGTGTGACTGAATTTTGCAGGTGCTTCAGGCAGGGACCTGGAAACCAAAGCACTGGTGACTGTGGGCAGCATTCATGTTGTCTGTACAAATCAGGAGCGGAAAAGACAAGTATGTGACCGAATCACTGCAACTAAAAAAGGAAAGCCACGGAGCAATTTTGGTGATGTTGTCCTTGTTCTGGGGTTGCCATGGCAATGTGGAAGCTAAGCTCCCGCATGTTTCATATTTACGAAGCGACTCCAACTCACTGTAATGGCAACCCCATCCAACGTGGGAGGAGGGATCTGTTTATCACAGAGCCCACAGGCTAGGGCTGAGAAGCACAGCGCTAAGCCAAATGCGCAGGTCTTGGCAGGCTTGAACTTGTCTGGCCCTCTGAACACACAAAACTGAAGGGTAAACATGAAATGCAGATCTTTGTCATTTCAAGGGATATTTCCCACTCTGCAGAAGCCTGTCAAAATTTGAGCTAATATGTCATTTTTCCACAACACAAAATACTAGAGGTTGAAAAGAAGGACTGACAACTTCTCACAGAGACAATCCAACCTCCAGGCTCTAACATGAAATGAGGAGAAAAGGGAGTTAGCAGACAGAAGCTTTGCAAAGACCCAGAGTTTTACACAGAGAACAGAGGTACAAGCAGAACTCCCAGAGGCGTTTTCCTGCTGTGGTTGGAAGAGAGGTGCGCTCTCCTCTGCTTGTGAGAGTTTTGCAATGGAGTCTGTAATGCCTCATCTTGACAAGGTAGGGTGATAATAGCATGGCAGCTTAATGAATTTTGCAATAAAAATGATGAATGCACAGCAGTTTCTGAATTTGCCAACTCTGGGAAACACCCAAGTACATGGGAAGCTTAGACTCAGACTTTGTGACTTTGAGTAGGGATTCTTTTTCTTCACCCTATAGCTTTCGTTCCTGATAACAGAGCAGACCAAGCTGGAAGGAAAGCCAAGGTGGTCTGATCTCGGTCTCAGTCCCTATGATAAAAATAATCAGACAGAGCAGTTTGTGTGATATGATTATGCATATAAAAACATCAGCTTGGGCAGTGGATGATGGAGTAAACAAGGGTCTGATGAGTGAGAAAGAAGGATGGCCAGTGTACAGCTTGATCATTTGTGAGTGCCCGATACAATGGCTTTTGCCAGGTTGTCATCAGTGAACAGCCTCTAGTTCAGTCCAGCGCAGACTAGTTGAACTCTGCACCCTCTATATGTAGTGCTCATAATAACCATTTTTTTGTGAACGGAGAAAACGTCAGTGAAAGTGGATTTTGTGAGAGAGTACAAGGTACAGTGGCTGGCCCAGGAACAAGCTGATTCACAGGAATGAGGCATGGAGGCACAATGGACAGCCTGGTCCTAAGGCTCCATGCTTCCATATTGAAGGCTGCAGTGAGCCTCCGCTTAATGGCTGAGCTGGGAACTGAATGATTAGAGGTAAGTGAACTCTCTACCACAGCAGCTCTGTTGCCTAGCCTATTTATTTATACCATGAATCATTATAAATTGGATTGAGATAGTAAATAGATGATGCAGTCAGGGAACATTTTTTTGTAATGGGAAAAAGTCAATACATCATAATACATAGAGGAATCAATCATATAAAGGAATATGCATTCCTCTCCAATTTAGAAAATATACAAAATCATATACATATACTCATCCCCAGTATGCACACCCTTCTAGCTATATTTATTTTGGCATGTAAAAATTTAGTTATTGTGTTATATATGGACAGAGACAGACAGACAGATACACACACACAACATATGCACACACACTAGTTGTCTTTTAACAAAAAGATCATACCATACATTATCTGCTTTGTTCTTGTAATAAAAACACACAGATGTAAGCCTATAATAACCTTGGCTCCATTTAATAACCCATCTCAAATTTTCCTTATTGTCATTTGTGTTCTACACATCAGTTGTAATGACAACATCAACTATTTGGTTTTCAGCCACACAGAGTAACCACACATAATTAAACAAAGAGCTACGTTACACCTTCTGGAGCCTCTGTGACAACAGGAATCCATGTGGACAAACACGTCATCTGCCAAAGCAAACACATGTGCCCAGAGCACTCAGGATCTCTAAAAGCAACCTGAGAAATGGCATATGCTGCAGCTCTGACTGCTCAGAGGAAGACATTACATAAGCCTCTCAACTGGGTGAATTCCCAGTCACTTTTCAACGAGGAAGACACATAAGAGAAGTCTATAAGCTAAATTCTCAGCCTCTCACTGAGTCTGTCTGGGAGAGGGTCCAGGATGCATTAGCTGAGCTAAAAGAATTAATCAGAGCTATAATCCCAGCAGCTAGTTAATATAATTCATATGAAACAATGCCCAAGAATCCATTCCTGTCCCTAGTCCACCCCTACCAACACTGAACAGCGTATGCCAAGGTTTCTGACGTGTTTGTACTTGAGCATTAAGGGAGCTGTTTATGGAAGCAGGGCAGTTGCTTTTCCCTTGCTGGAGGCTTCTCCTTTGGAATTTGCAGGACCAGAAGGGGTTCATTCCTACTCAATGGCAAGGTAACACTATAGCCTAGTGATAATTATCATAATCATGGACAACAGTTATTAGGTGCTTACTGTGTTCTAAGCCTCATGTCAAGAACTTTACATGCACTGGCTCATTTAATTATGGGAATTACCCTCCAGGACAGCTATTATTAGTGATCAGTTTTACAGATGAGAAAATGGAAGCACAGAAAGTTAGAGTAATACATTCTAGGTGTCAGAGATACTCAGTCTGATTACAGGGCCTCTCATCCCAATCACCACGCTAGCCTACTCTACTCCTTGAAAGGGAGCCAAGAGGTGGTCTGGTGATGACAGAATATCAGCAATCCTCAAGGTCCTCACCCCACTTAGCCACTGTTGGTCTACCTTGAGTTAGTGTAGCCCCTGACAGTCCTGGAGAAGATGAAACATCCACATTTTTACTAATCTCCCTACAATTTACTGTACACCAATGTCTAAGAACCATTGTTCCAAGAAGTTCATTTCAACATCTTTGTGAGAATACTAAAAACTGGGGACAAGATCATTCTTTGTTGTCATTCTGCAGTCTTTTCGAAGAAATCACAAAGGTGTAAGATCTTGCTACAGGCTCTCTCCAGACCTTCTGGTTTTACTTTCCATAGCTGTCCTGAAAGAGTACAGCTTAGTATTAGTGCCTTCCACTCCGATATACCAGGCCCATTTCTGCTGGGTGTTGATCTGTGTGGCAAACTAGGGGTAAACAGTAATCTCTCTGCCATCCCTCTCCTAGCACAGTTGAAAAACCTCCTTCCATCTGTTCAGAGGTGATCACAAGTGAGAGTCTTGGCTCAGTATGTTAAAATCAGCACTGAATTCATACTGCCTTTAGCAGCGCGGTGCTGGGTCTCCAGGGAGGCTGCCTTTTGGCTATAGATTGTCAGTTTGCATATTAAAGAACTCATTCAATATGGCTCAACTGCCCCCACAGTATCCCTGGAAGCTGGGACAGATGGCTTTTACTGCTTCCCTGTCTCAGCTTAGCAAGGTTTTCACTTTTGTGGTCCAAAAACTGATGAAGTTCCCCTTGTAAAGATTAAACGGCACAGGGAAGGGAGGCCATATGGGTGGCAAATTCTAGCTATCTGCTTGAAGGTCTCTAGTCTCAGGTTATCTGCCTATAAATTGCAGTTGAGGGGCTATCTCATAGGATTATCAATTAGGGTATGAGAAGAAATAATGATGGACTTAGCATGATGGTTGGCACATTACTTGAGCTATAATTGTTTTTATCATTGTTACTGAAAGAAGCTCAAATAGAGTTTGGTCTCACAGGTTCTTTATTAAATGTATCTGTTTATTCTTCCATAGTAGATCTCCAGCTTAATGCAATTTAACTTACAGATTCATGGGAAGAACTGTAAATACTTCGTCTTCCAGACTAGGTCACAACAGTCATCCCTATCCAAATCATGTCTCCCAGGATCTATCCCACACATTGAAACTGGAAATCTGGAACTTGAGAGGCTAAAGGTGCAGCTTTGAGGGACAGTGACTGGGCACAGATTTCCTACTCTGCCACTGGGTGACCCTGAGTGCATCACTGAATATAAATTTTATTTCCTTCCAGCTGGAAAGTGACATTACCTGGGTCATATACTTCTAAGGTTAAAATTATGATGTGATACACAGGGCCTGGCATGAAAAAAAAACTTTAATAAGTTATATATTCCCATATACAGTAAACATAGATAAAGAGGAAATTGATTTCTATGGGGAAGTGTCTTCAAAGTTCAATGTGGGGAAACTATCTTTCCACAGACCCCAGTAGGACTTATGGCTCTGCTAGGACTGCTCTGCAGCACAAACCTCCTTCCTAGCCTTTGCCCAGATTGGAACCCTAATTTCCTCCAGTATTTTTCTTACAATCTTCTCTTTCAGAAAACGCTCCTTGACCAACTACAGGCAACCTAGTTAGTCCCTCCCTGCCTCACCACAGCATCCAGTGATTTTCTAGTAATTCCTATGTGTTGTTACACTGGCATCTAAGCCTCATCACTTTCTTTGCTCTTTTCCAGAGTCTCTATTCTCAGGGGCTATCCCAAGGTCATCCCCAGCCCTTCTTCTATCATATACTGCCTAAGTCTTCAGACTGACCTAATTCTCCACCTGGATCAGAGTTGGAGAAACATTCTGGCTCCTCATCCTGCAAAGAGGCCACTATATCATAAATGCAGCCATATGCTTAGGAAAAAAGGAAAAGGTAAGTTAGAGAAAACTCCACTCACTCCAAAGACAGAAGCCCAAAGTCATGTGCAAGTGTCTCGGTATGCAACTGGTCCATCTATGCAGAAGAAAAAACTCCTCCAGGAAAATGAGGTGCATGTTTATGGGCTCCATTTAGCACACTGGACATTTCCAATGGACATTTCGTTGAGTCAGAACTGAAGGTGCAAAGACAGGACCAGGCCTGTGAACTCTCAATGTGACCTTTGGGACTGTCCTCTCAGAAAAGGAAGCCGGTGACAACATGAGGCCACAAACACTAGCACAGATTTACCTCTGAGGGAAAGGAATAGGCCTTAACTTCTGTAGACCGGGGTCCTTGAAGAAGAGTGATGGCTTGCTGAAAATAACAACTGGAACTTCAGAGGGAGGTTCCTGAACCTTCCTCCCAAGTACTTTACCTGAGGACTGCAGAGGAACTACCCAATGCAATGCTATCAGACTGCAGGTACTGCAGAGAAGAAACAGGCGCATAATGAGGCTCAAGAGATCAGACAGTCAGAAGAGGAAATGAGCTTCTAAAAAGCAGGACTTGTCCACTTTGAAGACAGAGGAGAGGTATGCATGCTTGTGCACATACTGTGTGAGCATGTTCATCCAGCAGCCTTCAAACAGTATAGGCTCTGTGGCAGACAGGACAGTTAAAGCTCACATCAGATCTAGACAGGTGCCACAACAAACATTATATTGTCAGATGAACAGTAAGGGACCACTGTCAATATGTGAGCTCAATTCTAGCCAAATGAACAAATTAAGAGGAAAGATTGGAGTTGGTCAAAATTGAGAAGCAGGGCTGTGGACTCAACACGTTCCCCAGGTGGTCCACAAGTAATTCTGAGATGCAGTGTAGAAGAATGACTGTCTTTAACTTAGTAACTAGGAATTTATGTTACTGTGTAGTACAGAACAATGTAATGAGTACATCAGATTCGTGTTTCCAGACATTTGACATACCAGAAAAGAATATGCAAAGAAGTAAGCTGCTTTAAGATAAATTTAAAGTGTGTTAAACAAAGCAACACTCACAAATAATGTGGTTGTGGCCCAAACAGTCAAAAGAGGTTGGCATAAATGACTGCAGTGTGGGGGGCACTGAGCTAGGTATGTAAAGAGGCCTTATTTGAAGGATGCCATTCTCTGGAAATGCATAATTTGCTTCCACAGATTACCTGTGTACTCCATACCAGTACTTTTACTCCAAAGGGTGCTTTTGTCCTTTGCCCACAAACTGAATGAAGTGTGTGAAGATTTACAGTGCACTGTCACCTATAGGTGCCAGCGATGGTGGGTCACCATTAAACCTGAACTTCCCATTTCCTGGCCCAGTCCTCCTCGCCCCACCCAGTCTCTAGCCCCTGCTAGGGTGCTTCCCACACCAGCCTGGACAGCATTCCTGTTTCTCAGGAGGAAATAAGTGCTCAAAACTAACTGTAAAATGTGCCCAGTTTTATATTCACATATGCTGTCCAAACAAATGCATACATAGGCATAGGTACACACATGCAGATTCCTCTATTGAAATATCTTTTACAAAAGCTAGACCCTCCACTGAAATCCAAGCAGGTGGAGACTGCAGTAGTGTTTCCTATCACTGGGAGGAAGGTGTATTGCTTCATCATCTGCACTCAGGACACGGCAGCCTGTTCTGCAGCTTAGACAGGTCTGCTTTCACACGTCCTTAACTTTCAGCCTCTGCCTCCTGTGATAAAAGCTAATCTCAGTTAAAGATCTAATTGATTTTCCCCTCATTTCCCTCTTCTCCCCTCAATGCTGTGAAGTGTACTTCAGGACCAGGTCCAAGGCTGCTGCTGCTCTAGGCTGACCGAAAACCCAGCACTACCTGAAGCCTGGGTAATTGACCCACACAGTCCGCCCTGTCCCCGTCTGCACTGCATGCTGCTTAGCAGGAAACCTTAGGTGACCGGGCGCTCCTGGAAACCTGAGAAGCACATTACCCTGTAGCCTGATGCCTTATTCCCTCAGCAGATGGGGATGAGGTCAGTCCTGTTCCAAGTGTTCCCTGGTACACGCAGAGGAGCCCAAGTTCTGAGCCGACTATGGAGAGAATGTCCCCCCGCCCCCTGCCAGATGTTTAAGAACATGGGCTACTGTTAGAAGGGAAGCCAATCCCAGGGCAGAGGACAACATGCCCATGGCCTAGGAGCTACTCTAGAAGCTGAAATGAAGGAAATGATCCGAGTAGACAGGGACAGACTTAAATACAAGAACGGTGACAGTGGCTTTAATTATGAAAGCAAAGTATCTGCTGCCATCCAAATGGTGCTGACTCCTGAGCTGTGGCCTTATTGCGGGAATTCAAAACGTCTTTAAATGCAACAAGGTTTTGAGGGCAGAAAGCTTTGACTTTATGACTTTTGATAAGAAAGGCCTTCACTTTTCAATATAAAAGGATATAAAACCTCGAGAGATGAAAACAAACCCAAACAACACAACACAATGTAGAGACAGATCCTTTCCTTCCTAAGGTAGCGCAGGTCGCTGTCCTCGCTGAATCTTAGCTGGCGTTCACACAGGTCAGTCTTTGCTGCCCTCAGAGTCGTAGCCATCATCATCATCATCATCCCAAGTATCTACTGAGAGCTGACTCTGTCCATAGCACATCCAACACATTTTACTTTTCACTGCAGTCCCAGGCTGTCCAGCAGAGCTTGAGGCCTCAATTCCTACACCACACAAGTCTGTCAATACAGAAACTCAAGTGTGGCTGTCCACTGTAGGGCCCAGTCCCTGATCACTATAAAGATCTGAGATTCGGGAAAACCGCCGTCCCCAACGTCAAGAATAGGAGACAGAGGCCCTGAAATGTTAGATATCAGAAGTCATCCATGGATCAGAATTCTCACTGGGGCATCATGGAGCTTTTTGCCAGGACACTGAACACATTTCTTTATGAAACTAGTTGTTAGCACTGCACTACTTCGCTCACTTGAGTAAGAGCTCCTTACAGGCAAGGCCTCATTTCCACATCCCTAGACCGTGATGGCACCATGTAAATGTTAACTGCATGTTGGAACCAGTCTTGGTGTCTATGTGTAGCAGCCTTATTTATGCCAGATGCTGGAAATGCAAGAATTTTGTTAATCCTCGGGTCTGCCCTCTGGAGTGAGCACTATTATGCCTACTTTACAGATAAGCAAACTGAGGATGGAAGAGATAATAGCTTGCTTCTGTGGTAAAGCTGGCATAAGAACCGATATGGTTGACCTCCAGTAGATCAAGAGGCCTTTGCTCCTAAGCAGGCTGACTGATTCACTGCTTATTTTTTGTTTTGAGGCAAGTTTGTGCTATGTACCTTTGGCTAGCCTGAAACTTGCTATATAGACCAGGCTAGCCTCAGATTCTCAGGAATTCTCCTCTGTTGCCTCTGCCTACCAAATGCTGGTACACAAGCTTCTTGTCACAAAGGCTGAAGTGTGACTGTATGCTTTAGGGCCTTGTACTCCTTCATGGCAAAGAACTCAGAAGACTTGAGATGAAAAGGTTTGGTGCATTTGTGGTGATAATTCTCTTCTGCCTGGAACAGAGAGGAATTATTCTCTGACTCAGTAGTTAGTTCCAAATATTTTGGAATATATGTCAACATATACAGAATATATGTTTGGAATATTTGGAATATATGTCAACACAGAGAAGAGTCAAAGAGTAAGCAGAAGGCCCTGCTTCACAGGGGCACATTCTAGCAGACACATGAGTCCCTCTGACAATAATTTCAAACTGAGTCAGGGGAAGGGAACTGTTTCTGTGAGACCTGCCAACAAGGGCGGGACCTTGGGTGATGCCAGAGCCAAGCTCCTGCTGTACATCGAAGAGAGGAGGCTTGTGCCCACGGATCTGTGCCATTCTTTCTCAGCAATGGGACCAGGCAGCACACTATGACAAAGTCTTCGGGATACCAAAGGCCAGCAGCACACAAGGCCACAGATGTCCATATCAAGCAATGGAGACAACATGGATGTCTCCACATACCACCCCGGGTAGCAGAGACTCACGTTTTTCTGTGGACTGCACAGCATGGAAGAGCGTCAGGGGCCTCTCACTGCAGGATGGGGGCTTGGAGTCGTTGCTTTTCTTCCGGGACAGGTGTAGCTGGGCGTTGGTGAGAGGCACGTCAGGCACAGTATTGAATATCTGCAAATTAGGGGTGACAAAAAGGTTACACAGTCCTGTTAAATAGGAAGGAAGCATAGGTCTGAATCATTATGACCAGGAGCTTGATAGGGACTTAGAATGAGCAAGAAAAGATGGGAAGGCCCGCCAGCATTTATAGGCTTCCACTTCTAGAGCACTTCCTAGAAACTTCTGGGAACAGGCATTGGACGCTTTCTCCAGGAACTGATCCTAGAGTTCACTTCCCTTTTAATCCTTTCTACCATAGTTTTTATGGCTCTCCTGTGATCTATGCAAGGGGACTGGAAAACAATAGAGGTAATCTAAACTACTGTCTGCTAACAGTGAAGGTTTTTACTGCCTTCGTCCAGAACCAATTAATCCAAATGGCTTTCCTTTCTTCACTGAGTCTCCTCCTCAGTTATTTACAACTGCTTCACAATTTAATCTCAGGCCATAAAAAATATTTATATAATGTTCCCAACTGACAAAGAGTAGGGAGTCTTTTTCCTCCTCACCAGCTATCTTCAGTGAGAAAGGTCTTCCTAGTTCAGCAGCTCTGTGTTACCTATAAGGGTGAGTTTTATCTTATTTCAAAGGATGGAGGGGGGTGACCGTGATAGCTAACACACACGCACACGCACACGCACACGCACACATGTGCATACATACAGGTACCAATTTGGAAAATGTAGAAAAGTCTAAAGAAGAAAACAGAAAACATCTTATAGTTCTGTTATTTATGGATTATAACTTTTAGGATTTAGGTTTTATGTCTTTTGTTGTTATTATTTAAGACCAGTGTAGTAGTTACTGTTCCAGCTGTTGTGACAAATACCGGACAAGAAGCAATTTAAGGGAGTCTGGCTTGTAATGTAAGGGTCCAGTCTGTAATACGGGCTGAGGTAAGGGTGCAGGCTATCATAGTGTGGAAGGCATGCTAGTGGGAGTGGCTGACAGCTGTGGCAGCAGGCACATGAGGCTGATTGCTTACACTGCAAAGGATCAGATATGCAAGACAGGCACTGGAGGAAACGGGCCAGGCTATAATCTCCTAACTTCTTCCAGCTCCGTCCCACCTCCTAAAAGTTCCATGGAGTCTCTAAAAAAGAGATTCAGATGCAAGCTTGTGGGGGACATTGCATACTCAAATGACAAGGTAAGAAACTGAGACAAAAGTCTTACCAACTCTTAGTTGCCTCACTACAGAATCTCTTTATCGCTAAGGCCGCACTTACATGGTGCTTATAAGTAGCTGCCACTTACTGGGGCTCCTGGGGTGCTCATCACAGCACTCTGTGCTTCACAAGCAATTCACTCAGTTCTCAGCAACTCTGCGTAGCTGCAAATGTCCCAGCACTTCATAAAGAACCAAAGCATACAGAAACGAAGCTGTCACATTTATAGATATAATTATAGAAGATAACTCAGGCTCCCTTTTTCTAGATTTCTTTGTAAATGCATATGATAATAACGCTCATTCAAACAATCAGCAAAACTCTTTTGAACATCCACTTTACAGAGGCACCCTAAGTGTGACAGTGAATGAAACAAATGTGCTCCTTGTGGTTAGAGGATTTACATTCCAGAAGCTGTGATTTACTAAGTACTTGCCACACCAGACATGGAGCTGAGTGCTTTGTATGAATTCTCATTTAATGCTAAACACACTTTTCCACAGCTGAGATTGTATTCTTCACATAGTTTTATATCGTACTTAGTTCACATAATGTTATATTGTAGCATTCTCCCTTTGGTAAGAAAAAAAAAACATATTCAAAGATGATTCATAAGGGTTACATAACCTCAACTTTACTGAGATACTGAAATGACTGGTCCTTTTCTTACAATCCCTTACACTGTGACATTAGCCTCCTGGAAATCCTCTCTCCAACAGTCACAAGTCACAGCAGGACGGCAGTGGCCACCTCCATCCTCTTCACCCACGGCTCCAGGTACCCCACAATTGTCCTTGTAGCCCTCTTCTTTGAGTGTGCATTTTAAAGTACCACCCAAAAGCTGATATGCAGAAAGCTAAGTCACAAGAATTATGAGAGTTTCAGCTGAAACAGCTGCTCTCCCTGGGTTGGCAGGTCCTTGGCTCCGATGATGGCAGCCAGCCAGTTGAGTCAGTCTTACTCCCAAACACAGCTGTCGGAAGGAAGGCAGCATTATTATATTTTCCCTAGTAGACTCAGACTCGAACAAGATAATCTGAGTGACCATATAGACCAACTGGGGCAAGGAGTAGGAAAAGGAGACTCAAAGCAAAAGGAAAAGAAGTCTTCCTCTCCAGAGCAGCCAGAAGCCCCAGTAACAAGCTACTGATGCTATTTACTCCCACAACCTCTTGGAGTCTTTATAATGTAAGAAAATGGGGAGGTTGTGGTTAGTGTTGAGCACAAGGGCTGCAACCTCTAAGAGCATTTCTTTCCCTTGACTTTATCCCTTCAACCATGTTCTGCCCTGACAACTCTGAAGTGGTATCTCAATGAGCACTGACAGTTTAAAATGGCTCCTAGATATGTTTGCTTATGCCAGCTGAGCATGGAGCTGGGCATCTCACATGACTCCTCCCAAAGCTGCAGGCTACCTCAGCACTGGACACAGCATGAACATTTCACAGGAGCCCTGTGGATAGATGAGACAACAGGGACCACCCTGGGGTCGCAGCAGCCATTCAATCAGGTCATCCTCTCCAGTCAAAGTTCATAGAGAAGCCACTGCCCCCAATCCCATGAGAATGGATTTTTGACAAGCAGTGGTGCCTCTTAGCACTCTTCTGTCCCTGGCCCAGAATGCAGTACCTTCAGCAATCGCTTGCTGAGAGTATCTAGAGATGAACCCAGAGTTAGGGACAGGACAGGTCCTAATAGCCTCCCATGGCTCTTTGCCTCTGGCATCCAGATACTGTCTTCCTTCCTAATGAAGAAAGATATGCTCACATCCACTATAGTGCAGAGGGAGAAGACAGCAGATGTGCTTTTTAACTTCAGTTGTCAATAACAATGAAACTATCTACTCTTTCTAAGAATGGTAGCAGATGTTAATTTAGACACAAATTTTGAGAAAGACACGTGGATTTAGACAGATGCATAAAACACTGCCCCACAAACACAGCAGGAAGTGACACAGGAACACATGAAGGAGAGTTTCTTTTTATTCTGTGCATTATTTTCTCTAAAAGTTATGTAAGCAGACCAGAATCAGTTCTACAAGAAATTTTTACCATGGGTCAGTATTACAATCCCAAAGGCCAGTTCTCTGAATCTGATTATAAGCCAGGTACAGGCTTCTGAAGAACTCTGTCAGGCTTTTCTTGGGATCAAATGCAATATTATATGCACGAGAGCATATTGCAAAATAAAAAGTACCAGACGCAGGACCAACACGTAATTATTACAAGTGTTTTCCTAAATGCAAGGGCAGTGTTTTAAATGAAACCACCTTGACACAAACATTCATTAAGAAGTTGGGGGCTGGCATGGTAGCCTAGGACTAATCTGTGTAACCAGGAGGTGAAGGTAGGAGGATTGCTACAAGTTCAAGCCAAGGCTGGCGACATAGTGAGTTCAAGGCCTAGGATACACAGCAAGAATGTGGGAATTAATTGTCCACGTGGTTGCTGCTCATTTAACTCAGAAATTCCAACACATGCAAGTTGATTTTCCAGCTACTTCTGACCATGCCAAGGTTTTGTTGGTGCTTCATGTTTAAGTTGGAATTGAGTCTGAATTACACAGCTTTGTTGGTTACTTCAATTCTATTGGACAAATGAAGTTTTCTTTGGGCTGTAAAGAAGAATCACTGCACAAAAAACCCTGTAATCTACAAGCATTAACTCATATAATCTACAAGCTCTACCATGTGGTGGGAACAATGTACTCATTTCACAGAGACTTTCCAAATTAACACAAAGAGGCGAGCGTTACTCTGTGCCCCAAGTGTCCTGTTCATACTGTCTAACTTATAAACTAATTCCAACTTAATCAGGAATGCCTTACACATAAAAGCTAGGAAGACTGTGAGCCTGCAGGGAACCACTGGAGAATAAAATTATAAAATAAAACTACAACTGCAAGGAACCTTTCCAAGTAGTCCCGATTTCAAGTTCCCTGTGAGTGGAATTAACATACCCATAAACACCAGGCTACTTTTTCTTCTTAAGCCAGGCAGGACAGTGTCAGAGTTGGCCTCTGCAGTCAGTCAGCCTTGGTTGAGCACTAGGTCTTGATGTACAATCATATACCACCACCAGACCTTACTGCTAGTGATAGTGACTTTACTGCTATATCATTGTATCAAATATAAGAAGGGAATTTAAAGTACTGAGATGGGTAAACAAATTAAACAAGTTTTGAAGTTAGACAGACCTGAGGTCAAATCCTAGCTTTGCCATCTACTATCTGTATTATTTCAGATAAGGACTTTAACCCCTCCGAGCCTGTTTCCCTTGTAAACATGAACACATGACACCTGCTATGCAAAGCTTTTGAAAACATAAAGAGTATAAAATGTGTTAACATTACACTGAGAAAGCACGGGCAGTAAACATGGTAGCATTAATTGCAGCAAAATAACTAAAGTTCATTGAGTGTTCACCATGCTATTGTATCACATGGATTAAAGACATGGATTATCTCCTTCACAGTAACTCTGTAAGGGAAATGCAGTTATTACCATCTTGTAGATGAGGAAACTGAGACTCACTTTGTCCAAAGTCACACAGCTAAACAAGGACCTAGACTGCCTGACTGATCGAGGCTTAGTTAGCTGTGTCTTCCTGTCTGTTATTGAGAACTGAATGACAAAATAAAGATCACAAGCTTTGTGAACTGACAAATCATATTTCAGGCTTTTGTTATGCCTATGACCTTAAGCAAATTACATAAGCTTTGGCCCTCCAAGCGTATCATCCACAGAACGACCCAGGACCATGGTGAGGGCTAAGGAACCTAGGGTTTGGCCTTTGCTGTGCAAAAGACATTGTTGGATTCAATAAAAAAGAGGAGACACAAAGAGTTTAAGAAGGAAGTAAGTGGCTACTGAAAATGAATTATTTGTAGTCAAGACACAAGAATTCAATATGCAAGTGTAAATTTAATTACATTCTTTGCAAACTATCAACCTTAACTACTTGCAGCAATGGCATTATTTGATGTTCTTTTTCGGTGTACTACATACATAGCTTAGGGGGTTTGGGCTCCTTTCTGGCCCATCGTGATGTGGATCCCTGACACTTGCGGAATTTTTTCTTAGCTGTGTTGCACACACATTTTTATACCCTTCCTAATCCCATCTGTCATATGCCCCTGAAATTTAAAAGGATTAGGAGTCACTCTGTAAAGTGTGCCCTGCACTCCTTATGTGCTGTGATTTTTATAGGAGGAAAATTAGGTCACGGTGAAGAGCTTCTGAGTCTATAGTTGAGAAGTGTCTGGGAAAACAATAAATCACACCCCGGACATGGTGATTACAATACAGAGCAGCAGGCTAGTTAACAGCTGAGACTGAGAACTATTCTCTAGACACAAATACATCAGGGCCTTAGGTAACATGGGTCTGGCTGAGGAAAACTTGCCTGAGGAAGGAAGGCCAAGCTACTCTTCTCACTGAGTCTGCTGAAGGCACACTGCACAGGGCAGGTGGAGCCTGAAGCCCAGCAACTTCAAGCCTGTGAGTCAGGCAAACCACTGCAGGCCTTATTTGTCATTAACTGTGAAGAAGCCAAATCCAGAGGCTGTAGCTTCAGGAAGGTTTTTTAAGGACAATTGAAAATCCTAAACCCTGTTGCTATTAGCATTTTGGCAGCAATCAACAATTTGAAAAGTAGTTTGGGGAATTTTATTTAAAATCTCTCAAAAGGAACCAATTATCTTTAGTAACCAAGGACACACCCATACAGGGATTGGGGGGGGCAGGATTAAGGCTGATTTTCCCTATTTCAGAGAGTTTATATTCTGATATCCTGAAGGAGAGTAATTATATGAAATGCAGCATCAAACTATAGCACCATTTGGGGAAGTTATATACTCAGACTGACAAACTTACTACATTAATTGAGCATATCTTACAGAGCACTTGCCATTAAAACAGAAAAATGTTTTAAGACAGAACAGAAGTATTGCATCCCAATGTATAAGTCCATCTGCCATGCTTCCTCAGGTTTACAAAGACAGGATCAAAAAGAACAGCAGGATGATTCCAGGCACACATCATCATTATTAGTGTGAATTCTACCTATCAACAAATATGAAATATTAAGAAAATGAAAAGCAAATGCCAGATACCTGCCAGTTGCAGATTAATCACTGCATATTAATTAATATGCATTTTATGTGTGAAGTCAAACTATAGTGCAATAAATTTGGTGCCGTCAACATTTTTCCAAGCATAAATTAAAGCAATTTAGTGGGCCCAATAATGCTTGAATAATGCTAACTGCAGGGATGATAACTATTATTTAGTTGTGGACACAAGGCTAAGCAGAACTAGGGTACTTACCTCAGGAATTCAATAAGGTCATCTATGGTTGCTATTTTATCTCTTTAGCACATGAGATCAGGAGTTAACATATGTAACAAAGGATACATTTCTGATAGTTAATAGTTCAAAGATCTCTCTTATCTCTCCCAAAGCCTACTGATAGACTGCAAGGGAACTCTCACAATTTATAGGCACTGATAGGTCTTAAGGGCGAGGGTGACAAGGTCTACGCCTCACAGGCCATGTACACAGAGACATCCTGCTTTTTCCTACATAAACCTTCTCCAGAGTCGCAGCCAAAAGTAATGCTGTGAGCTGCCACTGGGCCCAAGGCATCAATCCTACAATTGTATGTTGGAACTTAGCAGTGCAGTGCTGCAGGCTTAAACCAAAGCAGAAGAAGGCAAATGTGTTTCCTTGACAAAGCTGTTCTTCCTCTACATTTAAAAATTTTAAAAGCCATTGACAAAGTAACCTTTACAAAGTAATTAGGAGAAAAACTTCGTTAGAAATTGTATAATTTCTGGAATTTTGGGGTATTTTAGACAATAGCACTAATATTTTGTTTTGTTTTGTTTTTTTATTTCTAACTAGAAACATGAATATTCTTTGTACTGTAATCCTAAGTATTTGTCTACTTGACATTTTAATCACCTCAAGGCGATTAAGCAGTGAGCTGCAGGGGGTGGAACGCTATTAATACAGAACTGGAAATTTTAAACAAATAACCATTACTTTAAGCATGGCAAACACCAAAATCTTTGCACACTGAGTTTTTAATTTAAACACTTTCAATTCTGCTCTTCTTTAGTGGTCACGTAATGCAAGTGGAGTTTCAGGTATACGGTTTCTGGTGGAAAATTACACCATTTTTAGGTGTTTGAGCAAACTTTCTACTGATATCCGTACTGGCTTTACCAGTGTGCATGTCCACCAGCAGTGTATAAAGGTGTCTCTTCTCCCACATCCTCGCCAGTATTTCTTGTCAGTTGTTTTCTTGATGATAGCCATTCTGGTTTGGTGATATGTGATATTTTTCTGATGGATAAAGATGCTGAATATTTTTTTGAATATTTATTGGCCATATAGATTTGCTAGGAAAATTAAGTGAGATGTAGCTATAAAGCTACATAAAGGCTGCTTAGTATGGTATCTTATGAATAAGTTGTAAGTAAAAGTGAGTTGTTTTTATCAAAATTGTATTTCTGGACTATGTTCATTAAATATTCAACTGAATAAAAAAATCAATATATATATATCTCAACATGGACTAGAAAAAGTGAAGGATCCTCAGACATTACTGTATCCTCTGGATTTTTCTGCTCTATCTATTTTTACTCAGTGACATTTGCAGAATACTGCTCACTTCCCAGAACAGCTGGAACAAAATCTCTGGACCACTGAGACACAGAAAGTGTGTGGCTCATGTGCTTTCTCTAGGCAGTCTGAAGGTGTATCACTAAGACACAGGAGGGTTCTGAGTAAAGAGAAAGATCTCAGGAAGAAGGAAGCTTCTACACTCAAAGGTTCTGCCTGGAAGGTGTGTGGACTGTATTAGTTCACCTTATATTACTAGAGTGAAATATCTGAGGCGGGGTAACTTTTTAAAGAAAAGAGATTTAATCTGGTTTATGATTCTGGAGTTCTAAGGCCAAGGAACCACACCTGATCGCAGACTTCTTGCAAGTTGAGGGGTTAGGGCATCATAAAATAAGAGACATGGAGAGAGAGGGGAGAGGCGGACTGTGTGTTTATAAGAGAGAGGCTGTGTGTGTGTCCACCCTCTGTCTTCTGATCTCTCTCTTACAAAGCCATCAATATTTAATTATGGGGTTCAGTCTTAATGCTAAGAATGAAGAAGTCAGAAAAGTATTAGTCTGATCAGTAAATAAACTCTACAGTCTGGAAGAGGTGGTGAGTGCTACAGAAAGAGAAAGGCAAGGGAATGCTAAAAGGTTGGAGCTGTGACACTTTAAGTGTGGAGGTCTAGGTAGGTTCCACTTAGGACGCTTGAAGGTGGTGAAGAAGCATGTCATATAGTTTTTAAGGTAGAAGAATGCTCCATCCCATTTGCTGATGGGAACAGTAAAGGATTCAAAACAGAAGTGTGTCTAATATGTGCAAAGAACCACAGGGCAGCCAGGGTCAAGGTGGCTACAGGTGATGTAAAAGAGAGACGATGATATCACATGGGACTCATGGGCTCCTATCAAGAATGGCCTTCAAGCCACTGAGTGATGTGGGGAGACATCTTGTGTAGCCTGTCAGTGCACAACTTATATGAGCTGACTTGGCATACCAGAAGTCTCATTCTGGTGCATGATAGCAGAATAAACAGGCCAAGAAGGAAGTAAGGAAGCGAATTAAGAGGCTCAGGTGATAGCAGCTCACATTATTGTTATCAATAATATTGTTAGCTGTAGGGAGTGGTCAGACTCTCATTTGTTTTGCATGATTTACTCATTCCAGGAAAGGTTTTATTTAGGAAGAAGAATGTGTGTCATTCTTTTAAAATCAAATTCCAGAATTTGCCTGCCAAATAGTCACCTGGGAAACTCTGCACAACTTTGGACAAGCTTCCCAGGGATCTGCTACTAATAATAATGAGATAGAGCAGGCCTGAAACTTCGTTGAAGTATTTCATGAAGAATGGGCTGCAATGGGACAGTAGGGGGATGGGGAGGTGTTATTAAGACACACCAGACATGGCTGTTATACTCAGGAGCTCACAGCAACTCTGATTACCTGACAAGATCAAGCCAGTCAAATGTCCAGCAAGGATGATGGAGGGGCTCAGGAGGTCCCACCCCCACTGAGGAGCTATTGGCAACTGATGGCAGCTAGAAAATTGTTATTTTCCTTTAGGGTTGTGGCCACGGCAGGCTTCCCATGCTCTAGTGGATGTGCCCACACCCATGTGCATACGGGCAATGACTGATTGGACTCAATGGGATCGTAGGGCGGGCATGAAGGTAGTGGGAGGATATACATGGGGAGTCCTGAGGCAGTTGGAGTGACAGAGGCTGATATAATCATAAGACAGTGCATACCTGTATACAATTCTCTAAGAAAGAAAGTATGTTTTTAAAAAAGTGATGGGCCAGATACTCCACTGCCTTCAAAGCAAAGGCCATGGGCATATTATGTACTTACAAATGCATATGCATGAACACATGCATGTACATATGTAGGAAAACATGTACTATCTACATAATCAAAATCCAGACTACAGGAAAAATACTTGCAACACAAATAGAAAAAGTTCAACGTACCTAATAGTAACAAATTCATAAATTTCTGAGATAATCAAGTAAAACTCAAAGTTCTTTTGTTTTTTTTTTTTTTTTTGGTTTTTTTTTGGTTTTTGTTTTTTTTCCTAAAATGCAGCTTGTAAGAGATTCCTTCCCGGGAAGACAGAGTGCTCAGCACAGTCCCCGGCACAACATTAAGAGTTCCGTGAGCTTCCACCTGTCTCCGCTCTATAGCCACCGTAACGGCCACTGCTGTCACTTCTACCAGAACTCTACCAGTACTCTCACATTTATCACCACCATGACCATGACAACTGGCAACATCACCATCATCACGATTCAAGAACCATTAGCAATGCAAACCCAATCAGTTCTGAAGGTCGGTTCCAACGCAGCCCACAGCCACACAGGGGAACGACTCAATTCGGCCCTGCCGGAGCCCAATCATGTGTTACCTTTTCATGGTTCTCTATTAAGATCTCGATGACAATGTTCTGAAATTTGATGTCCATGATGGCTGCTACTGTTTCTTCCTGAGGCCGCAACAAGGTGGGTCCAAACACCACGCCAAGGTTTGCCACCGTCATCAAATTCTGCTTGTGGTTGTTAGCAACACTGGAAAGGGGGGAAAGAACCAGTGAGAGAAATAGTTCACACCGAGACAGCTGGCCCCTATGGATGCCTGTAACCTTCCTGCCTGTATCTACAGGACCTGGGACACCCTTAAATGCCATGATTCAAAGAGCAATTATCTCTTGTACCTTCAACTATAGTGTTCACAGATCTGCATCTAGTATTCACTTCAGGTCCTAATGATTTCCATTCTGTCTAAAACAACCAGCCAACCAACCAATAGTCAAGGTCATCTGCCAAATGATGAGTTTTTGCTCCCTTGAATCACAACTCTCTAAGTCCAGGTAACTGCCTATCCCTCTTGGTTACAACTTCTGCACCTGTCTGCTGCATAAACCACTGAGGGTCTTTCCTTCTGCATTGTCTCCGATGCAGATCAAGAAGTTTCTGGCTTTAACTCATTTGCAAACACAAGCACAAAATAGACACAGTTTTTCAAAAGGAAGAGCTGGTATTTAAACCATGTCAGGCAATTCAGGTACTTCAAGCACCAAGTATTAAAAACCTGATTAAACATGTGGCTCACATTAAGTGAAACACGTGGCATCAACAGAAATAAAAAATGCACTACTGTATATCCATGTGTTTATACTGCACTTACCCTCAAATTTTAAAGACAGTATGAGGTCAGCGGTGGCTAGGTCAGAGTAATCTGCTAAATACACATGCATATTTTTAGGTAAACAACTATTCAAAATATGTATATCTGAATTCCATGCCCAACTTATAAAACTCAGTGGTTCATAGACAGTCCCTTGAATAAAAACTTAGGAATGATTTACTGGCAATAAACAAGTTCCTATCATTCAGCGCTGTGAAGAAACTACTAGAAACTTCCTTAGTCACCTGCTAGAAGAAGGAAGCTATTCATTACTCACTCAAACCTAGAGAGAAATCTGGGCACAGACAGACAGTTTTCAGAGACTGATCTCCCCAGCATGTAGTACTATTTATACTTAGCATCTTTCATACAATCCCATCAATGCCTGCACTGTTTCTCTTGTAGACTTTAACTATGTGGGAGATGAGATTCACCAATCTTGAATGCCTTTTTAAAAACTGAATCTTTACTGGAATCCTATTTCAACCAATTTTACCATCTGATGTACACTTTTCTTCATGTTTTTGAGGCTGAGACTTCGAGTTGACTTCCTTCTCTGAAAGGGGCCAGGTGAGTTTAGGACTCTGAGACGTTAACTGTGGCCCAGTGCAGTGAGCAGGAGCATTTGCTTCTTGACTGTAGGCAACACTCACAGCATGGAAAGTTGCCACAGAAGTCTAGCCAGTTTCTGGCCGATACAAGGACATTTTATAAGTACGTTGCCAGCTCTACCTTAGTTCTCTGGGCTTACTTATGTTTTGTTTTTATTTTTTTTTTTCATTCTGCCCAGAACTATATCACATTGTCCATGCAAAATGGTTAACGGGATGACTGGGGACATGGCAAAGAAGGCAGGCAGCTTTTGGCCAAGGCCTGGGCCCATCAGCCAAGCTCGCACATTTTCAATTGGCTTCTCCATCGCACTTTCTCCATTAGGTCCTGAGTGAGAAAGGAATTCAGGGCTGACATTTCTCTCAAATGAGTTAAATTATTAGACTCACCTCTGTATTTATACAAAAGTCCCTTGAGGAAATGAAATCGGTAAGCTATTTATGACCTTCAAATTGCAAGCCCATATAAGAACGTACAATTTGGATCATGAACTTTTACTACCATCAGGCCTTTCTGCCCTCTCCTTGACCATAGAAAAGCCCCCTCACCAGCTTGCCTACCTCCTGCCTGTGTCCAACTTTCCCTGATTGCCACCATCAGTTAAGGTATGGAAGCTTACTACTATCACCCCTCCTCTACCGCAGAGGGTATTCTCACAGCTCTGTTGGTCCTGTAGAGAGCACAAAGTCACAGCTCCGAAGAGTTTAGTAATGCTTGTCTTGTTTAATTGTTCTCACAGTGAAAGCTGATGGTGGGTCCCTTTTATTTTGCTTGGCTTTCTGGGGCTGAGGATACAACACAAGGCCTTGGATACACTGAACAAGTGCTCTTTGGGGCAAATACCCAGAGTTGGGCACTCCCAAAAGAAGCACACCTTCCCCCAACTCATTTCTAAGTTTCTGCTACTTTCCAGCTGTGAGTCAGTCAACAAGCAACTTACTTCATCAAACATAAAGGCATTGCCCTCCCCCTCCTTTGAAAGGAAGTAAGAAGGGTGAATGGCACAGCCCCTTTATGGCATGTGATACAGGTTGAATGTGATCATGCACAGGAAGTGTAGCAAGGAGGATAATTTATTCTCCATCTTCCTCCTCTGCTCCCATCTTTCTGCTTTTGTTCATGTCATTCCTTGGCTGAGAACGTTCCTATTATTTTTGTGCTTGACAAACTTTCTTTGTATGGCTCTTTTCACATGGTCCTTTCTGAACCTTCCCTGGTCTCTTCCTAGCCCCCCATTCTAGACTCAGACAAGTTGGCCTGCCTCTGAGGTTCTCAATCAGTGCTGATGTCTCCACCACTAGAATGAACACAGAGACTGGAGACCGATGCACTGAACTTGATAGAGCCAAGGACCAAGCAGGGTGAAACTCGATGACACTTAAAGCATGATGGGAACTTCTCAGGAGATGCTAGACTGGTATTTTCAGCCCAGATGAAAAATTTCTAATTATTATCAATAATATGGGGATAATTGTATCTGAACCTCCTTTTTCAAAGTCTCAAGCTGTGTTCCACTTCTTAGATTTAATTAATGAGTAATAATTACTCCGATTTGCAGGCCCCAAGGCCCAAAGGCATTTGGAAAAACAGCATAGTAATTCTGGGTTGGCAACTCTGAGTATAAATAGGCTTGAGGCTACCCAACAAATTCATTTCCCATTTAATGATCCATTTTTTCTTGGAACTCCAAACACATTGATCGAAGTCTTGAGAAACTTTTCTGTGACAGTTTGTATGTCTCATTGCTACCCTTATATCTGGGCAGAAATAAATTGATCTGTCACTTGATTATTTTGGCTCACAACTTTGTACAGCTATGTTCATTACTCCAGAGTGAATTATTAATGGCTTGAGATCTCTGTATATTCCAGAGAGAAAGGCCTAGGCCTCAGCCTCTGCTGGCACTAGTCATGAATTATAGCTTAACAGATTTACAGATGTGTGAGAAGGAGACTGGCAGGGCGCTGGGAAGCTGGTCCAGCAGAAGCCACGGGACTCATTCATTAGTGAGATCCATAAAACACTGTGAGCCTGCCTTCTCTTAATTGCACTGTCTGGGCTCTTCCTCACATGGTTTAGAATGTCCTGTTGGGTCTTGTCTTGAAATCCACACATGGATGTTTCTAGTGTTGAACTCTACATTGGCATGTGCCTTGAAGACCCTTGTGTCCAAAAGGGCTACTCTGCTGAGATGCCTTCCACAAACACTACAAGTAGAATTGCCCTTCTACAAGCCTGCCTCCAAGGATACAGAAGAAGAGTTCCACCCGAGCTGGTAAGGAAGGCAGCCATTGTTCCTTCTGTGATCTGCAGTTGGGCTGCAAATACTGAGAGTCAGTGTACCTCCTAAGGCCTCTGGGAAGTTGCTACAGATCTTTATCCCATGTTCCATGCAATTGTTCCATGTAACAATGTAGCAATTTCAGTGAAAAAGAGCTTGGTAGATGGAGTCCTGTCATCTTTGTTTCGAGGGAAAATAGCTAGACAGTCTGGATATGATATCCTTTGGGAGAGAGAAAGAGGAAATCACTTCCAGATGAAGACTACAGTTGGAATAGGGAGAGCATCATGAGGGGCTAGACAGAAGCCAACCCCTTAGAAAGGCCCTCATGCTACATAGGGATCGCATCTGTTTCCCTTAATTTGAAATGAGAATCAGAGCTCTGTAAGTGCTGAGTTCTTTATAACCACAGACTGCCATGAGGGCCTCCAAGTACCTGGAAGCCTACAGCAGGGTTTGCAGCCTGGTTATTTTTGAAGCCTAGGTGCTGTATTGAGGAAAGAAAGCCAAAGCCAAGCCCAATTCTACTGGACACAATGTGGTAGCAGGTCATCGGAGTCTCCACAGATCCCAGGCTATAGTAGTGGCATACAACCACTGCCTCACCTTCCCCATTCCAGGCTCCAGTGCCAACTGATGTGATACCTCAGACTCACGGGATGATAGAGACTCTATAGAAAATCCTAGAGCTTGTTATTACATTTGGCTTTTATAGCAACTCTAGAACAGTAGTTTAAAATGTTCTGGCAATAAAATAGGAAATGTATTTTCCTATGCAATATTTCACTGGTATAATATATACATACACACAATGTACATAGCATACATACACATCAGAAGCAGAAGTTTTAGAATAGTAAGTGGGATGCATCTGATATTTTCTATTTTTTTAATCTACTAAGTTGATTTTACAACCTACTTTTGCACCAAGAACTACAATTTGAAAAACAACACCATAGGGACCTAATATACAAATACAACCCAATTTTTACAGACAGGAAATAAGGTTAAGGGAGATAGTTGCCCAGTGGTTAGAAAAAGAGAAAAAGCTATCTGGATGAAAAGCAAGTGCTGTGACCTCCCCATATAGGGAACAGGAGCAAAGACCTTTTAACACTGGGGGGGCTGAAAGAGCATGGCTAAGTGGTCAATCTCCTGGCATAGTTTATCAGCCCAACAGATGACAGTTGCTACTATCATGGTGTTAGTACACAGGAGTGGGTTGCAGCAGGTACACTTTTAAGCCATGCTACAATAACATTTAGTAGATGTTTCAGTTTGGGGCAAGGAGAAGTACCCATCTCATTGTGTTAAAAAAAAAATGACATACTTGAAATCTATAGAAATGTTCAGAGAACCACACAGTCATTTTCCTTCACTGTCTCATGAGCATTTCTGGCACTATAGGCTGAAAGACTCTGAAAGACTGAAAGACTCTGCCAAAGCAAAGCCAAGAAGCTCACTTTGTCTCATGACACCAACAGCTACATGCCCCAACCTATCTAGTAAGCTCTCCCTTAAAGAAGCCAAAGTCTATCATCCTGTAAAGCCAGCTCTGGGCAGCACATGTCTACTTCAGCTACAAGTTTGTTCCTTTAAAGGACGTGTCCAGATCCATCTCTTGGGGGCATTTCTACAAGGACTGCTCCCTTTTCACTAGTGTGATAAGACTGAAAGCTAGATGATGACCTTGAGGTGCCTCCTATAGAGGATACAGACAGGTACCAGGAAGGCTGAGGCAAACACCCCTGAAAGTGAGAGAGTAGGTGGGAGAATAAGCAAGTTAGTCTCAAACACCTTCTTGGGGGAGCCCCCAGGCTGAGCCGAGGATTCACTAGAAATGATGGTGCTCCTTTGTGGTCAACCAGCTAAGTGTTAAGTTTCCAGGGCTGTTAATTTGGTTGCTTCCACCAATTTCAAATCTCTAAGTGTGTGTTGCCTAGATACCACTTGAACTTTCTGAAGTGAGACCAATATGAGAGTACTGGAGGACTCTGCCAAGAAAGCCCATCAGAGTCATAAATGCAACTCTTCTGTGCTGTCCCCAAAGGACAGAGTAACAGAAGCAGCTTCGTATGGTCCCCGTGGTCACATTCACACCTGGGAATGATTATGTAGCGAATGGCCAGACTTCCAGCTTTAAATCACTAATGGCGTTTTTCTGAAGGGCACTTTTATAGTCTCACTTCATGAGAATCCTCTCAGGCAGGTACTCTATTGGCCACTATTACACAGTGAGGAAACTGAGGCACTGAGAAGTTAAAGGGCACCCTTGCGTTCATACAGCCAGGAAGTAACTAAGTCAGTAGAGCCTGTCCTCTTAGCTGTGGCTCTCAGCTGTTCCCATACAACCAATGACAAGAGGTATTCTTGTTCCTCAGAAATCCCATAAAAATGAATACACATAGGAGTCAGGGAGTCACCAGGGACAAGCACCAACAACTGTGGAGGGGTGAAAGGAGAAAGGTTGGTCCTTCATCCATGACGTAAACTGCTGAGCTGGAACAGGAGGAAGGGAATGAACATATGGCTACCTCTGAAAGCCTGAAGACAGTACTGGACTAAACTTCTCCTTCTCCTTCCCTTTCATGAAATATGGCTGTCTACCTGGCAAAATGATGAACTGACCCTTGAATATGACTGAAAAGTATTTATAGCTGGCTGGATGTATCTGCTGCATACAAGTATAAGAATGAAGCCATTAGATGGACAAGTTAAAAGAAGGAAGGGGCTGACAAAATGGTCTCTATAGCCTCAGAAAGATACAATGACAGTGCAATGCAGACTAGCTGCTTTCCTCCGAGATGTTCCAAGGCTCTATGAATAACTAACTCATGTCTCTGTTTCCGGTGACATGAATGACCGTGTTCCAGATGGACACACAGAACTGCTGAGATGTCCATATTGGCCAGCATGACTTATGTCAACTTTGCACCCATTTATAGAAACCCACTTAGTCCTAAACATTCTTTAGAGAAAGGGAGGAGAGCTGGGGATGGGGGACAGATACAAGAGCTTCTGTGTATACAGCTCGCAGCTTAAGCTAAGGTATTCTGAGGCCCAAGTATGGAGCCAGCTCTATTTCTACTCAGTTCACCCTGAAGTCAGTCCTACTGTCTTTAAAATCCACTAAAGATCCCCTGACTATTTTAAACTTCAAACTGAAAACTGTTAGCAGGCAGTGTGGTGCCTTATCAGAACTCACATGTAAATTTGCCATCTGACTCAGCAATTCTACTTCTGGGCATATATACAAAAGAACTACAGCAAGGTCTTGAGGAAGTATCTGCAGATTGGTCTTCAAGACCACTCTGTTCATAACTGTTATAACACAGACGCCGCTCAAGTGCCTGTGGGTGGGCGGATGGTTCAGAACAATGTGATCTACACCTGCAATGGAATGCTACACAGCCTCAAGAAATGGAAGTCTGGCAAACTCAACACGGACAGCTGCATACTGTAATTTAATACCTCTTGACTATAGTCTTAATGTGGTAAAACTTACATTGTAAATTTTATAATAATAAAAGTTAATGAGAGAAAGGGAAGAGAAAAGGATTTTCCAGAAACCTTTGTCAAGTCCTATGAATCAGTGACCTCTCAAGACCCTCTCTATCACACTTCCCTTTGCTGTTTGACTCTGGGCCTCATACCTTTCTTCCTAATTCTGAGTCTCGATGCCTTGGGAATCCTACAGCCCCTTTACCTGGCCCTGCCCTAGCCCACTCTCACGTCCTCAGAGGGTCTTTTCTGGCCACCCATGGAGGTCAGATCTTGCACTCAAATTCTAGTTCCCCAGTTATTCTTGCCAGCACTTACTGGACAATAAATGTGTCACCATTCATGGAGGTGTTCACGTCTGTTTTTTCTTACTCACCAAAAGTCCAAGAGTATAGCAACAGCAGGAACCACCCTCCGGCCACCCCAACACCTAGCACAGTGTGACACACAACTTGCTGAGGGTGAAGAAAGAAATAATATATGGATGCTATGGAGGCTGCCAACTTGAGAATGCACAGAGTTCCTGCCTGTGATATAACCTACCAGGTCTCAGACCTTCAGTCAGATCAGTGCAATAAAGAGGCAGCCAGGGCAGCTCCCCTGACAGCCATGGCACATAACAGACCAGGTATCACCAGTGTTAACCACACTAGGCTGCAAGGTATGAGGCCATAAAGTATTTATAGGGTGTAATAATCATTATCATATGAATTACCTAATGTACATTACATGATATACATAATACTCAAATTATTACACTGGTCTCCTTCCAAAATATTTGTCATAGCTTCTAGACTACAATATCCTATGTTAATTTTTTTCCATTTTATCTGTTTCTCAAGTCCCTTTCTATTCTGCCTGCCTTTAATTATTACCATAATTGCCATCAATAACTAACAGCAGTATTAGCCAAGTATTTTTTTTGGGAAGCAGGCATTAAGGATTTCATCAATTACCTCATTTGATCTTTAAAATTATCCCATGAGTTAAGCTCCAATATTGTTCAGCATGAGAAAGCTCAAACTCTGACAAATTCAGAAATCTGCCCAATTTTCACATTTAGTGTGTGGTAGAGATAGGATCTGAAACCAAGCAATGTGCAATCTGATTGCCAAGCTACTGCTCCTCAAGGACAGTGGTGATGGTGGTGTCTGTGTGTGGTACAGAATACACATATTATCCTGCCATTTACCTCCTGGCTTCTCTTGCTTTCCACTTGGCCTGTGTTTAAGGAGATCATGTGACAAAGAAAAACTGGATTGTATAGTCCTGTCTGGAACTTGTTAAAAGCAATCAAGGATTTTAGTTCACGTGTGGCCAATAACAGTGTAGAATATCCCTAAAAACACTAATCTGGGCCATGGGAATTACTGACTCCTGTGGAACAAGTTTGGCTCACTCAGAATGAGAACAGGAACTTCTGTTGTCAGTTGGAGGTCAGCCCCAGCCTTTAGAGTCCCCAAATTGGTCAGCCTGGGTTTTATTTACTTTTATTTCTTTCTTGTACAAAGAAAGTACATTGTTTAGATCTAGGGATCTGGATCTAAGAGGTTAAGATTTTCACCTCTCTCTAGCGGGCTTTCAGCGAGTAGCTGTGTTCTTAATCCCAGTATGCAGTTCCTAAACGGGGACCAGCAGCATTTAGTTAGAAGAAAAATGCGGTAGAGCTGACTCAGAGACACCTCCTTTCTGGAAAACTACTTACGTATTTCATGTCATCTAAGAACAGATTCTAAAGTCCAATGTAATTAACTTTATAAAGCACTTTATAGTTTATAAAATGCTTTCACATTCATTATCACACCATTAAAAATTACTTCTCAGACTTAGAAACGCTAGCAGGAAAACAAAGAAGAGACCCCAGCTGCACGTGCACATGTGTAAAGGGCAGCATCAAAAGTTGCAATGCACTGGTTCCCGTTGGTGTGACGCTTTTTGATGGAGCTCACTGTCTTTACCACTGTCCAAAGCCAAGGCCAAGGACTGAGGGGCACCCTGATCCAGCAGGGAAGTCTCAATGGTTCACTTGCTCTTCCATTATCAAAGAATTTTCAATGTCTGCTATGAGCCGGGGGCTGCTTTAGGCACTGGAGGTACTACAGTGGACAAACAGACCTCTCTCCCTTGCCCCTGGTTCTTTGCCTCAGAAAAATCTTCATTTTGTATCATAAAGCAGATAATAATTAAAGCATATGGTCCTATGGTAAAAGGAGAGGGGACAGGAAATGTTGATGACATGTAGCATCTTTAAAAGGTGATCAGGAAAGCCTGGCTAGAAGGAGGCATGCAGTAACAAGCTAGAAGAAGTAAATAAGTTGGCCTTGTGGACACTGGGAAGTTACATGCAGAGGAAACAGTAGGTGTGAACACATTAAGGTCAAAAGGTGCCTGGCAGGCTGCCAACACAAAATGAAAGCCAGTACACCTGGAGCAGAATGGGCGGAGGGGAAAGTAGCAAAAGTCAGACAGGCAATGGACCTGGGGCAGCAAATCCTGGAGGGCTTTGCAGGCCACTGTGAGGGCTTTGTTCTTTACTGAGTGAGATGAAAAGCAATTAGAAAATTCTCATCAGGGGGGAAACCCAATATTAGCAGTGCCTCTCTTCAGTCTCAGAAAGGCTTCAGCTACTAAGACTGAAATGCTCAAATTCCATGGGTCTCTCTCATCTTCCTGAGAGACAGGGAGAGAGAGAGAGAGAGAGAGAGGGAGAGGGAGAGAGAGAGTTAGAGACAGACACACACACAGAGTGAGAAAAGGGAGGGAGGGAGAGAGGGAGGGAGGAAGAAAGGAAGAAAGGAGACAAGACTAGAGAGAAAGGAGATGGGGGAGGACATAAGGAGACATGACTAGGGAGAAAGAGAGACACATACATACACACACACAGAGAGGGGGGAGGGGAGAGATAGATAGACAGATAGATAGATAGGGAAGAACCTTTACAAACTGCCATCAAACTCCCAGTCACTGTGTGGGGGAGGTGCCTCTATGTGCTGGTGACCAGGAACAGGACCAATATTAAACATTTCAAAAAAACATTCGTAGAATCTATGGCACTTAATCAGTACAACCACCTTTAATTATTTAAAAGAAAAAGCAGTCTTCTGAAGACAAAGCCTTATCACTCCTCTTATTACACAGATAAAGGAAGAGACCTAAATCAAAAACCTAAATCAAAGAAGGCAGCTTGAGGTCCAGCACTCGGAGCTTCTTGTTTCCCGTGCACATCCCCACATCAAGGAATGAAGACCACCCTTTTGGAGGGATGACCAAGACTCCAAATCTACATGTGTGATTATGTGTGAGAGAGAGGCTGGCAGACAGCTAGTGGGAAAGAGAAACACATTTATGCAGGCACGCATTCTGGGTGAACAGAACCCATTAAAGATGATAACACCTTCACAGCCCACAGACATGAGAAAGGTGAGAGGATCACCCCTCATCCGACCCCACTGCTCAGCTTCTGCATCAGCATCTCCAGGGCCCTTGGTCCACTCAGCTGCCAGTGCCTTGAATTTGAATTAATGTTCACATTCAAGGGAAATAACAGTTCCTCTTATCTGTGTAAACATACAAATCATTTTGTTTATAGATAGCGGTGCATGTTGGAATAAGAATGAGCTACGAACCCTTCTGATACATTTATTGCCTTAATCACACAAACAGATTCATCAGGGACTGATGTCAACAGAGTTCTTAATTCAACACACACAAAGCAATTTTTATCTTCCTCATAGGCAGCAAATGGCTGGGAACAAATTTTAAAACACAGTATCAACAATCAGGAAGTGATGATCGAAGACGAGAAAATGGACCTTTCTTTAGGCAGAGAATAACAGGTACTATCTGGTGATAGACACCAAGTGATTCACAGAGGAAAGCTGAGACCAGGGACTCTGTTCCAACAGTTAGGCTCCCAGCAAGTGTCATTCTCAAGGCCCAAATCAAACAGATTGCTTTCAAAGAGGAAGTCAAAGTGTCTAATGACAAAACACTAAGTTGTTTTCAATGGTACAAGTATCAAAGCCAAACACCTTAGCTGCTGTCATTTTGCTTTGACTGCTCAATAGGCAAGGTGGTTGAAGCAAGCCACACTGATAGCAGTAGAGATGGAAAAGTGAAGTATGATGTGGGCCATAGCACATCAAGAACACAGCTATGCACGTTTTCTGGGAGAAAATCTCCAATTGCCTGATTCAGCAGGACAATGTGGATGTGTGTCAGCCCACAGAGCTGAAGTAATAGAACGAATGGCAGGTCCTCAGTAAACCCAGCTCTTCTTTGTGGGCCCCATGGCCTGACCTCTGACCAGCATTCTATCCTTACGGCATGACACAGGGAAATGACATAGGACCAAAACTGGTAAGGAGAGCCAACTCGGGTAGGGCAGAAGGACAAGCCTCTACAGGGAGGAGATGAGAGTGTTGCACTAAAGTGCAAAGGGCACAGAGTAGAAACCCACAGCCTGGAAAGGAACAAGCAATCATACCACAGTAATAAGTTGTATCTCCAGCCACAGCATCAATGAGGCTTTCCCGCTATCTCCTTATAATGAACTCAATCTAATTATATTTCAGACAACTTCCATAGGAATTCTGAAGGTGGTGTCAACAGCTACTGAGGAGAACTGGAAGTCTGGGAATCCTTGTCACCACTGTGGTTTCCCACAGGATGATGAGAACACCCTGTGGTTTCAGGCGGGTCCCGTTTCCCATCTGTGGTCTCAACACATTTAGGAAGCAGCTCCTCCCCAAACATGTCTCTGATAGATCCACTGCTCAGAAATGCACACAGAAAGGACCTTCAGCTGCTTAGACACCAGGAAAAAGCGAGACTAAAAATCTATTATATGAAACCAAATTTATTTGGACCATGTTAAAAGATAAATAATAGCCAGGCAGTGGTGGAACACACCTTTAATCCCAGCACTTGGAAGGCCGAGGCAGATGGATCTCTGTGAGTTCAAGGACAGCCTGGTCTACAGAGTGAGTTCCAGGACAGCCAGAGTTACAACAGAGAAACTCTGTCTTGAAAACCAAAAAATAAAAAAAATCAAAAAACCCAAAAAGAATAAAGGGTAAATAATCATTAAATATGGATAGAAAACAAAGCAAACAAAAAGAAAAAAACCTTCTAAAGATTCCTGGAATTGATCCTTAACTTGAGAGGAGAGAAAAATGGGCTTAGTGAGTCTCCTTGCTCAACGAAAGACTAGCATTCAGGAGAAAGTTCTGATGGAGTAGCTGTCAAAACCCCCTTATCAGCTATTCAGATAGTTCCAAATGCTTAATCATTTCCCAAAACACTGCAGCAAATATCCAGGTACATAAATGCTTGTACACATTTTTCTCCAGAATGAATTCATGGAAACAGAATTTTGTGCCTGTCTCAGTTTAAGATGCATTTATTTGATTAACAATGACACCAAATCCTGCCCAAATGCTCCACGATGTAGGGCTTTTCCCAAAAGTACACTGACTTCTTAAAGGGCACACATAATAACAATTAGTAAGGTGACCAAAAGTAATAGGTAAATAATAAGACTTATTAGGTAAGTCTGCATCTTAATTCTATATTTTGAAAAACAAACAGTTTTGCAATTACTACAGTATTTCTGCCTTACAATATATACATCCTGTATATGATTTAATATGAAGGTTAAAAACTGGGTGTTTCAGATCCCTGCGCCGGATGCTGAGTAACAATGACTCTCCCTGCATTGATGTACATCACCAAAATACTCTGAGGTCTGCTCACAACTACACATGAGGCAGGCCAGGACAGAACTAGAAATTATGCCAATTTCTCAATTCACTGGTTCAGAAGCTCCACGATATCAAGAACCATGCCTGTCTTGTACCAAGCATCCAGCAGAATGGGCTTGAAGGGACATGAGCTTGAAAATTTTAGCTTTGGTGGTTTCAAAACACCCTAGCAGGCTCCAGTGACCACCATAGCACTTAGGAAGTAGTACCCACATGTCTGTGGTTGCAACAGACGCCTGGGCTACTTCCTTGGTGTGTGGGCTCACTGAAAGGTCAAGGTAAATTTGGAGGGTGGTGAGAATTCAGAAAACTATCAAGTGCTCTACAGAACAGGATAATGGTGAGAAGAAGGGAGATGATGCAGGGCTGGGGACCTCAGTAGCAGAGACCCTCAGAGACAAGCAAGGCAAGAAATCAAGCTATGTGATGAGAGTGCCTGGAGGGCACTCGGAACAAGCACAGGCCACGTCTCACTGTGTGGCCAAGTTGGGTCCCACAGAAAGTCAGTGGTTATCAGAAGGCAGCACTATCCCAGGAGCATTGCTAGGATCACCATTCTGAACAGGGGGATTAAAAAGAAAGCCCTGGGGTAAGAACTCATTCTGAGGAAGCACTTTTATCTACATGCTTGGGGTCCAACTCTGAGATTCTTGGGTGAAAGTAAACTGTTAAGTAACTGAAATGACATGTCTAGGAAATCCTCTTAGGAGAGGTCTGCTTCTGCAATTGCCAAATGAAGCAGACGAGAGTAACAGGAGGGAGGCCCAGCTTGAGAGGCAGGTAGTAGAGAAGACAGGTGGGATGGAGGTTCATCCACAGGGTGGGGCAGAGCAGGCTCCCTAGAAGGGTTCTCCATGATGGATGGAGTAGGCATCAGGTCCAGCCACACCCCTCTGCTATCTCACAAACAGAACCACCAGCACCTGCTGATCCATATATAACCTACAGCTTCATGAGAAAAATGGCAGGGGCCACTATGAGAGTGCACAGGAAGTCACTGCCACTCCTGGTTAGTGCCATGATTTCCAGACTCTAGACCCCGCCCCCAGCACCACACAGCACACACATCCAAGCTAGAACCTGTTGCCGTGGCAGATGTGTTTCCCTGTCAGGAAGGGAGCACTCCAAACAACTACGAAAATAAAATGCTTTTGTGCTGGGAGCTAGATCCTCTCCTGCATCTTGCCCCAGTTTTTTTAAAGTTAAATTCTGGGTAGAAGATGAAAAAACAAAAAGAAACTTCATAATCTAGTGTTTTTAGGCAGAAGAGTGTAGGAAACAACCTTTCAAAGCAACACTGTGCTGTGTACAGGTTGGGGAAATGTAAAGAAAAAAGTAAAGAATGAAAGTAATAAAAGGCCATTCTCTGAAGAACACGAGCTCTGACAGATGTCAAAGCAAAGTATGGCCAAATGCTAAGGAAAAGAGAGGGAACAATCAGTAACAGGGAGAAGAAGGAGACTAGGGCCCCAGGGCCACAGTCCCTTGTGAGGGCCCAGCTGCAGTGACCTAAGACCTTCCATTCAGTCTCACTCTAAAGGCTTCACAGCACTTGCTGATAGAATATCACAGGGTTGAGGGATCAACCCTCTGTGATGGAAATGAAGGGTTGTCCTAAGACCCAGGGAAGATGTAGTACAGACCCCTTCCCTGAGCAGGGATAGAGAGGTGCACACAGAGTCACAAGTGTACGTCAAGAGACAGACTAGGAGCGAACATCAAACATGAAACACAATCAGTGAAAAATGGGAGGCAATGCTCAAGGACCAGTGCAGTTTCCTGCTCTGTGAATCTGTGCTCCCTCCCTTCTACACTTATTCTCATGGCCGCATCTCTCTGCACTCACAGTCCACAAGTGAGGGGTCCTGTGCTCACAGTCCACTCCCAGGGACAGTTCCCAACCAAGGGATTGCTTCAGATCTATGTTTACATCCTAAAGATACAGACATGAGTATCCAGTCATAAATAAGGAATAAGCTTGGGAAAATCAAGGCCAGGCCAGAGTCTAGGCATTTCATTTCCTGTCTACAAAGCCAGAAAAAATCCCATGGGCATAGTCAAGCAGCAACTATTCTAGTTTTAAGACCAAACCTAAAAGTGAAAAAAAGAGAGAAGGGAAGAGGGAGGGAGGGAGAAGGCAAGGGAAAGAAGAGAGGGACGTGGGGGGAGGGGAGATGAACTGCTCAAACTCAGATAACTGGATGCAATTAAGCCTGAGAGAGGATGGTAATAAGTGCAGAGAACAATGTCAAGCTGTAAATGCTACGCCTAAGAGGTCAGCAATCTAAAATCACTTCACAATAAAGGAGGGGAAGGAAAAGAAAACTTCGTATTATGCATCATGCTCCTGTGAGCAGGGCTTTAAGGACAGGGCAAGGGATCGATTCCCACTCACTACTTACTAATACACTGCATGCTACAAGAGGTTGGCTCTCATGAGTTATTCTTTGTCTACTGTGTTCTACGGCTACTTTAGGGTGTATGTTTGCATGTACTTGGCCTCTTTTCTCTTTTTAGAAGTGGCTGTGACTGCTATCTTTAATGTTCTCTACCTATCAACTACAGAGGATCCTCAACAATTCTCTTAGAAATTTTCTGCAGCTGTTTGAGTAGGATTTGTGCCCACCAGGAGTCCACTGTATTTAGAGGCGTGGTCCCCATGATATACTATCAGAAAGTACTATGAAAGCTTTAGACTGAGTGGAAGGTCCTTAGGTCACTGGAGATGTGCCCTCATGGGACTGTGGGGCCTAGGCTCTCTTTTTCTTTTCAGGCTATGACCACTTGCTCCTACTTTTATTCCTGCCATGATGAGTCATCTTCTGCTGCCTTATCAGAGGTCAAGCTAATGATCTTGACCTCTGATCCTTGAAAACTGTACGCTAACTACACACCCTTTATAAGTAGCCTGCTTTAGACATGAGAAACTACTCAATGCAATTAATTCTTTCTATATTCTGTAGTCCTAAGCAACTAGTAAGACCATATTTGGATTTTCTCATTCTGAGCTTTCTTTGGTTTTTCTTTTCTGGTGCTGTGGGTTCATGCATGCTATACAAATGCTCTACCACTAAGCTCAGCCCTCATCCCTCTTTTCAAATATTTTCCATTTTATTAATTCTCTGTACTATACTGTGGTTATTTTCTAGCACCTGTCTTCCTGTCTTTCCTCAGCTTTGTTCAATTTGATATTTTATTTCATTAACAGAATTTTCAACTTCATGGATCATTTCTACTTCTATGATCACGATGAACCTCCTTCAAATCTACCTGTTCTTTTGTTTCAATCCCCACTTTATATGCTTTCATTTTAATTATTTAAAACAATTATTTTATGGTCTCTATGAAAATTTTTCTCTTATTGTCTTATTATATGAGGTTCTGGGGTATTAATATTCCCACACATTGCTTCCATTGACTCTAGATGGTGGTAGATTACTTCTTTGTCTGTTTATAATACTGAATTTAACTTCAGAGTCACTTTAATTATAGAAATCCTAGGTTATGTAAGATGAGTGTTTAGTCTTCCACTTAGTTAAGAGGTATCACTGAGCAATGCTGCTGGGATACATTTGAATGTGGTTATCAATTTCTTTATTGACCCCAGGCTGAGGTACAGAAAATATATTCCCTACAGTATACTTGTGCTAACATTTTTCTTAGTCTATGCTTCAAATGTTATGGAAGCCTGCCAAGATTACTTGACTAGGTGGGGGAGTATCTCAGTTCAAGCTCCTTCCACCCTCTGGTGTCCTACAGGTCTCTCCCATTCCTGCATGGTCTGGGAACCCATCTTAATAACACTGGCAACTCTTGTACCTTGACATCTCCAGCTACACTGACAGCTCATATCTTCTGTATCTAGCAGTGTGATTTTCAAGGGCTGTGTGACTCTTCACTCAGATACTTACTGCTGCTGTGATATATGATCTGTATAAACAGATTTAAATTTGAGTTAATTTTGGTAAGTTTGTAAATAATTTCTGACTAGCGAAATGTATCTTCAAAGTTAAGGGTTAATCGCCCTGTGGAATATGCCAGGTTTGAATATGTCTATTTCAATATCCTTTCTTTTTGGAGTGTACAAATGAGTCTCTACTAGCTTTTTCTGTATTTTTTCTTGCAGTCTTATAAAATGCTGACTCCTACATCTTTATAAAGCTGTGTTTAAAAAAATATGTGGGGGCCAATTAGCTGGTTCAACACATAAAAGTGCTTGCTGCCATGCCTGACAACCTGAGTTTGATCCTCAGAATCCACACGCTAGAAGAGTAACAACTCTCAAAAGTTGTTCTTTGGCTCTACATGTATGATGTATATATATAACATGCACACAGTAAATATAATAAAAAGTTAAAATATAACTGTTTTGAAAGTTATCCTTTATTATCAACCTTACTATGTGTCTATCAAGCTTACAACAATGCAGTCATTTGTTTGCTTCTTCATGTGATATCTAAACCCAGTCCTAGCTTCAAATAGAATGAGCTCACTGTTGTTTTGCTCCCATGTCTTATAGTTGACGCTAAGATTGAAAGGTGTTGTTGTTTCTTCTTTAAAATAAATTAAACCAAGAATACAGATTAAAACCATTCTAGTTCTTGAGAGTAGGCAACTTACAGTCAATTAAATTTCCCTATTAACTACTGGTATGACTTGGTCATAAGCCAAGTTTGAGCTCATCAAAAGCAAAATAGTGTGGATTGAGTAGGGGTTCTAAAGCCCATCCCTAGCTGAAGAGCTGAGGGAAGATGCTGCTGCTGAGGTGGGAGAGTCCCTTTTCTTTAGGGGTGTGGCCCCTCAGGTTCTCCATGCCCCAGTGGGTGACCCTAAATCCATGTACATATGGATAGTGCTAACTGAACTCAGTCAGTTAAAAAATAATTATAGAAGGAGGACAGGAAGTTGGAAGAGAGATGTAATGGCAGGGGGGTCATGGGGAAGTTGGAAGTGGGAGCAAAGAGTAGTTATGACTAAGTTTCATTGTATGCATGCATGGAATTTTCAAAGAATCAAGTACCTTTTATATAGCAAAATAATTATAACATATTAATAGTTCTAAAATTATCTACTGATATAATTAAAATGACAGATGTTTGAAAGCAATGAACATTAAAAACTTATACATCAACTATTCTACCCTATATAATGATAGAGTAATGCAAACCTGATTCCTGATACTATAAATTATGGCAAAAAGTATCAATCATGGTTCTAGAAAAAGGAGAATCGGAAGGAGCCTGGAAATGTGATTCTAAGCTTCGAACTCTACTTAAATTTTCAAGTAGGGCTACTCTGAAAAGTAAAAGAAGATAGGAATCTGAATTTCAAGTTTTTGTTTGTTTCTTCTTTTGTTTTGGAGACAGTGTGTCATACAGTATAAACTGGTCTCAGACTCATTATGTGATCGAGGATAACCTTGAACTGTGAATTCTCCTGCCTTTACTACCAAATACTGGAGTACCAGCTGTATATTGCCATACCTAACTGAATTATAATTTTTTAAAACTTGGAATTCTACACAAAAAAAAACTAAACTAAAAAAAAAAACTCTTACGTTTTCAGAATTTATCAAAAACATACCAATGAATGTTTAATCAAATCAATCATATTAAAGAGACTGGAATCACAAATGCTAGATTTTTGGCAGATGACAAAGGAGCAATTTTCAAGTTAGTTCTACTATGAGAGAATCTCTCAAATTCTCAGGAGTGGACATGATTATTTGTGTAGAATCAAATACATGTGTTGTAATATGCCAACAGGGAACTTCTGACTTGTCAGGCATCCTTTGTAAGGTGGCTGGATGAGCACACTGTAAAGCTATTCATGGTTTCCTTCTTTACTTACTACCTAGGATAGCAATTCTCAAAACACTGGTCCATGGAGTCCTGGGAGATAGATAAGACCTCTCCAGGAGTTCTATGAGTTACAAAAACAATAGCTAAAATGGTGGAGTCTCAGCATGAATTGAAGCAGAGCACAGCAATCAACTCTACCAACAGGCAATGTTGGTAGAGTCACATACTCTTATTGCTTTAAAGCTAAAATGAAAGGAGCCCATTTTACTTTGAGATTCTTTAAATAAATGAGCAAATTGTTGGTTTTTATTAAGCCTTGATTTTTACCATGCTATGTAGAGTAGCATACAGCTGAAAGCTCATAATTAGTTCAATTCTAAGACTTCTCATTGCATACTTTCAGACCGCGGTTTACTGACATGGTTTCCTGGAAATGGAGGAACCAATAACGAGGCTGGTGGGTATGTTACTATAGACTGAATGGGTTCAAAAAGACCATTTATTCAGTTGTCTTCTACTCAGTCAGATATTAAGATTTTGTTTTTTTGTTTTGTTTGGTTTTCTGAGATAAGGTTTCTCTGTTGTAGCTCTGGCTGCCCTGGAACTCACTCTGTAGACCAGGCTGGCCTTGAATTCACAGAGATCTTCCTGCCTCTGTCTTCCGAGTAGTGGGATTAAAGGTGCATGCCACCACTGCTCGATATTAAGAATTTTTTAACATATAATAATGTTGACAACTTCATAGATAATCTTTAAACAGTTTTTCAGTTTTCATTTCTAACCCTGTAAATATCAATAAACATGATTTAAATAAACCAAGGCACTGATTATCTTAGGTGGTGAGAAGAAAATGTTTAGGAACTCTGGCTGAGAGCTCAGTGCCTCAGCCAATGCTCCCACTGGGAATGAGGAAATGGCTTGCAATTAGATAAAGGTGAAGTTTCTACAGCACTGCCAATATGTTAAATGCCACTGGGCTGAACATTTCAAAATGGTTCATTTATCTTATATGATCTTTTTTCTCAACAACAACAAAAAATGTTTAAAAAAGAACCTGGTATCTTGGTACCCTCACAGCAAGACTTCAATGACCTGACACAATTCCATTTCTAGACTGAAGGCCAAGAAACTCGCACTATCTACCAGGAGAGGTACTTCTAATATTAAGATTGTATTTGTCTTTGTTGTTCATGTGAAATTTAACTATTCTAGAAGGTCCTTTCCTTGAAAATAATGACCACTGTGACTGATTTTTAAAATTATAACTTGGTTTAAATCCTTGAGTTTTATTTCTAATACTCCACAATACATAGTATTATGTATTATGCATGATGTCAATTTGCCTGTCCCTAAAAGAAAGGCGCTGCAACCCTATGCACTACACTGTGATAGGTCCTGGTGATGGGAAGGGCGAGCCCAGTCTATGACTATGAACCCACAGTGGTTGTGACAACATGCATAGGACATGTGCAAGCCTAAACTAGACCGAATGCCTCAGGGAGAGAGGAGCTGGACATGAAGATCCATCTTCAGACAAACAGCAATGGCAATTCTTAGCTGCTGGGGGAGAGTGGGTCAGTTTTCTCTAAGCATAGCTATTGATAAGTGGCCCATGAGAAGTTGTCCAGCCTCTGGTGCAAGGCCACACATCCAAGAATATATGAGCAGCACAAACTGGCCTTGCTGGGAAAAAAAGGAAAGAAAACAAAGTTGAGTGAGAGGGAAAGGGAGTAGATACTATCAAAACATGTTATAGAAAATTCTCAAAGAACTGATACAAAAGTTTAAAGAGTCCAAATAGTAAGTGGTCGCCATTCTCACTTACAGTGCATAAAAAAATACACAAGATCAAAAGGAATTAGGGCATTTAAAAAGAACACAAAACATCAAGTCGTGAAAGGTAGTTAATGTAAGAAGCACTCTGAATACGGGACTCTGAACTAGGGACTGGAAAAGGTTTCTCAAGGGTCTGTGGCATCAGCTTCCACAGAAAGCTTGTTAGGAATGCCAGATCTTGGTCCCTTTAGGATCCTGAAAGTACTGCTGACTCCCAAGCTTCCTGGGCCATCAGCATTGAGAAGCACTATCTACGGAACCACAGAGGTTTAGCATACAGAGGAGTCATCTTCTAGTTCAGAGGAGAGATAGAGGCCATGAAGTCACAGAGAGGTGGGCATTTCTGAAGAAGTCAGAGGAAGCTGCTGTGAGCATAACACAAAGGCTCTGGAAATACAGCGTCATAGGTGTTAGGCTCTGGCAAATGCTAAATTTGGTCACGAGGAACCAGAAAGGTTAGGCACGTCTCTAGTCCCATGAACTCTACCAGACATCCTTTCCTTACACTAAGGTACTTTCAAAGCAAACATGACACTTTGATAGGTCATGATTAATAGTTGCTGAGTGACAGATTCCTTTAGTTCCTGTGCAAACACCAAGTTCTTAAAGCATAAAGAGCAGCAGTTCTGCTTCCTCACAGTGTGAGACAGGACAGGCTGAAGCACCTTAACCTGGCCATTGATGAGAAAGCAACCTGACGATGCCCAGCTGGCCCCCAGTGCCACGGAACTCTGAGCAGTGAAGAGGCAGGAGCTGTGCTCTCTGTGCTGTACACATCTTGACGCATGTGGTGCCCAAGACCCTGGATAGCAAACACAGGTCCCAATGCCAACGACCCTCTGAACGCCTTCTTCAGTGCTTGAGAAACTTACTGGAACACGAGCCAGCTTGTAAAGTTCAGCAGACAGCACTGAAGCGGCTGTACTAAGCAGACAATATAATAAATCTTGGCAAGAGAATGTGGAATCCAAAACGCTAATGTGACTCCCGGTGCTCATGGTAGCCTGAGCACAGGGAAAGGCCAGTCATGCTCGGCAGCCCCTACATACAAACTAAAATGAGCTTTGTAGAAAATGGACCCCTGCTGAGAGGGAAGAATCAAGATGTGGGTTTAGGCTTAACAAGAGAATTTAAACTTGAAGCACCACAGCAGCAATAGAAAGTGCTAGAAAGAAAAAAAAATAATTCAGAAAGACAGGTTCAATCTCTAGGCAACAACCTTAGAGCAGTAAGTGTCACTCTTGAGATTAATGTGAAAACATGAAGCGAAACCAGGATTGGGTTTTATGACACTTTGATTTTTTTTCCCATAGCTTCAGGGACCTGCATATGCTGGCTGGTTTTTATATGACACAGTAAAAATAAAAATGGAGGCCCAAGAGTGTTCTCCCATAGTCAAGATTCTGGATAAATGATCAGCAATGGGTTTTCCTCACTTAAGCGCAGCCAGAAAGGACTGGTGCTCTCCTAGCCCAATGGATGGCTAGATCCATCTTTATAATTATTTTTCCAGATACTCTGGAGAAAAATCATTTTTCCACCAAGAACACAATCAATTTCCTGGTCCTTTAAAAGTCTCACCCACAAGAGAATCTTCTTTGAGGCACCTCTAGAGAGCTAGATGATATAAATAATATAATGATATAACAAATAAACATATAATATTATATATATATGTATATATATAATATAACAAATAAATGATATAACAGACACTGACTTACCATTAAGAAGCCTGTACAGAAACAGAAAGGAGGGAAACAAAGTTTCCTTTATTCTTTATTCTTCTTTATTGAACATCTCCAGGGCCACGGCCACAGAGTGCACAGTGCACAGGGCCCAAGCCTTAGTGATGGAGACACTGGCACAAGCAAAATCAGGAAGGTGTGTAAGGGTACCACACGTGGTCGGTGATACCAGAACTGCATGCTTGGGGTGTGGAACAAAGAAAACGAGACTGGAGAGGAGGCGGTGACCAGATCACAACAGGTCTTTGTATGTTGTGCTGCAGAGAACAGACTTCAGCTCTGAGGAAGGCAATGAGAAGGGAAAGGCTCCCCAGAAATTCTGCCTCCTTCCAAATCTGTGGAGACGCATGCCATAAACCTCTGGCTGCTCTTGCCAAATTTCCTGTAAACACTGCATGCATTCCAAAAAGAGTGAGCAGCTTTTTCATGCATTCCATGAGCCATCACAAATCAATCAGTGTAGGGTGATGAGAATCCAGAGCTCACCACCGGGCACAGACAGCCAAATCTGCTTCACTCTCATCTCTTTTTTAATGGCATATTATGAAGAAAGAGGAAAAAAAACTTTTAAAATTTTTAAAGTGAGATTAAGTTTTAATGATAAAGAATATTGCAGTCATGGTATGATCCTAAGTCTCCCTGAAAAGTAACCTATCCCCTACAGCAAGGTCATTGACAGCACTTTTCACTGGCTGTGGAATTCCCCCCCAATCAGAGCTTCTCACTGTGCTCTGACAGTCTCCCAGTGGGCTAGACTGATAGTATGATAGACACAAACATGAATGAGACAGGCCATTGGATACTGCATGGACAACAGTGCAATAGAGAGAAAGACCATAGGGCCTCATTTCATCTTTACCATTATTTTCTGTAAAGTCCGGCTCAATTTTACCACATGCAATGGCGTAAAACTGGTCCTTTGCATATAAAGTACTCCAGGCCTTCTTATCAGAGAGAGAGAGAGGTCCCAAGTTAAAAGACTAGATATGGTTATACTGAATTGGAGCTAAGAAGTAAGAGGATGTATTTTCCATGCCCTATTCATGCGGCCAGCAGAGTACCTGCTGGGGATATGCAGAGAAGCAAGATTCAGTCACCCATGTCAGAATGGATAATGGGGAAGAAAAAGCATCAATAAATTTGGCTAGAATAAAACTGATCATGATCAAAGTGTTCACGTAAGGCAGAAATGAGCCCAGGATTTTAGTAGTATTTCTAAATAGAAACGCAGCTTCCCAAGGAAGGTGAATATTGACAATGGCTCAGATCACTAATAATGTAAACTGATCATACTTAGAAATCAATGCATCATCTAAGGGAGAAAAAGAAAAACTAAAGAAAACTCTAGCTCTTGCTTTCCAAAGGACATCAAGGCCACTGTCAACTGTTGAATATATTCTAAGATTCATAGGAATTGCATCTTATTGGTCTGACCAATAAAATGTACACTCCACAATGAAGACATTTTTCTTAAGGAATATGACAAAATATTTAGTTGTGAAATGTCCAAATACGATAAGTAGCCTTTCACTTACATCTTTATACTTAAGAATTTGTACAGGATCCTGTATGCTGCCTGAGGAACACTTGTCCTGCACCTACCTTCCAGGGTCCCTTTTAAGGACCTTCTTCTCAGAAGGCACAATTTGTGCTGCTCACTCTCCACCTCCCTGAGGGCCCTTGCCTCCGAGGCCACCCTCTATCCCTAGGCAGGAAATCTAATTCCAGCCACCAACTCTGACCAATTCCACCACCTCCATCCATCCTGATGTGTTCTCAGTCCTTTCTTTAGACAGACACCACCAACTCCACTGACCTGGATGACCAAGAACTGATTCTCTCCAGGAAGAGTCATTAGACCAACACTAGCAACCACCCCACATGCCAGCCTGAGGGCCTCATGACCTTGGCCTGCCTTCCAACCTAGTCACCTTCTGCCCCTCATCTTCAAGTAGGGATAATAGACTCACATGGCCAACTCAACTAGTATTCTTTGCCTGAGGAAAATTTCTGAGCACCTCTCCCAAGGCTTCTGAACATAAGCTGTGAGAATTTTATAACTCTACAGAAGTTCTGATCCTGGGCTTAGAAACTTCCCTTGGCTAGAGTCAAATCAGGACTACATAGGATGGGCCATTCGAATATCAACACTAAATTGTCCAAAGACAGAACCCTAAGCTCCATTCATCTCTCAGTCACCTGACAAATTGAGGTAACAGGAAACAGAGCTTCAAACAAGAGGTCCTACATGTCCTGGGCTTGGGTTATTTTGTATTCTGTGTTTTATGGATTTGATGTTTTCTTTGACTGAGTGATCCAATTCCTCTACCTTGTCTTCAAGACTTGATAGTCTTTCTTCCACTTGATCCAGCCTGTTGGTGATGCTTTTCTCTGAATTTTATGTTTGAAAGTTTTATTTCATTTTGGGCTTTCTTCAGAGATTTTCTTTCCTTAATTCTATGTTCATTTATTGAAATGTTTGCATTATTCAACTCAGCCATTTGTAATTTCAATGTCTTCATTCTGTCTTTTATCCATATCCTCTTTTAGTTCTTTGAATTGTTATTACTAATTTGAATTCATAATCATTTTTCTTGGGGTGCATTACTGTGGGAGGATAAATTTTTAGTGGAAATGTACTGTTTTGGTTACTCATGTTTGTGTATTTACAATGGGATCCAGGCATCTGGAGTTAGGCCATTGGTAGTGTTTCCTGGTATGGAAATCATGTCTCTTTTGTTGAGTGGGTGTTTATCATTACAGGTTGTTTTTTTGTTTTGTTTTTTTTCCCACATGAACTGACTATTGATGAGAACTGGGCATTGAAGTCATCCAGAATCACTGTGTTGATGCCTACCTGTGGTTTTAAATGTAACTGTGTTTCTTTTATGAAATCTGATGGGCTTGACTTTGTGTGGAACTTGATCTTTCTTTCTTCTCACTTTCAATATCTATTCTTTGCTGTACATTCAGTGATTTACTATTATATAACATGGGGAGTTTCTTTTTTGGTTCTGTCTATTTGGTATTCTGTATACCTCTTACACCATGATAAATATCTGTTCTTTAAATTAGGAAAGTTTTCTTCTATGATTTTGTTGAAAATATTTTCTATGCCATAAATAAAGGTCTCTTTTCTTCCTATACCTATTATGCATAGTTTGTTCTTTTAACATCTGTATCATCCATATCTGTATCATCTGTACCAGTATCTGTAGCTGTATCATCTGTATCAGTATCTTTATCTGTATCCGTATCTATTCCCTGCACCCTTTTCAGTATTATTCTGGCTCAATTCCACTAAAACTTACCTTCAAGCTCACATTTGCAAAACATGGAAAGAATGTCATGAGAATGACTGTCATATTGGATCTTTGAGACAAAAATGCCACGCATGTTTAGAGGCTCCTTTATAAGCACCTGCTTTCCCAATCCAACATCAGAAAAGCACTCAACTCAGAGGGCAGATGGAAGAAAGTATCCTGAGATGCTTTCTTGGTTCCTAAGCAAATTGAGCCCACCTGCTACTATTTTGCCACAGTGCTACACAGAGCCAGCTTTGCACAATTGATCTTAATGGAGCAGACAATTTTCAATTATACATACTAAATGATAACAGAGATATTCCTAAAAATTCTCAAACCACAATCCTGTATCTGAAACCCTTTTTCCCCCCAGTGACTGCTACACAATTCCAGATGTAGTCTGAAATGGCAAGGTAAAGACAGTCCAAACAACCCATAATCTGTACCTCTCAATCACTGTCCACAGCTAGGAGGAGGTCAGATTCAAATGTTGACACAAAGACTAAGTATGGGAATTTCAACTTATCCAGGGTATGGGCTAGGTTGAGGCATGAGACACCCAAGGTGCAGAATTCAAGAAAACCCTACCTCTTGGGTATGTCAGGATTATTGTCTCCTTGAATTCTACTCTCAGGCATTTCCTTTGCTTCACCCAAGGCCCAGCTCTGGGAACATTCATCTTTGTGACTGACTTTATCAGTAGCTAAACTATCCCCTTTCCCACTGTTCCCCTTCTCAAGAACACAAAGCCTTGAGAGCATACTAGGCTCTCACCACATCATTGAACTACATCCCTGGGCTTAAACATCCTTTTTATTTAGTTATCATACTATTATAAGCTAGGTAATACATGAACCTGACCTTTGTTAAGTCTTTCCTTTCTCTCTTCATTAGCCACCTGGTTAATTGTCTTCTTTCTATCCATTCCCAGTGGAGAGGAAAATAGTTTCTTGGTTTATAGCAATGGGGGTAAGACGTAAGGCAAGTAAAGGCTCCTGGCCTTTAAAGTCAGGTAACACAGGTAAGAAGCAATCAGGGTTTAAAGATCTCATTGGAAACCAGTGCTGGATAAAGAAAATGCTTAGACTACCCAAGAAAACAGAAGTCTAGACAACGGCAGCAGGAGCCAGCCTCCCCTCCATCCCAGGCCTGCTCCACCACCACTCTAGGTGATCTAGACAGTTATGCACATCCAGAATCAGAAGCACTTCTCCGCTTTGCTTTCTTGTTGTCTGAAACTAGGTCTTGTTATGTAATCCAAGTTGGCCTGGAACTCAGGATCCTGGTTTTCTGCTGTCTTGGTGCTGGGATGACGTTTCTTTGACCATACAGTTCACTTTATGAAATTCCTCACACCAGTCAGAAAGATCAAACCTATCCTCTAACGAGACTTCTACAAAGACGCTGGCCAGAAGTAGTGGCGCTACAGAGGGAGGGTGATCTGGGCAACAGGAGCAGTGAGCCCTTATACACATCGTGTTTGCTGCTGTTCCAGCACAGGAGAGCTAAGGCCTGTGACAGGGGCTTCCCAGACTTTACACTATGGGATAAAAAACACCTGGCAGAGTCCTAGCTAGGATTGGGTGGCAAAGAGCCGTGGTGTTTCTGTGTCATATCTCTCTGGGTGACTTAACATCAGCCCTAAGCCCTATGAATCCTACGAAGAGATTCACACCCTTGATGCCTTGGTTTCTTGGTTCTTTATTTCCACTGATATTCTAGGCTTTAAGCTAGGCTGTTCTAATTCTTGGTTCGAAATACGTTCTACCAACCTCCACCCCAATCCCTATAGCCTGCTTAACCATCTTACAGGTTGAATGATAATTACCCACATAATCTTAAACAACTTAAAAGAATCTTAAACTTAATGCACTTTAAAAAAAACACTAAAGAAAGATGAATAGAAAAGTAATTTGAAACACACACACACACATGTTTGCTAAAACTTTTCATGTATATGCTCATATATAAACGATTATATATTTACATGACAATTACTTTTATATTTGCTAAACTCCCTGTGTCAACAGTGAGTCCTCTTTTGTTCCCACCTCAACCCTATTCCCTCTAATTTCCAGGGGAAAACATTAACATAAATATCATGTTTAGGAGTTTGAATGAGAACCCCATGGACTTGGGCATTTGAATGTCTGGTCCTCAGTTGGTGGTGCTATTTGAGAAGCTTTAGGAGGTACAGTTTTATTGGAAAAAGTATGTCTCTGAAGGCTGTTTTTGAGGTTTCAGAGATTTGCACCACTCCCAGCCCACTCTCTCTGCTTCCTGCTGTGGTTCAAGATGTGAGCTCTCAGTTATGTCTGCTGCTATGTTTGCCACCTGCCACCACAATTCTCTATGATAGAGTCTTATGTCACTCTCTCAGGAACCTAAGGCCAAATAAACTCTTCTGTAAGCTGCCTTGGCCACATATTTTATCACAACATCAGAAAAATAATTAACACAATCAGTGTATAGCCTTTTGAACTATCTTTTGATATTTTAAAACTGATTTGTATTTGTTCATTTAGAGTCTTGTGTGTGTGTGTGTGTGTGTGTGTGTGTGTGTGTGTGTGTGTGTGAATTTCCAACAATGGTATCTGAATGTTCTGACTGTTTAGCTTGTGTTTTTCACTCCATTTTATCTCTTTAAGATAAACGCTATTCACTCCTTCAAGTGCCTTGTAAGTAGGCCAACACTGTTTATCCCTTCCCACATTAATAGGCACTTGGAGTTGTTTCTGTCTTGAATGCTCTAAAGAAAGCTGCAGTGAAGAACACTGTACACACCCTCTCGCACATGTGAGACTTGGTAAGATGGCTAATAACAGAACTGCAAAGGTTTGCAGAACTTACGTACTTCTCAATACTGCCAATTTATTCCACACAATGAATCAGACATTGATGTGGAATGATGGTTAGATAGGAGAGGGGCAACATGAGAAATCAGAAGACTTCTTTCACATGTGTTGAGAAACCTTAAAAATTTCTATGTATTCCATGGGCAGACAGGTAAGTATAGGAAAGAGAAAACAGTAAAAGGTAAAGCCAGTAACAAGGTTCAAAGTGCATCTTTGGTCACTATTGTCCTTAGTAGAAGCACCCAGACCTCAGTATAAATAGAAATAAATGGGAGCTCCTTAAAAATAGAAATCCCTGCTGGCCCTTCTCCTCACATTGTGACTGAGAAGATTTTTTAATGATCCTGGTGATCTCCTTTTTATACAAAAAGTAAATCTCTCTAGTAATGTGCTCAATGTTCAATGATCAAAGATACATTTTTAAAGTCATAAAAACAAAGCTCTCAATTTTAAGCTAAAAATCTACTGTCTCTTTCTCTTAAGTAGATGACCAAAATGGACTCTTCAAAAAAAAAAACCAAAGGTTTATATTTTGATGATCATAAATTCTAATCAGTACATACAATGTTTATTTACATAGCTCTGTAAAATGTTGAATCTGTAATAGAATAGTAATTGTTATGCACATTTGAAATGCTAAAGGAATGCTTGCCAAAATTATGACAACTCTTACTCTAGGTAATAATTAGAGCAATTCTAATATTACAATTAAAAGTAACCAACAAGAAAAATACAGCTCTAGCCCCCGCCTGCACCTTGCTTCCTTATCCACTGTGTCATCTTTGCTTCTTGCCTTCTCAAATAGAAGGCTCCCTACCTGAGCTCCTACACCTTGTGCCTTACACCCAGGCCCTGGTATCCAGCACTTTGGTGTAGTTTACCTGTGGATACACTCCAGCACCCCTCTGAGCTATGAGTTCCTGTCTCTAACAGAGAGGTATTTTGCTAATCTTTGGGGACCCATGTAGCATAGTGTTCCTGGCAGCAGTCAGTCAACCAGTCAATCAAAGAGCTGATAAAGCAGTCAGTGCTTTTGGATGGGTCTTGACAACAAGGCATCCAAGGAAAAAGGAAACTACACTATAGGGTTTTCTTTTTTTTCTATAGAGTTGGCTGGGAAATAGTTTTGTCTTAGCAGTCTATATGCCTTCTACTACAATATTTTAACTTGTCATTGTAGCTTAGAGGATGTCATAGGCAAAATGGAAACCAATAAGTGAAACTATGTTCTGGTAAAATTTTAAAAACACTAAAATCTGTATTTTATATAATTATCATGTGTCATAAAATATTGTTCTCTAATTTTTTTCAATTATTATAAAATGAAGAAAACTATTCTTAGCTTGTGGGTTATACTAACACAAGCAGCGGGGGTATTACAATTCCTGCTCCAGCAGATCTAACAGAGAAGGAAATGAGAAGAAAGCACAGAAATTATAAGCCAGGACAGACGAAGAAAAAGAGGATGAAAGCAAGTTGACCTCATAGTACCTATCAACAAAGACCAATAGAAACAGTGTTGACATGGAACGAAGAAGGAGGATGGTTTCATTGTTCATTTACTTAATTTGAAACTAACTCTACAAAACTCATATTTAAGTAATGGCTAAAGAAGTCAGAAAAATAAACCAGCATTGTTAACAGTCAGAATACTAATTAAGATAAACCAAGCAGGCCAACAGAACGTAAAACTGTCTATGTTACACAGTTTTACAATTTCCAGCTCTGCTCAGCTCTCAGCCACTTCCCTGGCAGAGATGCCCGCAAGCAGAGTAGCAGACAAAGGACACGAGGCCAGAGCAGACAAAAGGGATGCTGTCTGAGAATAACCAGAGGTTGACTGTCTTGTCCCTGCCCCACCCAGTCCTGCTCCATGAAGTTATAGATGTCTTCCAAGTTAAAAGAGGCTCAGAGTCAGAGTCTGCTCCTCTCATTAAAAATAATTATAACTGTTTAAATAGCACATGTGGTTATTATATAAAAATTCAAAAATAAAGAAGCCAAGAGAAGAAAACCCAAGGTAGAATACTGAGGCTACCTTGTACACTGTTTTCCTTGAGTACAGTGTGTGTGTGTGTGTGAGAGAGAGAGAGAGCACACACGGTATTTGAGTATATTTTTTAAGTTTAAAAAAAGAGAAAGAATCCTTCCAATTTTATTGCTTAAGAAAATGAAGGATTAGTAAACTAGCTGAAAACTACATAAAATGAGTTTGAAAAGAAACAGAAGGAGAAATTCTTGTCAGCCAGACCAGTTTTTTTCTATTATCATCTAATGGAGAGAAATAACTTAGTGCTTTGTCTTCAGCAAATGCTACAACAGACTAAGACACACTGAGGTGAACCATAAGGCTGACTCTACCTCTCAGGTTAGCTATAGCCATGCCTCCTTTATCAGAGATTATCTTGGTCATCAGTAAAGCTCAAAAACATGACCGTCAGTGGGCTGGCAAATCCCAGAGAAAACAGAGATAGGAGGCAGCCATCTAACAACACAGTATGTAACAGAAGCTTTGCGTTTATGAACAGCAGTGCTCTGCTTGGATCTTTTAGCTTTCTTTTTAAGCATTACCTTTAGAAGCTAGTTAGGAATGCATATTTGTATTCTATGAAGGAGAGGAAGGCAGGAGACATCGCCATGAGATTTACCTTCCATTTCCATCTAATCAGATCAGACTTAATCATGAGTTAGACAATTTCTGATGTGTTGTTCACGTCAAGAATCACAACAAACTGCTGCCACACACAGTCACATTTTTGCCACTGCTTTGGTAACTATCTGGCTAGGGATGGAAAGAATGGCTTCATAAATCAGGAAAAATTTAGGGGAAGAAGCTCATAAGTGGGTGCTGTACAAAGTAGTTTATATGACAGTTCTATTCTTAAAGTATAAAAATGATAATTCAGAGGGTGAAAGAACCTGATCAAGTAGCTAGACTGGAAGACATGGGAGGCCCCAATCCCTGGTGACTTAAATATATATTATTGTGTCCAGTTCTGAGGGACTGGTGAATCAAGCTAGCATCTTAATTCTATCAAATATCACTGGAGATGGTTCTGGGTCTGGTGTATGCCCAAAGATAAGTGGAGAAGGGAAGGTAGACCCTTGTGAAGTGCCTGATCATGTATAATCAGAATCAATCTAGTTCTAGGGAACTAGATCATATGCCCAGGTAATAGAAAAAAATGTAAAAATATTCTGTTGTATTTTTTTTATTATGATAGTGAAGATAGCTCCACATAACGATGCACGCTGTGGTTGCTCAGATTCCCCAATAGGCAGTATCTGTGCCAGGCCTGAAACTTCTAATGTAAAATAGAGATTATTTATGGGAAGGAATGGAACTTGAGTCACACTAAGCTTCTGAATACCAGATACTTTTTAATTAGCAAGCATCCTTTGCGGATGGCAAGTATGGTATTCATTGTTTCTTTGGAAATATCCAATTGGGTGCTTCTGCTCATTACATATGTGTATGCCACACCAATGGAGTGCCCTGCTACTGCATTAACTGAGAACAGCTATGACAGCTCTGTGCTGCAAATGCTGACTTGTAGCGGAATCATAGGAGAACAAAAGTGGTTGGAGCTGAGACACTGCAGAGTCAATTCCCCAAAAGGTGACCCCTGTCATTTTCCCTGGATACTTTCTACTCTTTCATTTATTTATTCAACAAACCATCACCAAGTCCCTACTCCTGCGAGCAAAGCATTGTCTAGATGCCAGGGACAGTAGCAACAAGCAGAAAGAGACAGTCAACTCACAGAGCTCATAGCTCAGGAGACAACAATAATAAATACCCAAGTAAGTGCCATATAGAGGGTATCTGATGGTAACACACGCTGTGGAAAAAATTAAGCAATGTAGGTGGGTGGGGAATGCTGGGACAAAAGGATGCAATTCTCCGATCAACTGAGGAAGACGTCTTAGACAGGGAGACAGAAACAAGAGGGAGTCATTCCTGAGGACTGAAGGGCCTACTCCGTCCTGGTCACAGCAAGCAAGACTGAGGAACAGCAGGTAAGGAGAGTGGGGGCATGATGCCCTAGAAGCTTTCTGAGAAAAGCCTTCCAGGGAAGAAAGAGTAGGAAGGAAGGGGAAATCTAAGCTGATTCAGCTACACGATTACAGGCAGCACTTTACGAGGCCCTTCTGTGGAGTACAGCGTAGAAAAGCCTGTGTAGGTTCAAGGAGAATGATCAGGAAGACGGGAATGGTGAACCGCAAGCACAGACAAGGATTCAAGCTCTAACGTAGAGAAATGGGACACTGTCTGCAGAGGTCATGGGGTGTGGGAGGTTCTTTTCAGTTCTTGTTTTCTTAGTTTTTAAGGAACTGAGGAAATTACATGTATACATGCCAATGTGAAAGGTCAGAGGATAGGTGGAAGAGAGATGTTAGAGTCTGAATGAATGCAGTCCCAAACAACTGGCTCTTTAACCACAGGATGAGAGTGTGACAGACTGCCTTTATGTGGGATCACAGGATGACTGGAACAAAATCAGGCAGAGGTGCTAATCTGGTGTAGAAGCCTGGGGAAGTTCTGAGTGGATCTACATTCTATGTGAAATGAGAACTAAAGTCTGAGATAAGCATCTAAATGAGAAGAGGCCATGGCCGAGGAAAAGACAGAAAGCGATCTGAATAGTTCATGGTACCTCAAGACTGCCTTGTAAAATCTTATGGCTCAACTCTGCTTCCAATAATGTCATTGCCCCAGAAACCTCCCAATAAACTTCTTTATTTACATATATTTTAAATTGCTCAAAGTTAACTTTTGCTGCTTACAACCAAAAACCTAATATACCACCTCTACTTTAATGCCTAGGATATTCTATTTTCTCACTGAGATGCCTGACTTTAACAAAACTGGAGCCAATCTTGTGTACCTTCAAGTGTTCAGGAAGACCTTGCAGTATACCAGCAAGACCAAATATTTCAGGGTTACTTTACCAGCCACTGAGTAGGATGAGGGAAAACAGGTCTACACTTACATTACAGAATCGAAAACACAAGATCAGGATGCTGATCTTCTCAAAGAAAAATGTGCCTTGAATGTGGGACTGACAGGATGGTTCACAGTACCTTACCCTTTCTTTCCAACTTTGTATGAGTTAAATTGCAAAAAGGACAGAGTATCTACCAAGGAAGAATGAGGCTGCACGTATGCACAGTCTTCCTTGTGTGTGCATACAAATTTCAGTGACTTAAAAAGACGCAAATGAAAGACTGCATTCAGTGACAAGCTGGGCAGCAAAGATGATGCACTTCACGGTGTATGGTAACGTTTAATACAGAAGTATATCTGAGAGGGCAGTGAAACTGAATCTCACAGAAGGAAAATCAGTCTCCCACAAACAGGAACAGTTCAAATATCACAGTGATGGGTGGAAATTTCCAGATCATGCAGACTAAGATGAGTCTTCGTGATATAATGTGTCCCCCTTCAGGAAATTAAGAATTATTAAACTGCAGTAAACACAGCTGCTTCTGAGATGAAATCAGCCTTGTGACACCATGAAGCAGGAGGGGAGGGAGGAGTGAGCAAGAGCCATCCTTCCATGGAAATCAGCTTTGCTCAGCTTGCTCTCATAAACAGGTGCTTGGCTCCCTGGCACTGAATCATGGATGGCCCTGAATCTTCACAGAACAGTGTGAAGTTTGGTGTAAGGTGGTACATGAAACCAGATATAACAGTTCTCTGTCCCAGCTGGCCCTGGGCTACCTCATCTTTTGCTAGAAGAATGAGATGCTCAGGCCTCTGGCCCAGGAACCAGGAGAAAAGAAGTAAAGTGAAGTATACACGTGCAGACAGACATCTTTCGAGCAGAAGGAGTCTTGTGCACTGTTTTCAGCATTTAGCCCCAAAGGCTTTGCTTGCCAATAACGTAATTATTAAGAAAGCTCCATCCATTCAGTGACAGTAACTGGTTTGGGTTTAATTGATCCAGTAAGTGTCCCATCTTCTCGCATCTCACTCTCAGATTGCAGGAGCTAACATCTGCACATGTTCCACACGTTCAACACTTTTCTAAGAGCTTCATGTGCATTTAATTTAATTATTACAACTCTAGGATGGCAGGTACTACTTAAGTCTTACTCTGGTTTGCCTACTGAGACGAACTATCTTCTAGAAGTTCTCAGGCAGAATGAAGCAGAGACAGTAGGTTCTCAGGCAGAATGGAGCAGAGAAGTAGGTAGAAACTACACAGGTTCTATAACCAACATCTATCCAAGCTCTAGGACCTATTTTAAATGAAGCTACATACTGACTGCATCTTAGGGTCACTCCCCCTACCCATGTACCACCTCCCACTGCCTCCAGGCTTTCACACTGAAGTACATTAACTTGGCTTCAATGCTGTCTATGTTGACAACATTTTAGCTTGTGTTTCTCTGTGTTGGCTGTTAGAGGTAATGACTGTCTGGGACTATAGGCAAGGAAGTTAAGAGCTATCAGGCTATAGTTGTACAGCATGAATTAGAGGTCACACAGGATTCATCATTGCATTGATGACTGTAATGTATGCAGGAGAAACAAGAGAAGCTGATATACTGATTTAAATGTTTATGATTACAATGAAATGCCACATGGAGCTGGGGATATAGTTCAGTGTTAGAACACTTGCCTAGCATATATAAAGCCCTAGATTTCATCCCAAGCACCATCAGATAGTCATTCATACACAGAGAGAGGCTGGAGGGAGCAATTGATTCCTGTAAGGTTATAAGAGATTAGATGTAAATCAAGTAGTCTGGCTCCAGTATGTTCTCTCTTAATCACTGTGTCCTCAGTGCCTACAGATGAACTTTGAATTCCTACAAGTCTGCCTTACCACATATGAACCACAACTACTTGAAGAACTGTTGAGAAACCAGTCAGTATGGGGGGAGGGGGCAGCCGTGTGAGTCTTATGCAGTAGAGACATAGCTCAGTTGGGAGCATGGTTGCACAGCATGCACAAAGCCCTGGTTTTTATTACCAGTACCATGTAAACCCAGTATAGTGACACACACCAATAATCTTAGCACCCAGGAGGTGCGAACAGTAGGATTGGGAGCTCAAGGACACCCTTGGCTGCATAGAAACTTTGGAACTAGCCTGGGTCCCGTAAATTACTGTCTCAACCTGCCCTTACCACTCCGCCCAAAAGAGTTCAAGGTCCTTCTTAGGTACATAGGAAACTTGAGACCAGCCTGGGTAAGAGAACCTAGCTAAACAGACAAGCAAACAAAACTCAGAAAATACTCAGCATGCAATTCAAAGAATGTGCGGTGTTCAGTTAAGAGAGGCCTTCAGTTCCCCGAAAAGACATTTAATTGAAGACATTTAATCACTGCCCCCAGAGTCAATGCAGAACTCCAGGCTTTGCCAGCCCTGGAAAAGAAGCAATAAAGGCAGCAAGCAGGTTGTTGCTGTTCTGCTTTTACAACATCATCCACAGAAACAGTTCACAGAAAACAGTGTCAGGAATTGGGAAGAGAAAAGAGAGGTTCCCCTTTTCAAAATGCAAGAGGGAACTCCTAGGCTGACTCCTTGAGTTCAAAAAGGGTAAACTACCACACAGGAAAATCACAGAAAAATAAATCCAAACGGAAGTGGGACAACTAAAAACCAACAAAGGAATGCCCAAATCGGCAGAGAACCAGCAGCTTGAGGTGGCCAGTCATTTCCCCTTGGAGGATGGGTGCTCTGTGGGATAAGAAAGAAGAATTCAGAAAGTTGGTTGATTTTTCTTTTTAAGACCAAAAAAAAAAAAAAAAATTTCTTGCACCTGACCCTGGCTGGAAGTGAGTCTTTGATTAGGGGGCTAAACAAGAGTGGATCTCTGATTACTTCTGCATTTCCACTAAATTAAAGAGATAAGCTGTCTGTCCTCCCTGCTGGGTTCCTTCAAATAGGTTTTGCTTTGGCTCTGCCAAACATAGCTGGGATCTTTTCAGAATCATTAGTCTTAAAACAAACCAACAGAACAGAGCAACTTCTCCCTGCCTTGTAAGCATGAAAATGAGTGGAAGCAGCAGCTTCTGGTTCTTGCAGGCACCTCCAACCTATCAAGAACAGCAGGTGATTCATGAAAAAATAAAATAAATGGGGCAGTCAGGGCAGCAATTCTCTTAGCCCATTTCTGCTGTTCTATTCATTTACCTGATCACCAAATTCTACCTTTGGAGATAAGCAGACCAAATGCCAAATACCTGCACTATGACCAAGCTGGTAGAAAGAACTGGGCCAGGCACAAGAGACAATGGGGCTGTGGAGGACTATGGAAAACTGGAGAAGCACAGCCTGGCAGATAGTGTGGCTTCTCCTCCCCTCTAGCCAACTGCTAACACAGACATGGGAACTTTTCAAGTAAAAACACCCCCTTTAAAAGTGTCTGAAACTTGTTCAGACTTTTAAACCAGCAATGTGTGGCAATATCAAGAACAGAATACATGTGGGCTGCCCCAGCTAGAGGCCAGTTTACAACTTCTGAGTAAGAAGGAATGACAAGGGAGACGGACTGCCCTGGAAGCTTCCGATCTAATAGAAATGAGAGAGACAGTCAGCCAACTGTGCCATGGGCAGAAAGTGATACACATGAAAAGGGAAACAGATGATAACAGGAGCTCAGGAACGTGAGAGGTGCTTGAGGCAGGGAGGATTCTTGTAGGCTGAAGCATGTGATCTGTGCTGAAGAGTGAGATGGCTTTGGGCAGGCAGAGGCTAAGGAGCAGCCATTCCAGAAAAGAGGAAATAATGACAAAAGGAAAGCAATGGAGTAGGGGAAGATGTCTGAGAAACGACCAAGAGATTACTCAGGCTTCAGCTCAACCAATATCCCTTAGTGTCTGCTGACCATGCATCCATAATAGGGAGACGAGAGTGAGTATAAGAGATATAGACAGGGCTGCAAAGTCCAAAGGGACTGAAGATTATATGGAAGGTTTTGTCAAAATGGCAATGGAGAAGCTGCTTTTCAAGGCTTTTTGTTTGTTTGTTTTTACCATTTTGTCTTGTTTTGCTTTTTTAAGCAGAGGAATCACATATTGAAACATACTGTGTTCCAGGCTCTCTACCTGAAAGGCCTGCACTCTGTGGACTGGAGCAGAGCCAGCCAGTGCATCCAGGAAGCAACCAGGAAAGAATGGCAGCTTGGGGAGTTAGTGATAAAAATAGAAAGAAGTACATGGATTCAAGAAATAGAGAGGGATTCAATCAAAACCAGCTGGGTCTGACAGTGCATACTTAAATCGCTAGCACTTCTGAGGCTGAGGCAGGAGGACGGCAAGTGTGAGGCCGACTTGGGACTAGCAGTCATGTATGGCTCCATGGGATATCAAGCCATCGCCAGTGGCCCAGCTGCCATTTAATTCTGTACTGGCAGCAGTAGGGTGTCTAATGGCTACTAGAAAGAACATAGGTTTTGCAGATGAGGTACATGGTGGATGGACGGCAGCCAGAGAAGCCATAGGAGTATCTGTCTCAGACAGCGATCGTATCAGAAACATTAATCGCAGTGAATGTGACTGTAAATTCTCACAGCTATTTGTCTCAGGGTGGTGTTGGTATCAAAGAAAACACTACCATTTGAATTTTACCTTTGAAGCTTGGGGTAGAGAAATCACAGAGTTACATATGAGATATGTGCTAGCATCGTGTATTAGTGCCCACCTCCTTTTATTCTGACCTCTTACAAATATCGTGGAATGCTATTTAACCATTAGGTCTCACCCTTTTTTGGAGCCAAGACCTTGGCTTGTAATCACAAGCATCTCTAAATGAATTCAAACCACTGTTTCTAGATCCTAAAAGAAATATGAATACACCCTTCTTGATTTCCAAGGACACAAGCACTCAGGCTTCGGTCATAGGATTAAGAAAAAGAATCTAAGCCACCAGATCTTTAGAAACGTCTCCCGAACGAAAGAAAGTCTTTCTCACCTCTATGCCGAGCTTTTGTTCCACATTACTCTTTCATGATCCCTATAGTTGTTAAGACTGCTGTCCTCTTAGAAAGTCACAACGTGACAGCTTATCAAAGTAAACATCAGATAACAGAGTGTTGAAAATAACCAGGAAGAGGTGCATAGGCACAGATTTTTTTACCTGCTTTATTATTCCTTTTCCCCCAAATCTCATAAGATATTGGCCATTTGGTCCCATGTGTCCTGAGTCAACACATCATGGAGACATGACTAGTGAACTTAACATCTGCTGAACGTTGTTTTACTAAAGCTACTTGGAGCAGGCACTATGAGTGGCCTACCAGAGGCTCTGAGCTGCCTACAGGAGACTCTGCTTTCATCCTACTGTCCGAGCCTCCCAAGGCAGCTCAGGTAATCCTGTCTGTTGTAACCTCATCATGATGATTCCCTTCTCCTTGCTGATAATTGCTTCAGTGGGAGAAAAAAACCCAACAACTAAAACAAACAAACAAAAAAACACATGATGGAAGGTCTGTGGAGAACATCTTGGGAAACAGCATCCTAACTCCTAAAGAGGATCAAGAAGAAATACGGTTTCTTCTGCCTCTGACAAGCACTGATGTGCAGGGACACAATGTAACATCTTATGACCCTGAGAGGAGGCTGGCTGAGCAGGAAATAACCTGAGTCCTTCAGACGCCACAAACCAACCAGCTCTGAGGATTGACTTTGTTTGATGACAACAGATCCCTTTACTAAGCCATTTTGAGTTAGGTTTTCTCTTTACTGAAGTCTACAGCATCCTAAGCAATAGAGTACCACCTGTGGAAAGCAGGATGAAGTTCTGCCTCTTTGTGCCTAGTAACACAGGAGCTGTTGCATCAAAAAAAAAAAAAGAGAGTAAGATTTATTTCTCAGTAAGTGTTTTGGGAAAATCAGCTTTGGCAGGGTACTTTTAACAGTGACCCCTGATGCATACAGCGTGCTTTGAAATCCTCTTACAGAGCACAAACACTGTAACAAAGTTAGGGATGAGCCACTATGAATGATGTGTGTGCGGATATACGACATACTTGGAGTCATCAAATATGTAAACATTAGGAAACTGCATGATGTTTGTCTTTATTACTTGTCTACTGTCCTTTTATTCCACAATTAGAAGATCAGAAATTTTCTTTCTTTCTTGTTTCTGTTACTAGCCACCCCTGCCCCGCTCCAATGCCTACCTGGTGAAGACAGACAGACAGACAGACACGTGCGTGCGTGCGCACGCGCACACACACACAAACAAACACAAAATTGAACTGAGGCTTAAAGAGACAGAGCTGCAGAGATCCAAAGATAGCTGAGCATGATTGTCTTCATAATGAAAATGCATTGGGCCTTATTTTAAAATAAATTCATGTGCTTAGAGTTCAATATAATGCAAAATCTGGAGAAATCAAAACAAGTTTTTTTTTTTTTAAAAAAACCAATTTAATGATGACAATGATATCTTTTGTATTTGAAGTGTTAATTTTATTCTTCTATCAACAATATGCTCCAAGATTCCAACTCATATCCCTCTTTAATGCCATCTCCCTTTTCATGGAAAATATTTATATATGGCCCCTTCTGCAGGCCAGGGTTCTCAAAGGTCTGCTTGCGTATTTTCTATCTGGGAAACTACGAAGAAATGCAGCAGCTGCTAGTAGAGTCACTGTATGGCCCAGGAATGCCCGTGTAAACAGCCACCCTGGGTGATTCCAACCACACTTGCAGGCAAGTAACTCCAGTCTGCATACTAGATCCCAAGACACAGACAAAAAACATCTAATTATCATAGTAGATTTAAGCTGGATCAACACAAACATACGTATGGTTGCCTGTAATTTTGATGTTCCCTTTGAGGTCTGGAACAAACCCAACCTCTCTGTGACTTGGATACATCTTAGTAATCATTTTGCCTTGGAGGTCAAAAGTTTTATCTTTTCCTTATAAGCCACCCAATCCCCCAAATGTATTTTTTATTGAGAATAAATATTATATATCTATACATATAGATATATAACTTTATAAAATGTAAAACAAAAAAAAAAAAAAACCCACACTATATAATGTCTGACTTTGAACCAGAGTATGAGATACACAGGCAAGCAGTAGGTAAGAAGAGAAGTAAACACTAGGCTTTCCAACAGTCAGCCCTGAAACCAAAACTTAGGAAGGAAGCTGACCATTAAGTAAGTGGTCAGGGAACAATAGCTCAGGTCATTCCTAGGCTACATCTGAATCTGAGAACACTGGAATTAAACAAAGCTCCTGCCTCAAGTTAAGTTTCCCCTACAGCTGAGTTCTAAAAGGACAGAAGTGTAAGCCAGAGCACAGTTCAAGTGGAATCTTAGAACTCATCTGAGCACTAAAGAAACTCCTGAGAAAGGCTCCTTCATCCATTTCTCTCAAGGACATTTTAAATCTGGAAGTTTTGTAGACCACATACACAGCACAACTGAGAGCTAGGGTCCATGTCTCACCTCAGCAGTTCTGACAGTAAGGCACAGGAGATAAGTGACTGTAGACGTCTTGATGGTAAAATGGGCAAAGAAGGCCAATACAACCATCATCAAATTACCCAAAAGGCTCCAGATATGCTATGGAGTAAACAACAGCAACAGCAGCAACTCAGTATAAATTGGTTAGAAAGCAAGAAGTCTAGACCACAGGCACAACTTGTATATTCTAGTTGAATTATGTCTTAAGTTGGAAAGAGGATGGACTGATTTATTTTATTGCTTTAATCATTTTCTTCTTTTTCAAGAGTCTTAACAATCCTCAGGGCAATTTACAAATGGGAAGATTTCAATATGGGTTCTGATGGATCACCATTAACTCTTGATCCAACTAAGCTCATTCCAATCACATTGCATGAAAAGAACCACTGCTTTCAGCTAGTTTCCAACCCTTCTCTCTTCCAGCTGCTCCCAGCAGGTCTCAGAGCCTCCTGATGATTCAGAGGCCAGTCACAAGCATCCCTCCTATACTTAGCTGAGTATGCACTTAGAATCTCCTCTTTCTGCATATACCTGAAGTATGCAAAGCTCTGTTTGTAACCATAGAAACCAGCTTTCTAGGGTAGCAAATGCCTGACTTTGGGTTGTATTAGACAAGCACCAAATTCATCTCAGAGCATCAGGAGCTGCTTCCTGAAGCCATGCTCCCATTACTTTAAGTAAACTTCATCAGGATCCCTTTGACATTTTGGGGCATTCTCTCTGCAAACTCGCATGTTCTCAACTATGCTTCCTAATTATTTCTGAATATGCAATTCAGGTATGGCATCACAAGAAGAAAAAAAAGATCAATAATGGAAAATTCTTTGACTATGCCCAACTTTTTTCTCACCAATGCACAAAACATCCTAGATTCTTTATAACTCCTTGTAAATCTTTATAGTAGACATATACGTGCCCTTCCAAAAGGTAACATCAAGTTCTTAATAGATGAATGAAAACCATATCTAACCATATCAATCTCATATAAAAAAGTATCAACTGACCCCCAAAGGATTGGTTTAACGGCATGGACAAAGCACTAGTAAAGGCCATATTTATACCACATCAGTTCGGTGACTTTAGGAATTAATGGATTGAGTTTCACCCACCTCCATTGCTACCATTGGACAATAAAGAATATTGCATCTAAGTAAGGTCAGAACATAGCATACCTTAATGACTAACACAAAGTAGTTCATCAAGGCTGTTCAGAAACCATGAGGCAACGGTAAACACACTAAAATTCAAAAGCACTGCAACAGTGTTAAAACTCCAAGCACAGAATCAGGCCTTACTGAATGCTTCAATTATGTTGCAGGGCAAGAAGACATTTGCCAAAAGTAAGTCCCTTGCTCTCCAGGCTTCTTCAAAGGCTTTAGTGAGGAAACTTTAAAAAAATCAATGGCCTTATAGATGAAGACAGTCTCCTACCCACACTTGACAAATGAGGAATATAAGAAGCAGGTGAACCTGTAGGTTGTCCAGAGGTGACAAAGTGGTTTTAGAACTGCAACCTCTTGAATCTTGTTCCAAACCCAAATTTTGTAGCCACACAACATTTTGCTTTTCCTCAGTCATCAAAAGAACATCTAAATCCTGAAAACTCTGTAATGACCTGGAATAATGGCTGAAGCACTCTGGCTTGCCTTCGATCCTCTGGTGACCTGCACTGTGCCCCCCTCCAGGCTCCTTGGTAAAGGTGACCTGGCACTAAGTGTTCCCTGCAGTGCCTACTGTACATGTGTCTTTCCTGAGCCTCCACTACCTGCTGCAGCAGTGGGAGAGAGGTGCACTGACTTCATTGTGAAGGTCAGGACACTCTGGGGGGAGGGAAGGGCAGCAGTGGGCGAGGAACCTACTTTGCCAGGTGGTTCATGAGCAGCTGCAACATCTGCCGATTCTTCTCTGGGAGCCGATGAACGAGGCTGTGGATCTCAGAGACTCGTGTCTCTTGGTTTTCCAGCTCTATGGAGGAAGGAGGTAATGTTTTATTAGAGTCACAGCTAAGTTACTAGACAAGACAAGACCAAGGGAAACTAAACCTTGGCACTAGAACAGGGAAGATGTTGTCGAGGATTTATGATCCTGTCTTGCGTGTGTGCTTAAGACCAGCACCTCTGGCTCTGGAAGGCTTTTCAATGTGTGTTCTATATCAGAGTTCATCCAAGTAATGACTGTGATGAAATGGAGCTGGTCAACTGCACACCCGGGGAAGGAACAAACACGGGAGCAGCTGGCTCCCTAGAGGGCCAACTTCATTTCAAGGAAAGAAGGAACTTTATGCACTTGTGAAGTGGTAAACAGATCTTATGTGAACATTACAAAGGTCTCAAATTTCATAATAACATATGCCGATGCATCAAAGAAATCAGCATTATGCTTAAGTTATGTATAATGTACCAGTCTAGTGGGAAGAAGCAGTGGAAGATAAAATATTTGAATCTTTCTGTCATTCTATAACCTATAATATAGCCTGTCACCTTTTGATTAAACTTGGGAAAGTGGTTTCATTACTCTGGGAAATAGATTGCTAATACCCATCATACCTATTTATAGAACTGATGTGAGGTTTAATTAGAGAACAGTTGCTATGGGTTTGGAATTTCTCTTGAGAAAGAATTCACATAAACACCATCTTCACTCCCAACTCTCTCCCATGCCTCTCTTCTCCTTGTTGAGAAGGACAAGCTCAAGTATATGAGGCTATCAGAACATTAGGTACTATAAAATTAGGCCAGTAGTAGTGACCAGGGTAAACAAACCCTAAAGGCTAAAAGGAACCAGACAGAGATACAAGCTATGGTCATCATAATACCAACAGCAGTCCTGCCAGGTTTAAATCTGATAGAGAATCTAACTGCCCCGTTACTGCTGTTCTCCCCACGTAGACAGATTCCAGTATACTTACGGTAGCTTGAACCTAATCCCTATGTATTTTAATACCAGTAATAAGAACTAGGGGCCTAGATGATATAGCCAAAGGATGATCAGAAGCTGTAAATGGAAGACATGGTGGAAAAGGACTGTGAAGTTACATAAATAGTGTCATACTCAGGGAAACACTTCCAATGCTCAATTCGGGAAATGTACAGTGTCTGATTCGTTCTGCAGAATTCTACTTTAAGGATGGGGAAAAAAAAAACCAAGAAGTTACAACTCCAATAATCAAAACTAGAAAGACAAATTGCTTATCTGTATCCCTCTCTCCTTCCTTCCACTCCCCTCTCTCCCAGCCTATAAAAACACCTTTTTCTCTTCCACTGTAAAGTTAAAGTGTAGCGAGGCCCTTAGCAGTCTTGATTCAGTTTCATTTTATTCTGAGACAGTCTCTTAAGCTCATATGCAGCCATTTTGCATGTAGATAATATTTATTTGGAGATTCTGAATATGCCTCAAAATAGAAAAATCTATTTTTTTTTCCCTTAAAACATTAACCATAAGACACTCACTTGCTGCTTTGATGAAACTCCGTTGAAACTGGTACATCATGAGTGGTCCTGGAAGCATCCTAGGATAAAATGTACAGACACACACAAGTCCGTGCCACAGTGAATGCTCACTCTTGTTGAGCAGCACCCTGAATACTGCAAACAGCACAGCACCTCTCAAACTCACAGAGCACAGAGAAGCAGCAACCCTCCAAGGCAGCAGTACTGACTGAAAACATGCGACATTTCACCTGAAATTCTCAGCTTCACATTTTCTACACCTCTTCCCCACTGACAGCACCTTGTTATGTCATCAAGGCTCAACTGGACTCATTATCTTTCTTCCATCTCCCAAATACTGGGTTACAGGTATTTGCACCACTCTGCCCCTCTCTCTTTTTTGAAAGGGATAGCTACAACTAAGCACCAGCTGGGGAGCAGCAAGTGCTAATGCAGAAGTCCCGCACAAACCCAAAGACCTCCTTTCAGTCAGTGAGTCATTCATGAACAAGAGCACTTGAGGACATGTCTGAGAAACGAACAACTAGCCGCATATCTGCTGGCCTGAAACTCTCATTTCCCCAGAAGCTTGCTGTTGAAATCAGTGCTTCTAGAAACTCCATAAAAATTTGATGTCTTGCTTCCAAGAAGAATATTACTTCAAAGTACCAAAGGGTGATAGGACATTGTACCTGCTGTATGTGAACATGACTGACTACAAATAAGCTTTCTCTGATAATCTAAATAATAAGCAAACAGACTTCATCATTGTGGCTCAAATTTCATTTTCTCGGCTTCCCTAGATTCCCTAACTCGACTCTTAGTCACCCTTGCACTGCATCTCACTTGTTACACTGCCCCAAATAAACCCTGTGTTACCAACTCCCTTTCTGTGACCTCTTTTGCTGCCTAGCCACACGAATCCTCATAAAGCCTGTATAGAGGCTTATTCAACTCATAATTCCAGTTCTCCTCTGTTTAAGACTACAACCCACCTTCTGGTATAACTACAGCACGGAATTACAGTGTTCCTACTGAGTGTGAGCGTGTGTGGGCATGTGTGTGTGTGTGTGTGTGTGTGTGTGTGTGTGTGTGTGTGTGTGTGTGTGTGGAGAGAGAGGTGGGGGGAGGCTGAGATGTAAGCAGTGAGTCAATAGTCCAAATGAGAGATAGAGGGGAGCAATGAGGTTGTACATAATAGTACAAGGTAATATTTCCTTCTCTCTCTCTTCTCTTTCCCTTCCCTTTTAATTCAGTTATCCACACCAGAGAAGATTAAATAGCAGTTTCCAAATGGCAATTTCTCAACATCTACCTTCTCATTTTTAAGGTCCATTCCAATATATTCTGTGTAAAACAAAACAACAACAACAACAACAACAAAACCAGTTACAATAACCTGGGAATGTAATCAAGTCGGCTCAAAGGAGTGGCATATGAGTTTTTGTTTTCTTAACGGATCATTCAGAGAAGGCCACGGTTTACTGGTATGTCTAAGGCTAATAATCTTAATACATCTCATTAAGAGCAGGGCTTTCTAAATTACTCAGGGCACCATTGCACAGTGACAGCCCATCAACCCTGGGCAATTTATGATCAGCCTGACCAGCTGAACTTATTCTCCCACACAGAAGCTGTTCCTCATCTCATACGCCCACCTAGCAGCTCTCTGGAGGCTTCAAATAAAACTGCTTTCTTCCTACCAGCATGCTAACTAGGTGGCTTGCAAGTGGAAATCCCACCTTAGGTAGGTCTTCAGAGCACTGGTGACGGTCTTGATCTCCCATTCGGCACAGATATCAGTTTCTGTCTCAGAAGCTGCTTTGGGGTCTAAGATGAAGAAAAGACAATGAACAAAACAGAGCACAAACATACTAGCAGCAAATATTCATATACGAAAGCACTCAACAACATCTCTAACTAGAAAAATGAAAATTGAAGTGTTTTTTTTTTTAAAGACATTTTGTTTTGCCTATTGCATCAGAGAAACATTCAAAAATCCAAATATCTCCTTAGAAGGATATGCTGAAATTCTTAAGTTTCTGGAGGCAGCTGATATCAATGCAACAGACTAAAAAGAAATTTGACGACGTGTACATTTGAGAGTCTGGAAATGCTCAGATCCTCCATTTTCCACTATTTCCCCTCAGGGAATAAGACAAAGCGTGAGCCAAGCCGCCGACCAGACACGTGCAGCATACTCTCTTCTTCAAACAGTGGGGAAAATGAGAGAGCCTAAAGGTCTAATCAGAGAGGAATGGTTATGTGACTGCCCGGTTAGAATTTTATGTTGCCATTTATAGGATGCTGATGACTTCTGACATGGGAAATGTTTATTAAAACATTTAAAAAGGCTAGAACACTTTCAAATAATATTAATGATATTGTTAAAATGGTAAGAATTGTGGATTTATATTTTCTGAACTGTGTATGGCTTGATTCTATTACTTTCATAGTATTTTGTTCAATTGACTTAAGCCCACCTTAAGTACCGCGAGTACCACCATAATTTCACTGGCTCCCAACAGTGTACTTCAGCCTCCTCCTGAATGCATCTTTAAGTGGATGTATTTTAAGTAAACACATTACTAAAAGAGAAAATCCATGTAGCTGTCCCTTGTAGCTGTCCTGTGTGGCACACAGACAGACAAGGATACAAGTCAAGAGGACCAAATGATGAACAGTTTCGTGGGTCATCAGGGACCACTGTCACTGGCAAGATGGGTCCGGTCACATACAAACGGGCTAGGGAGGCAGCAGAACCTTTAGGTGTGTGGAATCGAAGTCCTCCTTCCCTCATCCTCGAGCAGCCTCCTGACCAAGATGTGTCCAGCAAGCTTAGCTCACAGTCTCTTCCCTTTCTGCACAGTGCCTCATTTTCAACTGAGACTTTCTCTTTTATTACTCTTTCTAGGGTCTGGAAATGAAGTCAGGACAGACAGCTCAAAGCACAACTCAGGGCACTGAGAACCGATTTGGGATGGTTCAGGACCTGCCAGACTCTAGTCACTACAAAGTCCAGGACTCTTCTAGGAGACGAGCTGCTATTTGCTGTGCTTGCTGCTGGGAGGTTATATAAGAGACAAGAGCTGCCATGAAGAGCCTCATAGAAAGCCTTAGTCAGAAAAGAGAGACAGTGAGTCTGCATGACAGGCCAGTCCTCTACCCTTATGGCTGAACTGGCTTAGATCTTAGACTATTCCTGAACCAGTCACAGGGACACCAGAGAAGTGGTGTGCCTTTAATTGGTTGTCCCTAGTTCTTATGTCCTGCCTTTTGAAAGAGTAAGGATACACAGTGGTTGAGATCTGCTTTTCCAGTTGGATATTTAAATGACAAGCCAGGTAAAGAGAGACTGAACCCAGACTACCTCTTTCTCAATAGTTCCCAAGATTGAACACCAATCAGGAAGTCTCTGCCTACGGGGCTAAGTGCATGTCTACTGGGAAAGGAGATGAGTCACTGGGCACACTTTTCTGTTTAATGAGAAAGAACCCACATTCATCCTAGTGGGATGAGGTCAAACGCTCATGAATGGCTTAAGGATTTAACCTGTAATTCCCAAGAAAGAGCACAATTCCAGCTGGTCCCTACTATGCAAAGTGTTCCACCAACACATATTTACAGAGGAAGCAGAGGGAACTTTAGCTCACAAACTTTGCAGCTCCTAAAGGGCGGATGCTTGTGAAATGTTCCCACCCGACCATGGGCAATAATCAAGACTTTCTTGTTGCATGAAACAAACAAGGAAGAACCATTTTCATGGAATGATAAATGCCACAGACTTCTATTAGATCAAAAAGTCCTAAAGGTTTAAAAATGAGATTTTCCTAGTGTCCTGATCTCTGAGACTTTGGATCTTTTCCTTCTCTGTCACTGGAATCTTGCTGCTCCTCCTGCAGACTGACAGAGACACCAGACTGCAGAAGCCGATGCCTCCCAGCACTGTGCTTGGCATGACCCTCTTTCCCTCTGTCCCCAAGGTGCATGAGCACTGCTACACTTTTTGGTTTCTGGATTCAAGACAAATGTTACTGTACATTTTTCTGAGGAACAATCCAACTTCTACCCAAGAAAGGGGAGCATGAAACAACACCAACAGCCGCTGGCAGGTCTGAGAGTTGTGAACTGTTCCATGAACCACATTTAGCAAACTAATCATTAGCTTCCACTTATTCGAGCTCTGTAACCATAGGAATATTGCATAACATTAGAGGGATGAGAGTCAAATTACAGTCCAGCTCAAAGGCTTTTTATAGCGCTGATGAGGCAAGGCTCATAACTTGAACGTGTCTGGTTTAATTCATTTAATATCCAAACTAAATTGAATATAACCTCCCAAATTACCCCATTTCCAGAAAGAGTAGCCTGTTTCTACCTCCTTCCCAAGGCTCCCTTTGTCCTGGTGGCGTCAGAGCATCTCTGTGGCATTGTCTTCAAAGTCTGTAGAAGGCTGACATTCCTCCCCACCCCACCCCTCAGACTCTGCAGAGCTTAGTACGACAAGCAAACCCTGAGAGAGTAGCACAGTTGAAGGGGGCATGTGAGCAATGAGCACTGACTAGGTCTTCTCCTTCACCCACTGCCATCTGAATCCATAAACTCCGGGGACACAGAGTGGAAGGAAGCTATGCTTCTAACAGGAGGTTGCCTTAGGTCACCCCAAACCAGTTTCTAAGAACCACTTTGTACACCGACAAAGAAAGAAACTCAAAGTCACTATCCACAAGCTTATATTTTCCCCAAGTAACACATTATACTGTATGCAAATTAAGTATTTTCCTCTTTGGCTAGGCTAATGTATACACTTAATTTTTAAAAAAAAATTAGTAAAGGCTTGTGAGATTAGTTAATGGTTAAGGGGTTTGATATGCAAGCATAAAGATTTGAGTTCATATCTCCAGCACCTACATAAAAATCTGGGCATGAAGGTATGAGCCGGTTAATCTGCTGGGGAAGCAGAGACACGAGGATTCCTGGAGTTCACTGACCAGGCAGGCAGTCTAGTGGAATCAGGGAGCTGTGGATTCAGTTGAGAGATGTCTCAAAATGTCTCAAAAATAAGGTAGAAAAGTGAGGGAGGAAGACACCCCACATCAACTTCTGGCCTACACACATACATGCAAGGGCATCTACTCATACACACATGCAGATACTAACATACAGCATGCACACAACAAAAGGGGGGAACAATGGAAACCTAGTCTGCATTAAACAGTAAATCTTTTCTACAGTACAGGCAACAGCTAATATCACTTTTTGTATATATCCCATCTCTATTGGTCTTCTTTTTAGGAAACAAATGGTCTGGTTGCACAAAAAAAGGCCTTGGGTTTCATCCTCAGTTCCACAAAACAGAAATAGAAGCACATGACGCGTCTCGTTTTTTTTATAATGCTTTTTTCACTTAACAATTCCCTATAAAAATATTCCACATTCGCACATGAATATATGGTCTTTCAAGTACTTCATTTTATGTATATACCATTCTTGACTTAATGTCCTCTTTTAAAGGAAATTGTGGCTATAACCTTGTTGGTGTGATAAACACGGACAGAAACTACTGTTTCTTCGCAGATCTTCCTTGCAGAAACAATTCCTGAAAGCGGACTTTCTGAATCAGAAATATGTGCCTTTTAAGTTTCTGAAAATACTCCTCAAGCTGTTCTCTGTGGTTTCAGCTTGACTACTTTTCACACCCTCATAACAACACGTGGTCAGACTTTGATCTTTACCAGTCAAAAATGTTTGTTTGTTTGTTTTTAAGTTTTCTCATTGTTTTGATTTGATTTTTAACAAGGAGGACAAATGCAGAGCACTCTTCTGTATGTATGTGTTTAAAGTAAACATTACTGAAATAATGTCCTACAACCTTACAGTTCCAGTCAAATAGCTACCACCATGACCCAGATACTCTGTCACCCCAGAACTCCTGATGCTCCACTAAATTCCACCCTCTCCCACCGCCTCCCCACCACCACCCCGGCAATACTTGCACAAAGCATAACACTTCTGAAATCCAACCACGTTGTTACATGTACAGTAGCTTAATCCTTTTATTACTGGGTTGTATTCAGTGTTCTGGATATGCCATAATTTGTTTATCCATTCCCTAGATGATGGACATCTGGGTGCTTTCCAGTTGTGGCTGATACGAATAAAACTACTACAAACATTTGCTCAGAGGCTTTATATGGACTACGTTTTCATCTGTTAGGTAAATGCTTCATCAAAAAGCAGGACTAGGTCAAAATCTACAAGAGTGGATGAAACTATAAGAATGTTTTCCATTATATGAAGTGGTCAAATTGTCTTCCAAAATGTTAGGACCATTTGCATTTCCACCAACAGATTGTGAGAGCTCTGGCTACTTCACATCCTTTCGACGCAGGACACGACCAGTCTTCACCTTAACTTCAGCTATCCTTGTAGTACATCACTTTTCAAGTTGTAGCACTTATTGGCTGATGATGCCAGCTGTCTTTTCACCAAACACAATGGTGTGGGTCATCTTTCCATGTGGTATTTGTTTTTTGTGTATTTTCTTTAAGCAACTGTTCTTTTCAATGTTTTTGTATATCTTAAAAATTGGGGTGGTTGTCTTAAGAATCAAGAGTTTTTAAAATATATTCTAGATACAATCCCTGATTATATACACATTTTATAAACACTTTCTTCTGATCTGTAACATCTTTTCTTTTTGGAAAAAAAAAATTTAAAAAGTATCATGGATTGAATCTTGGCCCTCATGCATGTCAGGCAAGTACATACCATTGAGTCACATCTAGTCTTTCTTGCATTTGTTTTGTCTTGAAACAGGGTCATACTAAGTTGTCCAAGCTAGCCTTGAACTTACTCTGGAGCCAGACTGGCCTTGAACTTGTCATCTTCCTGCTTCAGATTTCTAAATAGCTGGGGTTACAGGTTGCACCAGTAGGTCTACCATGAATAATATCTTTTTTAGAATTTTTTTTTAATTTAGATGAAGTTCAACTTAACATATTTTCCTTTAATAGTTCTTCCTCGTATTCTAGTTAAGGAAGCTCTTTAAAAACAGGGTCACAGAGACATTTCTTCTGTGTTTTCTATTAGAAGGTTTACAGTGTCAGCTCTTAAGATAATTTTCACATATGGTATCAGATGAGAGTTCATTTTATCTTCCCTTATGTGGATGAAAATTATAGTATGTATTTGTTTAAAAGACTCTTTTCTCCAGTTAATTATCCTGACCCTTTATCCAATATCCAAGTATGTGCTGGACCTATTTCTGGTCTCTTATATTTGCTGAATTGATCCACACATCTACCCTTCCAAAATACCACCGTCTTGATCTAAAAGTGAGCCCTGTTTTGTTGTCTATAAACTGTCTTTTGCTAAACTCATCTTGAGCCTTTTATGCTCTCTATCTCAATAACATATAGCTGAAAACGCAGCTTCTATGTGTATACTACCCTCTCTGTATATCGGACTTCATTTACCCCTTGTGTCATTCCAAGACTAGTTTAATACTTAGCAATTTGAAAAGCAAAATTGGTTTCTCTATTTTCTGACTATAAAAGTCACAGACCTTAAAAACTGTAGCTTCTTCCCATACATAGTGTCTCAGAACCCGAAATACACCCCCAACTATTTGTGCTTGGACACCCAAAAGCTTTTATTGTCTGGGGTCTCTGTCTTAGAGCTTCCTGCAGTATACTAATAGGCAAGGATGATGACAGGCACAAAACCAGGGCAAGGCGAGCCTCCATCTGTGATCTCCCTTCTCTGGGAACTCAGGATCCATGGCCCACAAAGCCCTGCCTTGCTCCCAGAGCCATCCCTATCTCGGAGCCTGTCATCATTTGTCTGCTCTCTTCACTAGGGGTAGCTGAGGTTTGCTTTCTTTCTGTTCCCCTGCTTTCTCCTTGAAACAGTCCTCAGTCTGAGCTGTTTCCACTCATCATGGTATAGGCTTCAGGTCTCAGAAGTCATCATAAAGAATTGCCCAGCCTTGTGGACCTCTTCAAAAATAAGCCCTCACCTGATTTTATTTGTGACAATGTGTGAAAGGGTGTGGGGAATGCAGGCACAGAAGAAAGGAATGCAGACCTTCCAGGTTCCAGATGGATATAGGGAAGGCTAGTTCATGGCTGGAGAAGGGCAGGGGAGAACATTGCCTGTCATAGGGTGATTTGAAACCCTGTTGTTTAATACCTCCCTTGTGTTCTCTGCAGTTCTAAGCCAGAGGGAAGTTACAGCATCTGAGGAGAAAAACAGCAATGCTAAATTTGCATTTCTTTGCCATCATAGTGAAACATTAATAAAGACACAGAGAAGAAATGGATACAGCAAAATCATAGAAAAGTAGTGTTTTAGTTAACATCCTCCTGTTGCAAAAGGTAGAGCTCAGGTGAAGGCCCAGAGAAAGACTTTGAGAGCGCCATGGCTTTCAGCATAGCACATGTCATCCTGGGGAAGGAAGTCAGGCCTCTCTCCCTTCCTGCACACCTGGAGGGAGGCTGCCTTCTGCAGGCCTACAGCAGCCCTGAGAACAGAACCCAGGCAATGAAGTAAGGCCAGGCGGCCATGATGAACGAACACCTTTATAACACGATGAATGAATTCAGAAGGGAAAAGTCAGCAGGATATGGTGGTACATACATGAAATCCCAACGCGCCAGAGGTGGAAGCCAGGGCACCAGGTGTTCAAAGTTGTCTTTGGCTTGGCAGCGTATATATACATTGTGTGTATGTGTGTGTGTGTGTGTGTGTGTGTGTGTGTGTGTGTGTGTGTGTGCGCGCGCGCGCGTGTGTGTTTAGTGAGTCTGGCATCAACTGGCTACATAAGAGACCAATCACAAAACAAAAACAAACACAAAAGAGGCAGCAGGTAGTCTCTGAAGAACCAGCAAAGAAGAGAAGAACCACAGGCTCTGGGTTAACACTTATATAATCCAGTTCTTTTAAGATCTTAAGCAAAGACTGGGACCAGGAGAGATTATCCAGAACTATGGAACCACAGAAAATAAGATTAATGACTGCGTGAGATCTGGCTGGCATCTCATACAACAGCCTTTCAATGCCATAGAAGAGAGTGACTCTGAAGTAGGATTTAGGAAGTGACTACAGATCTTGGGAGAAGTCGGCAGCAAAGAGCTTTAAGCTTCCTGTAAAAGCCTGTACGGTCTTGGTTGGTATAGAATACAGAGAGCAAAGCAACTGAAATCATTCACTCCGTAATGTAAAGGAAATTCATAAAAAAGTGGACACCAGGAAATGAGCCATCAAAGCGAGACACAAAATGCAATAGTAAAGGTGATGGCTGAAGGAGCAAAACAGAGAGCCAAGTGTGCCAGCAGACACTGCAAATCCAATTACAAAATCGTGTTGCCAATGACAAGAACACAACAGTAATTAACAGAGGGTTAAATAAAGTGATAGATTTGATTGTGACAGATTTCAAGCCTGAAAGTACCAAGAATAAGGCAAACAGCAAACCCCACAAGTAAGGACTGAGGATCATGTGTTCCTGAGACTCAGGTTTCCAAAGCAACACAAAAAGGAATCTGTTCTTTAAGAAAAATACCTCTAGAAGCTCCCTCATGGACCCAGTAAGTATTAGACGTGATTGCATGTGATATGTAAAATAGTTGAGAGTGGAAATATTTCTCATTATGTACTTATCTGTCAACAGTATTCATCTGTGAGGAAAAGGAGAGTTTGCACTTTATATGGATATAATCCAAATGAATAAATAAAATAAAAAATGAAAAAAAGTATTTTTGGAAAACAGGTAGGGGTGTGTGTGTGTGTGTGTGTGTGTGTGTGTGTGTGTGTGTGTGCGTATCTTGTGTGCTGTTGATCATGTACAGGATTCAGAAGACAGTTTGTGGGAGTTGGTTTTTTTGTTCTGGGGTTCAGTCTCAGGTCCCCAGACTTGGCAGCAAGTACCTTTACTTGCTGAGCTATATCGTCAGTCCCCAAATGAACTTCAAGAAAGACAAAATGTCTCCTAGAATAAGGTGAGTCTCTTAAAATATAATTCTCATCAAGAATAAGGAAAGACAGATCAGCTTCATAAAAACCTAAAACGTAGGACAAAAGAAAATGGGAAACAAAAACTTAAGACATAAAAATCTAGATAAAATGCTGCTAATATAGCTTCCAAATCTAAAACTTACATTAAAAAAATGAAACAGAATTTAGAAAAAATAATGCTAAGAATAAGATTAGACATGTAATTACTTCTGTCAGAGCTACTAAACATGTTCAAATATCCAACTTAGTCCAAAACCAAAGAATGCAAGACTAAATTTAAGGGAAATACATCTTTTATGTGAATTATTTATATGAAAACCAAGTACTACAGAGCATGGCTGTTGTGGGAGACAGGACACTCCTCTTTTGCTTGGTGACAGCAGGTAAGAGGCTGGAACCATCCACAGAGCTTAACCAAGCAACTCAACACTGTAAGGCAAACTGTAGGAAAGAAGATGTATGAGCACTTCTTAACATGCGCAGGCTCTCAACTCAGCAACCCTCATGCACTGACTCACTCCATCATCCCGTGTCTATGTTGGCCAGGCTATTACACAGAGCAGGAGACAGAAGAACAGGCCTTTGAAATCATTTGTCTAACGTGAACTATCTACTTCCAAAGTGCAAGCTGTTCACCTCTGCTACCTCACCTCACAGGACACCCATGTGAGTGCTTTCCAGAATGCCAAGGAACTGCACAAGAGCAGGAGGCTGATTCAGGGACTCTGGTGCATCTACAAGAAGTACGCAGCAAGAGCAACACACAGGAGGACTTTACATGGAAAAACAGACACTACAGTGCTGTGTGAATACAGCCTATTAAAAAGCCTAGAACATGCACTGTCACTGTGTGCCTGGTGCTGTATGCTATACTTACTCGCTTACTACATGCTAGTGTATATGGCTGAAAAGAGGCTGTGATGAAAAGGTCTCTTATTCTATAAACAGTCAATAAAGGTTGTCTCTGGTTGAAGGATCATGCTTTTTCCATTTTTCTGAATTCTCACCAATGACTATTCATAATTTTAAATCAGAGAAAAGAATTGCTTAAAATATATTGAAGTGGTGGTGGTGGGAGATGGTTCATTGTACTGAACTTGCCTCCAAGCCTGATGACTTGTGTTCCCCCTGGGGACAAGCATGGTGGAAGAAAATTGACGCCCACACATTGTCCCCTTACCTCCCTACACACACACACACACACACACACACACGAAATGTAGCGAGGAAAAGGAAGAAAAACAGACATGTAATGAGTAACAACATAGCTGGAGTCTCTCTCTCTCTCTTTTTCTCTCTCTCTGTGTAAGAAAATTTGTAAACATTTATCCACACTTAATAGTCTGGGGCAGGGACAGTGCATATATTCTGTTTCAGGGAATCTAAATGTTACTGCCCATAGACTACCTTCCTCTGTTGCTAGGAGGAAGTAACCAGGGTAGCTCTTGGCAGGACACTGTGAAGTGCAATGGACACTGCAGTGGCTATGAGGAATTCTAACAAACTTTCTTAAGAGACCCTGACCAGTAAAACAAAGACATTTTCAACATACTGGCTCTCATGTTCCCCATCCCACCTATAGTCCCCCAGGGAATTAAGAATACAAAAAATGAACTAGTGATCAAAGTTAGTGTCTGGTTTTAATTCTAAGCCTTATTTGCAATAACAAAAATGCACAAACCAGCTTAGGAGAGCCCTGGAACAAGTAGAAGCAGTTATGTCTGCGTGTAGTTGGGTAGGAAGACGGTGAGACAGAGGAGAGTGAGCGGGGATGTGGTTCTCCCTGAGCCCTGAAGGGTTTGCAGCTTAGGGCAGAATGTATTCTATGCCTTCGACCAACCAGACCAGTAGTGGTACCAGGAAGCGAGGCATGCCTGGACCCAGTGCACTGGCCTGACGACAACTGAAAGATGCCAAGATGCCTTGACCGACAGGGAGACTCAGAGGTCCGAGTCTCAGTATTAGGTCACACATTACACTCTGGTCAGCTCTACCCCTGGTAGAATCGTTTAGATTCCAGTCTATGTGGAATGTCCTCCTGGCAGAGCAGCTGGCCTTGTGACTGTCAGCCGCTAGTTATTATTCTTTCACGACATTCTTCAGATGGTCATGGTTACTTTCCTCTATACCTAGGACAACTAAGAAGAGAACAGGAATAAGACCTTGCTAGAGGGCTGTTGAGAACACTGATTAGATCCATCGCCTTTCAGAACATCTCTTTTGCCGGAAGTGGATCTCTTTAGACTAGCAGTCTCCTAAACATTGCATTTCTTTTCAATAGTGTCACCTCACAGTATCGTCTCTGAATTCTGTGTGAAGCCTCGTCTTGCTGGTCTCTCTACACAATTGGATATTGAGCTGCAGCTCTTTAGTCCTACATGAGGCATTCTCTACCTTACCTATTGCCATCTTTCAGCTCTCTCCATGATCATATACGTACACCACATTCTGTTAGGTTGTTCACCTAATGCTAGAATCTAATCTTGCGACTTCTGTGTTAGACGCACTTCATTAATAAGTAATTACCATTACTTCAGGAAAGCATTCTTCCCTTTTTGCATCAGTGAACCTTCCCAGTCCCTGAACTTCCATGGGCTAACCTTATCCCTACCCTCAGGCCCAGACATAGGCACAGGCTCCAGGCCATCTGTGTCCATCTGTTGAAGATAATGTGATTGGCTCTAAACTGAAAAGTTTATCATGTGAATGGCTCACATTGGCCAATCAGAGTCCTCCCTGTGGCCTTTTGCCAACACTGTCACCCGAAAGACACTCTTCTGAGTGATGCAAGCTCCATGGACTGCAGTGTCTGGGTCTATCTGGGACACTCCCAGAGACAGCAAAGCCAAGGCCAGAAAAGGACACAGATAATGAGAAGCTAGAAGAAAGAAGGGCTTGTGGTAACAATGGCCCCAGAGTCCCTGGACCCTGCGTGCAGCGGTCATCTTGAATGGAGCAGCTATATAGGCAAATGCCTTTTTTTTTCTGTGAACTGCTCTAAGTTGTATTCCTGACTCTTCCCATAAAGCATGTAGCTTTACCACTTGGAACTTTTAATAGCATATTATTTCCTTCAAGGAAAAAAAAGTTCCTAAACTCCTCAGCATGATATTCAGGTTTGTCAGCAAAAAAGACTGCCTTAGCTCATCACTGCTAACTGTCCTCTCCCAGCCTCAGATAGCTCTCTCAGAATAATCCCACAGCATTGATAGCCTCTGCCTTCACCCTAGACACCCCACCTGTGCCCATGTCATTGCTCACATCCGTTCAATCTGAATTCTTCTTTCTCCTTCACTATTCCATCTCCAGACCCAGGTCATAGTAAGTGCTAACATCACGTGTTTATGTAACGGCTTTCAGGTACATTCATATCTTGCCCTACCAGGACTCTGTAGAAAGGCAGAAGCTCTTTCTAAAACTTACTATCAATGTCACCTAGCAATCTGTTCCAGACCCTAAGCAGAAATAAAAGACTGAAGGTTGACACCTGTTAAACTCTTAATTCTTCTTTATATTAGAATTTCTCAAAATTCTATCATAACATATATATAATATATGTTATATACAATATAACATATCAACATATGGCCCCAAAATAGTACTTTTGGGCACTTATCCTGTGAGAACAAACATATGCTTGCACAGAAATCCTCAGCTTAAATACCTATAGCAGCTTTACTCATAAAAGTCCAAAAGTAGAAACAACCCAGAAGTCCAGCAGCAGGTAAATGGCTAAACTGTGGTATGCCCAAACAGTGGAATACAACTCAGTAGTTAAAAAGAAATTAACAGGTAATTGATACATAAACAAGTTGATCAAATCTGGAAATAATTAAATTCACTTAAAAAAAAAAAAAGACTCAATCTCCAAAACTACATATTCTATTATTCCATTTATATAAAAGGTAATTTCAAAGTGAAGGGGAGGGGAACAAAAACAAAAGAATAAACTGTGGGTCACCAGCCAGGGTTAGGGATTATGTGTGTGAGGAGGTAAGGCAGGGAGTAAACGAAAGAGTACCACAAGGCCATTAAGGGGTGGAAACACTTTGCGCCTTGACGGAAGCAATGCTAGTATCCTGGTTGTGGTATTGAAATGCATCCTGGTAAGATGCTATCCTTGGAGAAAATTGATTAAAGGGTATGAAAGATTCATCTGTGTTGTTTCTTATAAGGCATGTGTATCTCATAATTCTCTCAAATTTTTTCAAAAATTGATTTAAAAAAACAGCTGTATCCCAAATCTGAACTAAAAACTGGACTGCAAGTGTAGGAATGCCCCACAGACACAGTGGTTTCAAACAGCAGGCCTCAGTGTAACTCAGAACACCATGGGGTCTTCAGCTTGTTCTGAACCTTATGAAGGAATAGACTTCCGCACATATGAAAGTCATTTTCAGAAACTGGAATGTCACAAGAAGTGACAAACACAGAGAAGGGTCCTTGCCTAAAACTCCGAGTTAGAGGCCTCGATGGGAGTTAATCTTCACGAGTACCAGGCTAGGACTTTTGTGGACATGGACAACAGCCACTGGTCTATGATATTTGATCTGTTTGCCATTTAGATCCATGTGACTCTTTGAAGCTGGCTGCATAGCTAAAAATACAGGATATCTGCAGCCTAGGCAACTTTGGCTCATGGATTTTGATTCAAACACTGAACATTTGGAGGTAGTGGCTTTCTATTTATACATCAGCCAGGGACAGAGGAGGCTCTACTGCTCAAGTGATGGCTTGAAATCTAGAAGCAAAGGGGATCTCAGGTTTTATCTGCATGCATACATTTTATCTGAGAGTCACACGACACCCCCAGTATCAGGAACATGAGGCCCTGGAGGTCCTCACAGGCTAGAAAGATGCCCTTTCTTGGGCACGGGGTGTGTCCTACTGAATACCTGCTCAAAAGAGGACAGAAGGAGTCATGAGCTATTAAAGACAGAGCAGGGTGTGGCAGTCACACGAGTGACCAGGCAGCACTTGGACTGGGGTCCTGAGTCCAAAGACTGGGTGTGGTGCTTGGTCCTACCATTTTATTTTAGTCTTGCAAAGGCCCACTCAGAGCCTCTCCTGATAACACTCACAGCCACAATTAGCAAGCAGGGCAGAAGATTTCTGGGCATTGGCACCTGCATAACCTACCCAAGAGGCTACCTGGGAACCCTGAAACCTTGCCTGCTGCACTCACCCATCAAGACACTCAGCAACTTCTGCACTCTGGAGTTGACCCCCACGATTCTGTAGAGTCCTTGTTCGTTGATTCCTGAGAGGAGAAAAGATGATGATTTAATTAGATGAACATTAGAACACGAGTCAGGCCAATAAGGTCAAATGCTCTTCTATTTTTCCTTCATTTTCTCTGTCCTTCTAAAAGCTGCTGTAATTAAAGTCTCCCATCACTCAGCCCAGCTCTTAGTGAAGGAGTGGGATTTGGTACAGCTGTCTAGGATTCATGGATGTGCTGCACACTCTGGCCCTTGCCTTAGCCTGGTCATCAGTGGGAAAGACACCCTCCTTTCTTGACAAAGGCAGGAGATGAAGATTTTTAAAGACACAAAATATATTATTTTAAAGATGTTGCATTTAACCAATTCTTAAATTTAAAAATCCAAAATGACATGACTTTAAAAAAAAATAATTCACAGAAGAAGATAAATAAGAAGATAAATTTTTACACATAGCATAAAACTACTGAAGTGTAATAATATTTTGCATCTTAGGAAATGTTTGTCAAGACTGAGAAATTAGAAAATCCATCACAAAGCAAAGGTGCTTATCCTGAATTACTTAAAGAAAGGTGAAACTCAAACTACAGAACTTCTGTTCACTGAAATGAATGGATTAGGACCACTGTGCCATTTACAAAAGTAGCAATCTGTATGCATGTATGAATGCATGTGAATGTCTGTGCCTATTCATGTGTGTGGATCCACATGCGTGTACATACATATATTGGCCAGAGGACAACCTCAGATGTCATCCTCAGGGTCTTTCATTGCCCTGGAGTTCACCAATTCAGCTTCACTTGGTGGCCAGTGAGCCCCAGGGATCTTCCGGTTTCTGCCTCTCCAGAGGCAGAGATTACAAGTCTATTTCACCATGCCCAACATTTTCACTTAGGCTTTGGGGATCAAACTTAAGGCCTCATGATTTATTGATAATCTATGACCTCAGCTGCAACAGGGACAGTTTGGACCAAGTGATTAGAAATGATTTTCTTCTTGCTGGCCCAAGACTATCTGCCATATTGGGTACCTCTAAGGAACAGATGTGCTTCCTCTCCAGTTCCCCTGTGAACTTCTTAATGTGAAAGTTCATATGACTTCTCTTACAGTGGATTCTTACGTGTGCATCATATTCAGAACTTCTTACGGTGGCCTACAAGGTCTACAAGCTACTGGTTTACAGTGATCACAGACCCTAAGAAGAGTTTTAAGTGAATAGGTTTCCCTCTTGGTTTGGGCTGATAAAAGTGGACAAGCACACAATCCCCCTTAAGCAGGTACTCATGCCTGTATGTACATGCCTCTGCCTAGGTTAACCATTCTATTCTCCTCATTTTCCTTCCCTTTCCTTTTTTTTTTTTTGTCTTTTCTGAGGCAATGTCTGACTCTATAACCCCAGGCTGGTCTTTAACTCTCAACACTGCAATCTCTCAGCCTCCTGACTAGTAGTATTACAGACTACTAAGTAGTATTACACACTGATTTTATCGTTTCCTTTTAAAATAAAAAGCAAACTTAAACACTTTAAAATTACCTTAGAAATATAAACTCTTTAAAAAACTTAGGGACTATACCTAAAGCAAATAGAAAATCGAAGGAAGAAAGAAAAAAAGAGTAGAGAGCCACTAGTACCACACTGAGACCTGGGCAGAGGACGCCAGCTCTGTAGACAACACAGAATGGGCTCAAGCAGGACAATTGTTTGTTTTTAAGATGCATGTTTTTAAGATGTTTTCACTAAATGCACAGAAATATGGGATGCCAAAAATATATTTCTATTTTTAGTGATTCACAATATTTTATGGCACAACCAACCTTTTTTGAAGTAGTTGAGGCATTTTGAGGTATTTCGTTACTTCCTGATTTTGCATTTTAACCACATCACTGTGTAAACATTCTTTTGGTTCAACATGACCAACATTCTTATTTTCCAAGATCAATTTCCAATTAGGTCTACTCAATGTTTTCCGGATATATTTTTTGTACTGTTGTCAACCTTTCTTAACTTTTTGATGAATGGAGTAGAGGAGAAATAATCAAATATTAAAAAGCACCCCCCCAAAAAAAAAACCTGCTTCTATATGTTAAAGTAACTACTTTGGAAAGAGAACTCTCATGAGACACACAGGCAGGGGAACTCAAGATGGTTTAGTGCTCCCACTGTTCCCACCTGTGTGTGTGTGCGTGTGTGTGTGTGTCCCTCTTCCTTTCTATTTCTCTACTAGTACAGTTCAACTCTAAAAGACAAAATATCTTTCAAAAAATAAAAAGGGCAAGTAGGTAGAAAGCTAAAGAATAAATAGATTCAATCTCTGACAATGGTTCTGATGAGTCTCTATGCTTAACAGCTTTTCTCAGAGCCACAATAGATGGGGTACAGAAAACTACAATGCCAGAGCTAAGGACCTTGGTTTGTGATAGACTGCAGTAAACCAGCCTCCCTTATCTCAATGCCCTTCTCCAAAAGACCTGGGAAACAACAATGTGGAGTAGGCAGCTAACCCCTTCCTTCTCTGTCTTTGACAGTTCTCAGGTCCAGGTTGGCAAAATAGAGACCATTCTCCTGGGGTCCACAGACTCCCAGATAACCCCTACAAAGAGAGTCCAGGGATCTAGGAACTAGCTGGTTCCTAGATTTTTATTTATTTATTTTCCCTATCATTGACTTTGCACATTTTCTTCCCTAATGAATGGAGACAACAAATCATAGTGGTATTAGCAGTACCTGAAACATGATCCAAAATCACAGATATTTTCATAACTTCTTACAATGTTACAGAAAACTTACAATGTTGCAATTTCCAGATTATTCCAGTTATGAGACCCACCACAAGTTGTTAAAGTGTTTGTTAACACAGAAGCCTATCTACCACTCTGTTACAGCTATGTTTTCATAATAACTGAGTTTCAGAACTGCTTTCCATAAGCCTGAGAACTCTATTCGTATACATGTAAGACATTCTCGTGATCAACCGGAGACGTAAATAGCATGAAATGGGTGGAGAACCCCTGCTTCAGACCAATGTGACCTGTAGGAGCAACCCTCAGTGGCACCAGGGCAGTTAATGAGTTACTTAGAATTAGAGGCAGCAGGTAGCAGGTTGGCTGCCTCACAGATGCGTGACCCTCCATGAGAAAAATGCCATCTGTTAGACTACTTTACCTCTGGTTTCCACCGCATGGATGCATTTCCTTATTATGCTGAAGCCAATGCTGTCCAACTGTGCGGCTGAAAGAACAAGAGAAGTGCAGTCAGGCCTTGTTGTGTGCAAATCAACCCACTGTAAGGTTTACACACTGGAAACCGACCACATGGTGTGGTCACCGGTTTTCTCTCCTTTCCCAGGCAAAGGCAAAGAAATACAAGTAAAATAATGATTTAAAAATAGGTGGAACTGATTGAGAGCCTATATGCTAAGTGTTCTGAGTGTATTATCTTATAGTTCTCACAGTAACATGGACACTATCCTCAGTTTCTGAAAAGAAATGGTAGCACAGAGTGACGGACACCTTACAGCTGGAGCCACAGGAACAACTGCTTGCAGTCTGCTCCTTAAAACAAATGCGAAGTGCTTTGAATAAAAACTGGGTAAAAACTGCTTTACCTAGATTATGTCTTGTAACTTCAGCAAATCCTCATGAATGATAGTCTTATTAGCCCTGTGTTACAGATTAAAAAACTAAGGCTTGGAAAAACTAAATATGACCAAAGTTTCTAAGTTCACATGTAGAGAGTTGCTCCAGGGACCAGATCACCAACTGCTTTAAATATGACTTTGAACTAAAGTATAATTCTGTTCTGGTGACTGGAAATGGAAAATCGAGGGGCGGTGATGAGAGAAAGAAAAGTGACCCAGGGGAGCACTGAAACAGCTGAGAACAAAGGAGCTTCCTGAGACCGAGCCCGAAGCAGGAGAGCCGCTCTCTGTAGCTCACCAGCAGGAGCAAGAGTCCTCTGCCTGCCCCCAAACCTACCAGTGTCACTCAGAAAATGAAACAACCCACAGAGACAATTTTTCCTAGGGGAAAACTAGTTTCTAAGTAGCAATAAAGAGGCTGGACAGCCACAAAAACTCAACCCCAAGCTTTGGTTATCCAGGAATACTTGCATGTAGCCTGTAGGAATCAGTTTGATCTCCTTGGACATCCTTGTCAACATTAGTAATTGTCTCTTTTCATTACAACCATTACACCATCCCGGTGGTATCAGAGCTTCTTCCCTGTGGTTTTGTTCTGCATCTGATGACTAAAGACACTGGGCATCTTTTCATGTGCATGGGACAATTCTCATTCTTTCATGAAGTACTGAGAAGACAGCCAGTGGGAAAGTATGTGTCAGGCAGGGAATTGTCTTTTTGTGCTTAAGGAACTTTCCAAAATATGTATAACTGTTACTCTGTAGTTAGCAGAAGCCCTTATTTCATTTTCTAAGAAGTGATTCAAGAGTATCTTTTCAAAGGCATGGTGGTCAGAAATCTGGGCAAAAGAAGTGCCATCGCGTGCTGAACTCTGGGAGCTGCTGGGATAGATTCCGCACTTGGGTGTTTTAAGATCAAGCTTGTGACCACTGTTTCCTTTTAAACACAGATGAACTTCATCTCAGACAACTACTTCCTTACCCTAATACATCAACAAAAGTTTTGGCCTCAAAAGAATTTGGCAACTGAGAGAGAAGGCCCCAGTCCTTAGATGACCAACCAGGTCAACTAGGAAATGCAGTGCAAATCATTCCTAAGCAAGTGACAAGTCGAAGAAAGAAATGCAATGGAACTTTCCAGATATATCCAAAAATAAAAATTAAATTTTACCAACTTATAACAATTATAACTATTTTTGAAAATGGCAAAGACGCCCCCCCCATTCAGTGTTCAGATTCGTTTTCCTTATGCTGGTGTAATTTCTCTAATTTGTTAAAACAAGCAAATCCCCTTGATACTGATGTTAAACTAAGTGTCTTACAGTTCACGCAGGTAATGCTGTGTGAAGAAGATATATACTCGTAAGTATATCTTAGTTGTCACATGTACACAGCATTTACATGCTATAGAGCCGAACAGGATGAGTTCAAGGTAACTCCTCTAGGTTTAGTTTATTACAGTTGTATATTGTGTTAACTACCTAGTTTTGTAAATAGATAAGATTATGTTAGGAAATGGAACCCACATCAAACAAGATTCCCGAGAATTCATGAAATACAGTTTTAGCAACCATTATTCTAAGTTTCTACACCGCCCTGCACTTTTCCATCTGTCTCTTTGTTCTCTGTCTCTTTCCTTACACACACACACACATACACACACGTTTGACTTCTACTGTCATCAACTTGAATTTCCTGCTGACATCATGATCGGGTTACTAATAATTAACAACTGCATATTATTTAACATGGACTAAGTATTACTAATGTGACAGGAACTCCATTGTATACATAAGCAGAACATTAGTTCTGATTTTGGCCCACTGGGTGCATAATCTAAGCAATTGAGATGTAGTCTGCAAAGCGAATTCCCACTAAAAGGTCTGGAACACTATCACCATGGAGCAGAGTTTGCAAATGACTGAGAAAGTAGCCTGCCAGATGGAAGCGGCTGTTCTTAATCCCCTCGAGCAGGTGATTCAGCCCATTCACTGAGCCAATGCTCAGAAAAGGTCAGGGATTTATTTGCAATTTCTGTATCCTTATAATCTCCAGAAATAATCTCTCATTAAATATCTACTAGGTTTGCATTATTCCCTTAATTTGACTTGCAATGAGTTGATGTGGGATCTGTGGCTCCCAGGCTCAGCATCCTGTGATGCAGTTAAAACTTGGCTTCTCATCCTCCCTCAGCCTCAAGTTCACTGGGCTCAGGTTCACATCAGCAGCACACACTGATGCATTATAATTAATGTTAGCAGAGTGCACACAGATGACACAGGCTGACCTCCCCGTTTAGAAAGGTGCCCCCATCCAAACTTTCATCATAACCCTTGAAGCCTTGTTTCTGTCTCTTCTTTTCAGAGAAAGGAAAGGACCAGGGTCACACAATTCCACTTTGTAGAAGTACTGCAAGAATATCGGAAAACAGAAGAGGTGGGCACATGCTCAGTCAGCTTGGTGCGTTTTAGGGCAAACTCAGAAGGGTACATGACAGTGGTGCGGGTTTGGGTTACTGTGCAAATATGAACTTCAAGGGGAGGAGGAGGTAGGTGAATCAGGATTGCTTTACTACAGTGGGATGGTAAGAAGGACACAAGGTAAGGTACAATCAACTCCTTTTCTTGCCTAAAAGGTGGAGACTGCTGGTCCAGATAGAAAGACAGAATTCTACCATAACTACCACTATGGTACTGTGATTAAAAAAAAATAAAAATACTGATGTAAGTTGCTGGTACCTAAGATGACTTCCTCTCATCTTTAAAAGAATGGTGGTGGTGGTGGTGGTGGTCTATGTGTGTGTGTCAACTCTAACAAAGCCATGAGCATCCTTCCTTTTCACCTCTCTTTCCTATCCAAATTATCACCAACTTTCCATCCTTCTCTCAATATTTCTCTATTTTGTCTGGCTTTCTTCATCACCACTGTCTGGTTCCGATACAACGAGAGACATGTTAGGGTTAAAACATTGAGTAAATAAGAGGGCTTGCCAAGGAGTATGAGCTACCCACGCTGACCTGATAAGAGGAAGTACAGGGCTAGGGAGGACAAAGGTGGTCTCGGCAGGCTCTCATCTTCTCTGAAAGACCCAGTAAGAGCATGTGCAAGGCACTGTTACCCTTTTCCCTAGTAAACTTCTCAACTTTTGAGTAGTTACATCTTTAAACATATTCTAACATCTAATACATCTAACTAACTGAGTGAACTATGTGTAAGCACAGATTCTGAGAAAGCCCCTGACTATTGGGAGACTAGCCAGCCCACACCACACCAGGGGTGGCTAAGAGGAGGAGAAATGGTAGACCAAGACTTCTAAGTTCAGACACTAGCAGCAGCCCTTTGAGGCTGCTGCAGACTGGTGTGCTCTCCACTCTGGACGGAGTACTCCAATTTTGCTTTCTTAAGTGCTGAAATAAAACTTGACTGTGTACTTGCTCTGCCAATGTCCCAATGTGCATTCTTCTCTTTTTAGAGCCCAAGAACTGAAACTACTGCTGTGCTTGGGACCAGAAAGCATACAGGGGGCAGTAGCATATGTCTTCTCATCCATAGCAATAGCTCTGTTATCTGCTGCCAGGGTGACTGCAGCAACCTCTGAGCCAGTCTCTTCGTATTTCTTCTTGCTTCCTACTATCTTCCCACTACCTTGTTGTACCCATTCATTAAAAAAAAAAAAAAATGTTGCCTCACTACTTACTATCAATGACACACTCCATCAACCTAGTTTTCTCTTCTCAACCTTGGCTTATCCTACTGATTCTCAAGCAAATTATATCCATTCATTTCTAAAAGGACGTACATGACTTATTACACTTACCACATTAATCATCTTTTCTGGGTCAACGCACCCACTAGGTTTACTAGGTTACATACCTTTACCCCAACAACTCAACTCCATGCACAAAGTATGGCTATCTCTCTATGAGCCAGACCCGTTGTTTTAGGCTTTCAACACAAAACCAAAGTGCCTTTGGCCCATTTCTTGCTTCAAGGAACTGCTTTCGCTCTTATTCTTACGCTTCACCATTATTGAAACTTACAGCTCATTTATTCAACCTATAGCCTTGGCAGTATGACTCACCATCAACACTGCTCAGGAAGTAACCTGAATCCTGAACATGAACCAGCAGAGCCCTGTGGCCCAGCCTCGGTGTGCTTCTCCAGCCTCCTCAGATGCCAGTCCCCCGGCTCTCAGCAACTCACCACACTACACTGGCTTTCTAGGAGCATCTGGTCAAACACGTTCTCCAGTCATTGCATAACCAGTAAGTCTAACCTAAGTCTCTTGGCTCAATTAATGCAGAAGTCTCTTCAAGTATAAATTCCTCAAAAAAGTCTCCTTAATGCCCCCAGCTTAATACTCCACTGCGTCTCATCAACCTCTTTCAGAATAGACTACACAACTGCCAAGTTTATATTTATTTGTGTGACTCTATGAAAAATAATGGCCAGGAAAGAATTAAAGTATGCAATCATGAAGACAATGGTTCATAAGTATCTCTACTTATTTACTTCAGTTACTTCTGTGTCTCCGTTACTGTGTACTACAGTGCTGAACATGAAAGGAGAACAGTAGAGAGAATCTGTTCACTTTGGATTCATGCTTAAGTAAATTAGCAACTGGATCATGGGGAGTTGCTGAGATGGGGAATGGCATAGTCAATGACCTTTTACATTCTTAGTGATAAATAAACCCTATGAGAGTAGAGAGTTATTTAAGCTTCATGTCTTTGGATTTTTCATCCTTTGTGAAGATGTAATGATGATGAGTATGATGAGGATTAGGATGATGATGATGGTTTGTTTTTTTTTTTTCAAGGCAGGATTTCTCTGTTGTAACTCTGGCTGTCCTGGAACTCACTCTGTACCAGGCTGGCATCGAAATCACAGAAACCCGACTGCCTCTGCCTCCTGAGAGCTGGGATTAAAGGCATGCGCCACCACAGCCCAGCCCTAAAGATTATTTTTTTAATGGTCTGATCTAATCACTTCCTTCCTGTATGAATACAAAATGATGCTGATGCACAACCAAAACAATGAGTCCAAGGGAAGGGAAAAACAAAACTTGTGCTGGTCAAAGTAAGCAACAGAAGGGACAATTATGTGTGAGGGAACACTTACACATTCAGAGTGAGGACCAGTGAGGTTCATGCCCCTTCTGAAATCATATGAAGACCCAGGAGTCCAGAGCTCCCTGGACTGTTATCTTTGTGATAGCAGCTATTAGAATCTTCCAGTGCAACCCAGGAAACACTGGCAAAATGTTCCTCAATCATCTAGACATAAACTCTGTTTTAGAAATTTCCCACAATTTTAAGCAAGACCCCAGGACCCCTTCCTGCTCCACCGTTCCCCATATCCAAAGCTAGATTTTCTCTGCTCCCTGGCCAGCATGCATTCAGAAAATGAAAACCAATTTTAATACTCATCAAATCACACAGACAGAAGCAGTGTAGAGCTCAAAGAGAATGAAGAGCTTTAATGCCAAACAGACCTATTCTATTTCTGCCACTATGGCTGAATGCATAGCTTAGGTGAGGTGTCTCATCCCTGAATCATTCACCTTCCTGTCTGTAGAGTGGCAGCAAGTGTCATCGGGGAGCAAGTGAAATGGGTGGCAACTGGGATTTGCCTGATGCTCAATAAATACTGATGACTTCCAATACCATCAGCATTGGATGCTGTTACATGCTAATACTTCAATCAAACTTTCCAGCGGATAAAAGTTTTTGTACCCAAGTTCATGAGACGCTTGTGGTAATCCCGTGGGATAAATATTGCTACTCTTCTCACTAATAACTGCTTGCTGTGCTTTCACACTAATGAGGGATAATACATTACAGTTTTAGATAATAAATTAATAAACTACAGCTGATTTGATTTTCTCAACATCTCTGCTAAATTTTAATGATGAGAAAAAACAGGCTCATGAGGCTAAGTGGTAACAACACTAAAGTAGCCAACACTTACCAAGACAGGCTACACTGCTTGGGGCTATGCGCTAAAAGCATCGCATCATCATCTTCATCTCATTTGTCACATAGGAAACTTAGGCTCAGTTGGTTAAGAACCTTTTGTAAGGTCACTGTATCAGTAAGGCTAGAGATCGCATTTTAACCCAGCCCGACTCTGGAGTTCATTCTCTTCTATACTATTTTCTGCTAGAATTCACACAATGCCAGAAAGGGTGGAGAGCTGGGGATCTGGTGTCTGGATTCTGTTCCTTTTCTTCTAGTAGCAGTATCAATTCTGGAGGTCAAGAGAAGTAGGGTATACTGTGACAGATCCTGAGCTCTCTCCTAGACAGTGTGCTTTGGAAGTTGGGAGAAACCTTTGGAAAGCATCCAGAGCCTCAAAATATTGACACCAGAGACAAAAATGATTAATTAACTTAACCAATTGCCAGTATTCACACTACTACCTTCCCCACAGAATATGAAGGATCCACCAATGCTGAGACTTAATGTGTAATGTGAGCTTATGCCACTGTGGCATATGGAATGGTTCCAAGAAGTTCACAAATATTTCTTAGAGCTAGACACACACCTAAGTAAATGAGTATTAGAAAGCGGTTCAACACAAAACATACTGCATTTTATATTTACATCTTAAGTAGAAGTTAAAAATAAATTGATTTTTAAAAATGATAATAATGAAGGGGATATGGATATGTAAAAGTAAGCAGTAAAGGTGATACACAAGGAACACGTCCAAGCTAATATCTCATGTGCCCCAGGCTGGTATTATATTCAAGCTAGCTGAAAGGATGAGATGGTAGGTAGTATATTTTAACACTAAGATGTCTGTTCCAGCAACATTATCCTTGCTTGCTTTCATGTGCTGCATCCACCTTATACCCCCATCCAATCCATCAGCTGGTCCTGTAAGTAATAACTTAAAGACACAACTAGAACCCAGCTACTTCTTGCTATATTTATATCAGCTAATACAGGACCCAAGTCTGTGGAGTCCTTTTCCTGAACTTGTGTAACCATCTTCTAGATGTTTCAACTTTTGCAGCGTCTATTCTTTACCAAACTCCTGGGTCATCTTACGCTCTAGGGGCTTCTCTAGTGCTAAGAATGCAGTCCTACTTCATGATCTCACTTGTCTAGTTCTAACCTCTCTGGCTACTCTTCTCCAGGCATCTTCCCATCAAGTCCCAATCCTTTTTGATATCCCCAGAACTCCATTCATTCCCATCCACTTCCTTAGGGTTTGCATGCAGCTGGCCCTTTTGTGGGCAACACCATCTGTCAACTTCTCACAGCATCCTTCCCTCTTTTCTCCAGGTTTCTGCTCAAAAGCCACTTCTTAGACGGTTCAAGCCATCCGACATAAGTGCCTTTCCCTGATTCTCTGTCCCTTTGTTTATAATTCTTGGTGGGCAAACTCTGATCTACTTGTTTATAGTTTGTTATCAATCTCTCTAGAGTGTAGCCTCCATATTATACAGGTATACAAATGTCAAAACTTTATGTTAGTTCATTTAATGCTTACAATTGTTATTTTTATATATCAGTTAAATTTTCAGTTATAATTTTTAAAATAGTGACAGCTTTGTGAGGGCAGAGGCTCCATCTGTCTACTTGTGGTTTTATTTCAGTAAATGTTTCCTGAATGAAGAAACTAGTACAATCCATATTTTTCCAGTCAAAATACCAAGAACTAACAGATAAAAGGTTCTCAATGGTCCAAAGCCCCTTAAGGGGAGCGCTTAACACAATGGAACCTGTGCCTGTGAAGAAGTCAGTGAGCACCCACAGGGTGCCATTCATGGCCTAGACTCTAGGCAAAAACCCTGACAGTCAAAACTGTCCTTCCCTGGCTGCCAGACACAGCCGCTGACCCTCTCTTCCGAAGTTTCTGAGGACAAACAGAAAAATGAGCTGAACGAGATCTATGGTAATGAAAGTAACATAAATAGAAGAAAAAGGGAAATCACTGCCTGCCTGGAATAAACCTCTCAGCTCTGCCTAAATCAAGGAGGCCCTAGGACAGCTGCACAAAGAGGCCCAATTCTCACCAAGAGTCAGGAGGCCCAGGTGGCACCATGTCAGCTGTTGCAGAACATGGCTGAGGGCTGCACATCTGCCATGGGAAAGAGTGTTTCACTGTGGGCCTTAAAACTCCAAACCAGGACAGCAACACTGAAAGAACAAGGCCTCACGCAATGCTCCAGCATCATCAGGACCATTATCTCCTGCCAGGGAATCCTGCATCCTGAGAGTGTCTTAGTCCACTGGCCTTGATTCCTTTTATGCCTTAGGGGCTTTGTACTGACTTCTGAACCAATAAAAAATCCATGAAGGTAGACGTATTTCAAATACAGAGCCAAATGCCTCTGTCTATCAAGACCCTTTCTCCTGCCTTTTTAAAAACAAAACAAAACAAACAAACAAACAAAAAAACCCATCACTTTCAGATGCCCCAGGAACTGTTGAATTGTTTTTTTTGTTTTTTTGTTTGTCTTTTTTATTTTTTTTTAATCACAATAAATTCTGAGACAGGAAAGGTGGAGAAAGAGATGGCATTCAGACTCAAAGGCCCCAGATTTGAGCTCTGAGGCCACCACACACTGGCTGTGTGATGTACAGCCTTCATCTATCTACCCTACCCTCCTCACCTTCAAGATGAAGACGTTAGGGAAACCAAGTGAGGCAATGCTATGAAGACACTCTAAGGAACTTGAGTGATAGGCATGGGCTTCGGATAATAAGGATGCTACTGACAACAGCAGCAGCAAAGGGCAATACTTAATGACAGTGTCTAGCACTGCTACCACCAAGCAAAGGATATCTATCCCAATTTTATTTAATTTACCTGGTTAGTCAAGACGTATGTTCTAAAGCCAGGCCTTCCTACAAATGAACTGGGGTCTGGAGTTTCCAAGGTCACACATTACAGCAATGGCACTGGAATTCCAATCCATGTAGTATTTCAGAGTTAATGCTATACATGACTCAACACTACCCGAACTAAAGCCTTATATCCTCTGCTAATATTACACACATATGGGAAGACATACAATCTGAAATCTTTGATTGGGGTAGAAAAAATTACCTGCATGGCTATAAGTATGCACCTAGACCAAAGCCTCAGATATCTAAATGTGGTCAAAAATACTACATACCTTGTATGGTTCTTATAATAAATACCAGGAGATAAACCATATGTCAAACACTTAGCATGCTGTCCCATATGTAGTATGAACTATAAGGCATTAACTATAATAATTATAAGTCTGGATTTGGTGGCAGTAGGGGACACTCTTTCAACATGTCTCAGCTGACCCTTGCTTTAGGGGTTAAAGACGTATCCAGGGCTCTGCATCGTGCTAACTGGCTGAGGCCCAATCTAGGATGTCAGGAGATAGTTCCTACCAGTCCAGGTTATACCCTGTTGTCAGTTAAAGAACCCACATCACAAGGGAAAGGTGAACATTAGGCCATGGCTGGCTGCCTCAGTCAGTCTAAAGCTAAGAATGGCTTTCTGAAATGTCTCCCAGGATAAGCAAGAAGGCTTCTGACTGCTTGGGTAGGTTCAAGGAGCCCTGTTGCCAATACTGTCCTTGGAAGACTGTCTCCTCACGCAAAACATCTGGGAACCTAAAGTATCTGAGGAATATTCCCTTTCTCTCCAGACTCTGCCATAGCTAAGCCACTCTAGAGTTTAGACGTCACTACTTTTCTAAATATAATTCTAGCTCAGTGCAGCCCCAGCAACCATGTCACGAGCAGGATCCTAATAAAAGGCAAAATGCAGAAAGGAAGCCAATGCCTGCACAGCCCCTCCCCTGACTGAGCCTCAGAAGATGAAAAGGGTTGCCACAGAAACCTGCGGTTGATCAGGAGGAAAAATAAGGGCCAAGAGGGCACAGGAGAGCAGGCAGTATGGAGGAGTATCTACTTCAGGCCATCCCTGGCAGGCAGGATGGAAAGCTGGAGGGGAAGGTGCACTCAGCTGATTGCCTCGTGGACCAGTGCACAGGAGGCCAGGCGTCTTGCCCGTTAATGCTTCCACCCTTCTCAGGTTTAAGAGGGGAAATGTTCTATTTATAAGCTACCCAACAGGGGAGACCTGGCAGCCTCTGAATGGCTCTGATCCCAAAGGGATCCTTGTTACCAATGGCTGCCTCCTCCTGCCTCTCTATTGGGGATGTTCTAACAGCAAAAGGCCGAAGGTGACTGGAAGCAAGAAGGAGGGGGAATCCCCTTTCCTGCCCTTTACTGTTTTCATGAGAATATGGACCTTTGATAATGAAGGCTGAAGGCTTTAGAACTCTTTTAAAAATAGTGGCCATGCTAACCCAGTAAGGCTTCCACAGTGATCTTCAAGAATAAATCTCTTTTCTGTCTGGCAGATCAAGGGAAGCCAAAGCAAAGAGATGAAGGGAATCAGGAATCAGAGGGACAAAACCAGGCAAATACAGAGAGGTGGTAATATGTCCCTGCCCATCTCCTCTCCTGATCTTCAGTTCTGTCTCACAAATCCAGACAAGCCTCAGTAAAGCGCCATCAGGGACTCTTGATGACAGCCTGAAAAAGGAGAGCATATACAAGGAAAACAGCAGAGTGCCTCTGCTTCTCCCAGACTCTCTGTGGGATGCAGGTGCAGCAAGCTAAAAGCCCAACCCTGAGACTTTAAAGCCAACAACTCATGAAGCCCTGGCTCACTCAGCACTGGACACAGGCATTTGAGGAACCACTGAAGGTTCTAGTATGGAGATTCACGAAGAATGAATGTGGTGGGACCCCAAAGCAGTGAAGAATCAGATAGGTTCAATGCTGGAGACTGCTAATAGAAGTCCTTGTAGTCACACATGATCAGCTGCATGTGGCAGGATGGAGAAACAAGGCAAAGAGTCTGTGCATATCAAGAGCAGCAGGAGCAAAGGATGCTGGCCACTGGGAACTCCTGTCTCTCAACTATGCCTCTTGAATTCCATTTGCTCACTTAAAACCTAGCTGCACAGAATACCATTTCTATAAATGGTGGCCATTTATATGCCTCTTACCATTCCCTCTGCCATAATCCCATACCATTCTAAACAGACTGGTTTTTAAAAAATTAACAGACTACAGTCCATAGGTAAAAGTCACCATTGCCTGTTGTGCAAAGAAAGTGTTACTGGACAACACTCATTCATTCATTCCCGTAGTGTCTATGGCTGCTTTCACACTAGATCAATAGAGGAACTCAACAGTTCCACAAACTCTTAACTGTTTTTTCTCTGCCCCTTTATTGAAAAGTGTGACCTCTGTGTTAAATAACGGCATTTACAAAATCAATACATTTATTATGCTCTCGTTACCTCCCTGTTCATATCACACTAAGTATTATAAACAGCATTTAGAAAGCTTGTGTGTTGCTAACATTGAGAAGCAAGTGAACTACCCTCAGAGGGCTTCAAGACTGACAAAATGCCCACATCCCTATCCTCCCCACGGTTCCCTATAAGAGCAGTTCTGTCAACTCAGTGATGTTCCTTTCGACTGGGCTTTTCCTTGCTCTATTTGTTTGTTGTTCTTTTACTTTTGTGACGAAGTCTCCCTATGCAGCCCAGGATGGCCTGGAACTCTCTGTCCTCCTACTTCAAGTCTGAAGTACATGCACCACTATGCCCAGTAAAATATTTTCCTTTTCAGCAAGTAACAGGTTTGGCCAAGTGATGGGAAGAACAAAAAACAAGAGTGATGAGCATGTCAGATACTGTGCTCAACTTTAACCTTCACGTTGAGTTTATGAGGCAGGAATATTAATATCCCTATTTCTACAGGAAAGATAATGAAAGCACAGAGGGCCCTGGCATCTCTCTCCAAAAATTGAGGACCAACATGCTAATCTATACCAGCTTCACAGCAGTCTGTATGAAAGCACCAATCAACAAAGTCAAATCTCCCCTAAAGAAAACATTTTTGGGGGCTGGAGAGATAGCTTAGCAGTTAAGAGCACAAGCTGCTCTTGTAGAGGACCTGGGTTCAATTCCCAGCATCTATAGGGTGGCTCACAACTGTAACTCCAGCCCCAGAGTATCTGATGCCTTCTTCTGACCAACATGTGTAGCAGGCATGTATATCATATACAGACATATATGTAGGCAAAACACCCACACATCTAAAATAAATAAAATAGAGAAAGAAAACATTTTAGATATGTACAAGGGCTGATGTACAAGCATGAGTAGGTCTCAAAATAGCAAACATCTGAAAAGGGGCATTAAAGCCAATTAGGATAGAATCCTATTGGGGAATATTAAACAACCATTACAAAAAACTATCAAGACATAGTTTTTAAGACATGGAAAATTCTTGTACATTTTTAAAAACAGAATGGAAATAAGTTTATTTAGCATAATGCTAATTAAATCAAAAATCATAGTGAAATACAAAATATATATAAGACATCATGAAAAATTCAAGAATGAGGTATCTCTGGGTTTATAGATCAGTTTTACTGTTTTTGAAAATTATTTTTCTATATTTCCTTAATATTCTACAACAAGTTCATATAATTTTGTAACAAAAAAAGAATGTATGTTTTAAACCTGATTCAAAGCAACGTTCAGAGCTTCATTGTCCACACCCTAAAACAATAGACCCTACCTAACTCCAGCTCCACACAGAGCATCATTGTCTAATCACTGCTGTTCTGGATACCTCCTAGTGTGAATGACAAACTGAGAAACTGCAGTGAGGTCTTCAGGATAACTCAAATCTGAATGATTCTCATAAGAGTACTAGATGGAAGGCCAATTGGAAGGAAGGAGTGATTAAGACTGCATGGGCACAGAGCATGTACTACTTGCCCTTCTTTGTGACAAAAATCTGTATTTTCTTTGTAGGGCTGCTGACTGGACCAAGAGCCTTGCATAGGCTACACATGCACTCCACAGCCCTGCCTGGAGGTTTGCATTTTCTAAGTCTGTCTAGTCTAGATGAAATCCCATTTGAGACTCATTCTCTAATCTACCAGTTTAGGGTATTTTGTCTGCACAAAGGGTATGTGTGTTGACGACATGAATATTATACACCCCCACAACAGAACTGAGCCATCTGTCTATTGTCTATGGGTGCTCTGAGCCCCCGTAGCACAACATACATTGCTTAAAAGTAGAGATACCTATTCTAGTTGTAGATGTCCTTACCTCTTAATGCTCATGGGGCTCAGTGGCAATTGCCCCTATAAAGTCAGAGAGATATTCACTGGACAGGGATCTTTAGTAAACCTGGACTCCTATAGTTTCATCTAGTAAGAGGTTCAAGTAGGAGTGAAAGGGAAATGTTAAAACAAGAGTAGGAAGCACAGGGAACAACTACCATGCTTTTCTGAAAAGCCAGGCAGTCAGCACTTGGCTATGCCCTGATGTCCATGAGGAAGCAAGCCTGTAGCAACAAGGACACATCAATTTAAACGCAACCTGATTAGCCTATGAATTTGGGTTAAGTCTCATATAGTGGGAAGTGGTACTATGAACACCAAGTTAAGAAACCAGGTCCTCTCTGTCCCAATCTATCACTTTTCAGCCTTTAAATTGCTGGCAAAACAGAAAGAGACAGCATTTCTGTTTAAACAAACAAAAAAAAAAAAAAAGCTAACCTTTGTTGACGTGAACAGGTAGTGATGTAAATCTTAGAATCTCTCACTGGACTGACATAGCTTCTCCAACATGTTCTTGGTACTTTAACTGCTCCTCAGCTGGGAGAGCAGCATAGGCTGAGAACAGGCTGCTTGCTAGTTTCTCCTGACTTCTGACCTGGGCTGCTTTCAATTCTCTGAGTCTTTGGAGAATAAATTTCACAACTGTAGCCAAAGGTCAGGTGTGGAACAAATATAACCAAGCATCAAGGTGGCAAAGGAGCAAGAAAGAGTGGCTAGAATAGATCTGACCTAGTGCAGACCTCTGCTTCTTGTAGCAGTGGGGGAGGGGGGTTGAATCTAGAGTCTGGATCACTGACACTGGCAATGGTGGCCTTCTCAATAAGAAGTGCAGGGAGCATCAAATCAATTTCTTCTTTTCCACCTGGAACTCCATTCTCCTCTTTCCTTGCCTGCTACGTCAGAATTGACTGCCTGGAGATAGCCATGCTTCTGCCATTCTAGGAACAACCAGAGGAGTTTCTCTGTTTGCTAAACTACCCCCATACATGGTGAATTACAAAAAGAGCAAAATGTTTTCTGACTTTAATGTTTCAGAGAAATTCAACCAAGAACACACAAGACCTCTAGGCAGAAAACTAAAACCAAAATAAGAGGATGTTGGTCTGAATAAATGGAAAAATATTCAAAGCTCTTGGAGAAGATGACAAGATTACCCATAAAAGCGTTGATTTTCCTCAAAATCAATCCACTTACTTAACATAATCCTAAACACAAATAAAATTTTCCTGTTTGAGAAATTTACTAAACTTATTCTCAAAGGACAAATGTCTACTAGTAACTATGTCAACCCCTAAAAGGCCAATAAAGGGAGAGAAGGAGGAAGGGGAAGGGGGAAGCCCTGAAGAAGGGGGGAAGGTAAACTAATATGGGTATATATCTTCAGGACTTGGGTCAGAAAACCTTCTTCAAAATACAATCTAAAACTCAGAACCAGAAAAAGAAACAGAGACAAACAGACAAAAAAAAAAAAAAAAAAAAAAAAAAAAAAGGTAGAAAGATCAAGATTCTGAGCAATAGTTCGACCTGTAGTAGTTAAGTCCAGTGAGGATAAAGAGGCTCAACAGTGTCATGGCGTGGGCTGGAGCCAAGTAAAGTATCTGCCTTGCATACCCAAGGTCTAGGTTCAATTCCTAATAGGAGGCAGATAAGAAATGGCATGATATGGAAGAGGATATTAATACCAAGAAAGGAAGGCAACAGCAACCCAGACCACCATCCAGTCTGGAAGTCAGTGAATAGTAAAACAAAATCAAGCAGTCCTGGAAAAGCAGTCACTACTTTCGCTCCATCATTATCTCTCCTTCTTGCTGCACGAAAGGATAACTAACAGGTAACACATGCATACCTCCTCAGTCTGGGAATTACAAGAGGCAGAAACAAAGGTTACAACTGAGTCTGCATTTTCCATACTGGACTCTCTGCATCGTTCTTTGTTCAAGACAGGTAGAAACCCTCACCTTGAGTTCAGGAATACAACCATTGGGGTTGGATAAAATTTAAACTAAATTGCATCCTCTGGGCTTATTAGCCATAATTTCTTCATCTCCAAGTCAAGTCAAATATTCCCAACAAACTTAATCTAATAAATCTTTAGTATCTGACACATATTAAGTAGTTATTTAACAGCTATCGGTACAAAATACTTTAATCGTAGACAATGTAACTTATAGAAACACACTAGGAACTGGACATCTCCCAGTAAGCCACTCTCCATCCTTATTTAGTATTTAATAATCAATGTAGCTCAAGACATTTTCCCATCAAACACCTAGATGAGTTCCATGACTTCATTTTTGTTCTACTTTTACTTTAAAAATTCAATTTTAAGTGTGTGTGTGTATGTGTGTGTGTGTTGTTTACATGTATATGTACTTGCATGTGTACAGGCATATATGTGCATGCATGTAAAAGCCCAAGGTTGTTGCTGGGACTCTTCCTGGATCATTCTTCTGTTTTATCCTTTGAGGTAGGGTCTATTAGTCAAATCCAGAGCTTTCCAACTAACCTAGTCTCATTAGCCAGCTTGCTCATGATTCCTTTGTTCCAGGCTGCCATGCCTGCTAACATGTCTGTGGGCTCCAAGCATCTGAACTCTGGTCCCCTAGCTTGTACAACAAGTGCTTTGACTGCAGAGCCATCGCCACAGCCCTTCTGTCTGTTTCTCCCCATGCTGCTGGGATAAAACACCCTGGGATAAAAGCAACTTAAGGAACAAAGTTTTATTTGGCTCATAATTTGGGGTTATAATTCAGCATTGTGAGAAAGTCAAGGCACCATAAACTTGAGTATCTAGGCCCGTTGCATTCACAGTCAAGAGCAGAGAACAAGGAATGAACATAATCATGGTATTCTCGGCTCCCTTTCTTCTTTTCATTCAGTCTAGGGCCGAGCCCACAAAATGGTGCTGCCACATTCAGAGGTGATCTCTCCAATCTGGAGTAATCCAATTAAACTCTCTCACAGGCTAACCTAACCTAGATATTTCCTTATAGAGGCTCCCTTTCCAGGTGATTCTACATATTCCGACAATTGTAACTAGCCGCCATGCCTCCCTTATTCTTTTGAAAGTTTGCATGCTACTCATAATTTGCTCCATTTGACAGATTCCTGAACTTCTCTGTTGCATTTTAAACATTTTTGTACTTTAGAAAACATTGTTGAATCAAAGGATAGCTACTTTTTGAAGGTTTCCAAGCATATTCCTAAAATGCTTGTGGACCAACAGGAAGGACTGGCACCCCCACCAATTGAATCCTTTCAGATAGAATGTTTCCAACCTGTTGTTGACACTTACATAGAGAAGCAGGTTCATAAGGTCAACAGGTGCAGGTGAGCATGGGGCAGAGAACTCTTTGTGTGTACTGCATCTCCACGGCTCGTGAGGGTCTCTTGCAGTCTTTATTAAGAAGCACTATGTCCCTGCCTGGGCCTGGGTGTGGAAAGCTTTAAGTTCAGCCTGCTTGGTATCCATACTTCCTATCCTGGTGGCTTCCCTAATAATTTTCCCCCAAGAAGCTTTCCTGCCCCCATTTCATACGATTCTAGATGTTGTCTATCAAAGTTGTTCTCCCTCAGTGGGCCCAAGCTATACTCACTGGATGATATCTTTCCTGGGATCTATCTGCCTCTCAGAAGAGCAAGGCAAGGGCAGCTTGTATCCTACAGAATCCAGAAGCCCCTTCCTGGTTGACTCCATCATCTCTAGAGCTGGTCTGTCTGCCAGCCTGTGCCTTCATTTGCTCTTTCACAAAGTTACACTATAGCCTTCCACGTGTCTTCAATGTTAAAGTCTGAGTTTTGCTCCCCACCCCTTAGCCTAGTTAACCTCAGATTGCTTTAAACAATCTACTTAAATTGCGGGTGAGGAATTACTACTTTGTTTCTTTGAATATTTACTTGAATTTTTTTTTCCTTATTCAATTTTTGAAACGAAAACAAGACAAAACAAAATCTGGTTTTCCTCTCATAAAAGCTTTGTCAACTGTAGCCATTACAAGTCACTTAATGTTTTGTCAGTATCATCTGGCAATGGCTGAAGATATAGCTCAGCTGGTACCCTGCTTGTTTCTCATCTGTGAGGTACTGGGTTCAAGCCCCAGAACTGCATAAACCGGGCATCACTGTGTCCACCTGTTATGCTAGCACTCAGGAGGGGAGGCAGAAGGGTCAGAAGAGAAGTTCATCCTTGGCTGGGTGTTTATACCAACCTGTTGTTTCTTTGTTGTTGTTTTAATCTTTTGGCCAAGTCTTTATTTCAGAAAGAATAAAAGAGAAGAATCTGTTTCCTAATAGCTAATGACTTTCACAAAAACAAACAAACAAACAAAAAACAATAAAAGTGAAAAAGCTCATCCTTCTGTTCACCCAGCTGCTCTGCTCTACTATTCCTGACACCACTGCAGATAATGGCAGGGCCACTTCTCAGTTTTTTCAAGTGGATTTTCTAGAGCAAAACTGAGGCCAGAGTCATGGATTCCTTTGTGCTTTTGTGGCATCCAGAAAGGAATTTGCTTTTAGTCTTATACACCAATCAGGTTGAAGCACTTGCCCAACAGGAGTTTCCTGTTAATCCTACCACCTTTGCAGCTGCAGGTGCCCTTGGAAGCCATGGTGACCCACAATGCTGGCCTGCAGGAGACAGTGCTGCTTTCTATAGAGGCTGCCCAGGGCACTTTTATCAAAGAACAGTATCTTCTCCACTCTTACCTCTCAAAGAGCCACAAAAGAAAAAAGAATTAGAAAGCCATCATTCACCTTGGCTATTGCCCTTTCAGGGCTGGTAGCCTGTGCCCGAGTCCTTCTGGCAGCACTGGACTCTTGGGTTGCTGGGTATTAAGCAACTTATAAGAGGTGACTGGAGCTAACATCTTAATAAGACCCGAAACCACATGAGATAGTGCATGTAAGAGCACCATGGAAGGCAGAAAGGGTTGTTGAAATGCAGAGGTGACTACAATCTTGCTGATCTTGCTGGGGGATAATCCTCTGAAGTAAGGCTGACCCAACATGCCCAGGGCACCTCCTGGTGGCTCAACCCTGAAGTGGCAACTCCTCAAAGTCTCCCCTCCCACCCCCAACTCCGATTGTAGAAAAAATGACCCAAGCATCATACTTACTCCCTTCACTCTGGCTGTCTTTGTTTGAATTGTAGACCTGGAAAATAGAAATAGAAATTTATTTTTGTGCTTTTTATACCAGCCTACAGATTCACTGTAGAAACTCTAAGATGGAAGGCAATGCCTGCCCCACTCATAAGAGTGTCTCAGGACTTATTCCCCAGCATTCACTTAGCTGTTCTCAAATAAGCATGGACGAGAAGCACCTGGGGAACTGTACTGTGTGCTGGGGTGGGTAGGTGGGAAGGGACTACTTCATCTTTTTAAAATGGCAAGTAAATTGATTTGTATATATAAATTAAAAGAAGATAATTTAAAGTTGGTTACAAATCATTAAGCATCAACTGCACATCAGACAGTGTCCTAAGCATTTCGTAAGAATTATCTCCATCTCCACGACGGCCATGCTTGGCAAGAGCATTGCTACTGCTGTTATACAGCTGGAAAACTGGAGATGTACAAAGTTAAATGAGGTTTCACAGATAGTTGATGGCAAAGTATGGGCAAACTGATGAGTGTTATACACTATAAACTGATGAGTGTTAACTCTGGGGATGAGACCCTTCTATTCTATATGTAGATTTGAATGGTATACTGAAAATATATCACATTTACAACAAACTCCTTAGAATTGATGGAAATGATAAAAGAGAAAGTGGTCTAATAGTTAAAGGGATGGTTTCTCACTATAAAGCAGACAATGACACACTGCAAAAGTCAGCAAGCTATTCTGTAAAGGGCAAGACAATACAGTTTAGGCTTTGAGGGCCAAGAGCCAAAAAATCACTATTATGTTGGCACTGAAATATCAGGAGAGAAAAAAAGTTACAAAATTAAAAATACAACTTTTGGGGGGAAAAAGTCTAATTAACAGAACCAATATTCTTTGCCTATGTTGCAAAGGGAGGCTGGAACCCAGCTTCCCTGGGATCCAATGACAGATTTTGATCGCTTGTCAATCGCAAAAAATTATTCTGTAAATATCACACATGACCACAAAAGCAAAGGATGGGCTGGGCTGGGTTACTGGCCCCAAACTGCCTGAAGTCCTGCTGCTATTATGAGAAATACAGTGGAATCTCCGCTTCAGAAAACAATCACACAGCCAAATCCTTCTCTGTAGATATGAAAGGCAGGGGATGAAGGCAGCCATCATAACGTAAGCATCTACTTACCTATTCAACCATCCTTGAGGATTCTGATGGCCACTCTCAGCTAAGAAACATTTATTTAACCTCTATAAGAACTAAGCCACACATTTCTGAAAACTCAGTATTGATCCCACAAAATGAGTTTTCCACTAAGAAATGTAGATGCCAATGGCTAGGCAGGAGTGGGGCAATGGGTTCAGCTTGGCTCCAGCTGGCCTTACCTTCTCTGGGCCTCTGGGCCTCTATCTGTAAACTAAAGGAGTTGCCCAAGAATGTCTTGGAATTATCAAACCCTAAATCCAAGAGATCACACTGCTTTATTGTTATATTTATCACATATATTGTTATATTATTCTCTAAAGAAGACTGAATCCACAGGACCACTTAACAAAGATCAGAGAAAAAGCAATGAAAGGAACTTCAGAACTTAAGAGGAATGCTCTGATGCCTAAATAGCCATCAGTGCACATGCTTAAAAGTCCTAGAGACAAGGCATCAAAAGACTGGTTTTGGCCTAGACTTTACCAGCCACTTCATTTGGCTGGATTCTCATCTCTCCATCTCAGAAATGGGGGAGGGGGTAATAGTTGCTTGTCTTACTCCTCCCCAGGCTGCTGTGAGCACCCAGTGAGATTGTGTCAAGAGGAATAGACTGAAACAGCACAAGATAAACGAGAGTGCTTTGGCCTATGCTTCTGGCAAAGGGGGGGGGGGGCTCAACCTCCACAGAATTGGGGGTGAGCAGCACAAAGACTAGATCAAGGGCTGGGTGTCCTCTTCTCTTAATGGCTTGTTCATGTCCACCAAGGCTTTGCTGATTCCTGTCTAAAACAAAGCTGCAGTTGGCTCTCCCAGCAGCATCCATCAGTGGGATAAATGGAGTGCCTGGACTGGATCAGCGTTTGCTAGTGGATCTCCAAGGCACTACACAAGGGTGATGGAGGGACTCAACTCAGAGAGCAGCAGGGACTCAGCTACTCAAATGTCATGTCCTCTAGGTTTGGTGGTTTTATTCATGTGGCTATCAAACAAGGGAAACTGGCTTTGAAATGTTTCCAGTCCTCTGCAGTTCCTGCGCTTTCATTATCAAGTTTATTGAGTATCTGCAACAGCCAGGCAGTGTTTTAGGTGTAGTGGATACAGATGGGCAGCAGTTATGAGCTCTGCTCACGTGGAACTTTCCTACCAGCAAGGAAAACACATTTACAAATATGATTCCCTCAAATGTTGACAAGTACAACTGAGACAAGAAAAGGGGGTTCTGTGAGTCTGACATGGGGAAATGCTCCCCTGAAGAGAAAATACTTCCATGAGTTTAAATGATAAAAGGGGAACTCCTTAGGAAGGCCTGGTTGCTCATATCCAGCAGATTCTGGGACAGAAAAAGATCTGCCCTATGGAGGAGGAGAGTCCGCATAGTTGGCAATAACTGCAAGGCAAGGAAGTGTGAGAAACAAGGGCGAAGCTATGAGGTCAAGCCAGGTCTTACCAGGCCTTGTTCGGGAAGGGAAATAGGTGGCCAGGTAGTATCCAGAACCAGCAATCCATCACAACTACATTCAGTAACCTTGGACAGCTGAGTAAGGGCAACACAGGAGGAGAGAATGTCTTGGCAAGTTTGTTTTTCCTTCCAGCCCATCTTGATCACTGCATTTCTCCCATTCAATCCAAGCATTCTATCCAAGAGAAACTTGTTCAGATTGCAAATGGTAAAATCCAGAAGGAATCGTGAAACATAGGGCTTCCAGCCCGCCTTAATTAAGAGGCAAATCTGTGCCAAATTACTTTCTTCCAGGTTTCCTGAGCCCCAGGAGACCCCTGCCTAGAACACCAAAGCACTCTTTGAGCTGGAGAAGTGGGATCAATGAACCAAAGATGCCAGATGCCCCGACCCTTTGAGGCCAAGCCATCAGTCTCTGGCTGGTTCAGGTAAATGAGCCAAAGATGGTAGGTTTTTAAACAAGGTTAACAACCCAAGACTGCCAGAACTATGTGATCACATGGTCCAATAAGGAAGACCAGGGCAGGCAACAACCTTACCATCATAGGGACCAGAGAGTGGCTTGGAAACAGCACTATAGAATGGCTTTGCATCCCAAGTACTTACCAAGTGCCAAACATGACAGCGTCCAATTCTTAAAACACCAGATTGATTAGCTTCAGTGTCACTATCATTGTATAGGTATGGAACCTTAGGTTCATAGTATGCCCCAGACTACAAAGCTGCCTAATTCGGTCCTTTATACCAGTGGCTCTCAACCTTCCTGATGCTGCAACCCTTTGAAACAGTTCCTCATGTTGTGATGACCCCCAATCATAAAATTATTTTCTTTGCTACTTCATAAGTGTAATTTTGTTACTGTTATGAATTATAATGTAAATATCTGATCATGCAGATTGTCTTAGGTGACTCCCGTGAAAGCATTGTTAGACCCCCACAAAGGGATCACGACCCATAGGCTGAGAACTGCTGCTCCACAAGGATAGTACAGTCCCCTTTACCAATCTAAGTAACAGCAAATATACATAAGTTCCATGCCTCTCCAGTGGTCAGCACTGTGGTTCATGTACTTACAGAAGCAAAGGACATCCGCTGCACCCTTAGAAAGGCCTGGCCAGCTCTGCTCCATCCTTCTTCCATCTGTCTCATAGCTGCTCATAACATACTAAGGCTCAGAGGCCAGAAGAATGTCCTGAGGTAAGAGATCTCTTTGCCTGTGACTTTTATCCTATGGCTAGTAGTTGTTGTGGAAGTTTTTTAGTTATGTTTAAAATAATTGCTTTTGCGCACTGTTAGAAAAGGAGATGCATAGGCTTTGCCCTTCTGCATTGTCTGCAGGTGTTGGATTTATGTGGGGAAAGTTGATTGCTTATGATCTGCACCTAAGGAGTTATGAATCAATAAAACACCTGAGCGCAGATGCTTGGGATTCCACTGTGAGTATGGCACTGGTCATGATGGTAGTTCCCTTTGCTGAGGTCTGGCAGGTCTTCCACCTATGAAAATGCCTCCATGTCTTCTTAGCTGAACCACCAGAGCAGTGAACTACTATAAGTAGCTATATTGGATGTATGTGCTTTTATGCCTGCCTCTTAAGAACTTTATCTTCACAGGAGAGAGACCAGCTCAACTCAAAAGAACAGAGGTCACTAGACAAGGCCTAAATTATGGCTTAAAGGACAGAAACAATGCAGCTTTTCAACAACACAGATGAACCTGAAGTCTACCTGTCCAAACTGGCTAGAGTACTGAAAGACCCAGGCCACAGCAGAGCATCTGAGCTCTGTGGCACTAGTGACTCTAAAGTAGGCTCTAATCTCTGCCGATTACTGAACATGAAGACTTGGTAAACAGCCCTGCCAATGAGTATTTATTTTTACACATGTTTCTAGAGAATAGAAATTGCATGTGTTTATCTTATCAGAGTCCTCTGTGAGTCATTAGGAACAATCCCAACAGACTGAATAATTTATGACAAAGGCCCTGTTGTGTGTTAGACATAAGCATCCTATAGGCATTGTCTGATTCTGTCCTCACACCACCCCAGTTGTTCCCAGGGCAGAATGAAGCTGGGGAAGCAGAGAAGTAAGGTCAGTTGCCTGAGGTGAGGAAACAAGAACTGGGAAAAGTCCTGAATGGAACTCTCCAGTTTGTCCTTCCAGCCCAGACACATAACCCGCAAACCCCAGGATGCAGAGAGACATGATGATGAGGATGATGATAAGGTCATGAGATATCAAAGGCAGCCAGAGCAAATGAGTCACAAGAGCAACTTACCCTGAGTCAGACAGAAAATGAAAGTGGCCTTCAGATCCAGCCTGATACACTCACCCACCACCAGCCCATGCAACCAGCTGGCCACTAACATGAAAGTGACACTGCCTGTTCTCTACAGCCAGCCAACTCCATCCTGAGATAATCACCACACCAGCAAAGAGGGACGTTCACACAGTCACAGGGCCCTGCCAGTCCTCACGTCCTTACCAAGAAACTACAATGGGAGAACAATTTAGTAAATCAGAAGGTGCAGAAAGCCTTCATATGCTTTCTCCACAACAAATGTGACTGTGCAATAAATTCTCTTCACTGTAGAGCCAATTCAACTGGCATGTCCTTAGAGAATTAGAAGAAAATGTACACAGTCATTAGGAGTCTCAGAATTTTTCTATGAGTAACCATTAGTACCACTACCTAAGCCATATTGAGAAAGCAGAGACAGGTACTTTTTTAAAATATACAAATGAATGCATATGTAAAATAATAATTTGATGAGTCAATGTGACTTTTCCTTTGGACACAAGTGTACTAGCACTTGGCCACACATTTCAGATATAAATCTACACAAATGAAGGTATTAGAGAAACTGGCTTATAGGCAAACTTACTTAAAACCATTGCTCCTACATAAACTGCCCTGTTTTATCTGAACTCAGCCCCAAACTCTGATTACTTAGGACCTCTTCCAAGTAGCCTAAGGAATGTCAGCCCACCCCACCTGGCTGTTCCTCTGATATAACAATGTGGGGACACAATAAACATGAATCAACATATTAAAACACTGCTCAGGTGGGTTCGACATCACTAGATATTGTGAGGTCCTTTACCTACGTGACACAGAGTCCACCGTTACTAGTCCCTACACTATCTGTCCATCTGTCTGTCTGAGGTAGGATCTCTCTATGTAGCCACAGCCATCCTAGGTCTGTCCATCCTTCTGCCTCAACTTCCTGAATACTATAACTACAGGTATGCATCAACACACACGGCCTTGAACTTGCACTTTTGTGTTATTTCCTCATCAGTGGTAGCAATTTCACAGTAATCTGTTGCTCAAGTTCAAAGTCTAACTTTACCATTTACACACATGTAGTGGAACACTTGGAAGAATTTTTTGTTATTTTGGTTCTGTAAAAAAGCAAAATGGCGTTTGGATTAGGTTTGTGTTCCCACCAGAGCTGTGGTATAGTCGTTTATGAGCTGGAGTTGGAATGCTTGATGCAGGTGGTTGTAATTTGGTTAGGTGCAGTCCTTCTGGTATGTGTAGCTTGTTTTTGGCATTGTGTGCCACATGGTTTATGGGAACTTAGGATATAAAAAAAGGTCTGAAGCTCTAAGAGCCAGGGTGGGTGTTGGTTGGGGGTTTGTTGGTTGGGCTGCTGTCGTTAGCGTGATAATTCCTAAAAGAACAAAGGTTGAAGAGATTGAGTTTATAGACTGTGAGCTGAAAAGCTAGTCTGACTTACTGTCAGCTAGTCCTCTTCAAGCTTAGGACAGCCTAAAAAGAGGCTGCAGAGATTTCTACCTTTCTCTCATTCTATATCAGGCCGCTTATAAAAGTGGTGAAGATTTCTTTCTATCTTTCCTTTCTCTTTCCCTAAATTGAGGGGAAAAGATTGTAGCGTATTGCTACATACACGTATCACTTTATATCCCTAGGCCTCAGTCTTGTCATTTGTAAAAGGGGAATACTCAGGGCTGGAGAGATAGCTCAGCAGTTAAAAACACTTGCTGCTCTTGCAGAGGACCCAGGTTCAATCCCAGCACCCACTATGGTGGCTCACAATGTCTGTAAATCCAGGTCCAGGGACTCTAACACCCTCTTCTGACCTCTGCAGGTACCAGACATGCATGTGGTACACAGACATACATGCAGGCAAAATACTCATGCACATAAAATAAAACAAAATAAAATAAAATAAAATAAAACAAAACAAAATTTAGAGGGGAATACTAATCTTACCAACCTTTTACGGTTTTGTGAGAGTTAAATGGAATAATGGCTATAGAATACTTTATCCAGAGAATGCAAATTTGATGGGCCACAAAGCCTCTACAAAGACACTACTAGCACCATTAACTCCATTATTCTTCTCTTTAAATAGTTTGCTTAAAAGAGACAAACAAACTGGAACCATCTTTCCTGCTAGAGAAGTTATCATTTAAGGGGGAAATGGCTAAGGACAGAAGCGCAGTTTAAATTACCTACTGCTACTGATCTTGTTAGCAATGTTATACATCCAGCAGACACTAATTAAAAAACAAAGAGAAAAAAGAGACCATCTAAGGCCAATTTTTACAGCAACCATTCTTCTTTCATACAGCTTTCTAAAATAAAATAACTACCACCTACCATCAATTGCTTTTTCTCCACCAGATTAGATGATAGGCCCTGTAGTCAGCATCTGCATGAATTGATTTACTTCATCCTTGAGCAGCCACTGCTGCTGCTATTTCACAGAATCACACAGGCTCCTTACCATCCTAAGTTAATAGTAAGTTACAGAACCAAAATAAAGTAGGCTGGACCCTCTACACTAAAGTCTGCACTCAGCCACCATTTCTATACGCAGTCCAGCTTGGCAAATAGCTTGGCAATTAACAAAGAAAAAAAAAATAGCTAAGCAGTAATTAAAATGACAACAATGCAACCATTATGTAAGCACACAGTTTCCACCCATTTAAACATAACAGTAATTTTACAAACTTCCAAATGACACAAGTATGGCAGCAAATAACGAAAACCATAACCAACCTGAGATAACCTAGGATGCCCACCCAATATCCTTCCTAAAAATAATGAGCACACAAAGAAAACCAAGAGGAGGGAGGCAGAGGGATTCCCAGCAGAGCAGCACACTGCCATATCCAGCAGACTGGGTACAGACCAATGTAGAGACTTGTAATGACAGCCCTGAGAAGTTACCAGTCAGGCTCCATGCATCTGTGGAATGCCACCCATAAAATCCCATAAAGACAGGGATTGTTTGGATCAGGAAGACTTCTTTTTACAGGGGTAGCCACATGGAGAAACGTTCAAGACGTAGCAGTGGCTGAAGCAGGGGTAAAGCCAGTTTGAGTGACTTGAAACAAAGAAGAACGTTTCGATAGTAGAGAAAACAGAGCTTAGAAATGGGAAGTGCTCACAAGCGTGCCTCTCAAGCCTCCAGGCTGAGTGACAGACATATTCAAAAAGCAGAAAGAAATGGTTCTTGCTACTCTTCCATTTCTCAGCTGGCAACCTCTCCTTGACTTTCCCATTCCAGGGCTGCAGCCTTGCACTTGCTGTCTTAGGGAGGCTCTCTCAAAAGTAAAGCCAATAAAAACATATTTGACAGTACTTTGCAAAAAATCTAACCCTGAACAAGCATCAAATCCCAGCTCTTGCCCTGCAGAACTACATGTAAATAGGATTCAGTAGCTAGCATGCAGCAGGCTGTTCAAAAAGCATTGATTAAGAGGGTAGGTTTTAAGTACAAGGAATGAAAGGAATTGATTTTTTTTTTTAATCCTTGTGTTCAGAGTTAATGAGGACAAAGTTCTGTCCAGAACTAAAAAGTAAGCCAGGTCTGCCATTTCCTGGTAGCTGTGTCTCATTCTTCTGGCAAATTCTCTAGGAATCTTTACCCAACAGGGGAATGTAAACATAGAAGTCAGTACTTATTATAAGAAAATAGGAAACAGGTTTTTATTTGGCTTCACTCAAGGTTATCAGAATCCCTCCCAAAGCTATTTACTCTCTATGGCCCACTGCAGTATGCTGGCTTTACAACCCTGCAGGTGGCAACAAAGGCAGCAGAGGATTTCAAAGTCCAGAGTGCCACTGGGGAGCTCTGAGATGAGAGTTGAGACAGGGGCTGCCTGCACCATGGTATTGAGTCCACTCCCCTATGCAACCATAAGCAACTCAGGATTCAGGAAGTCTCAGAAAAGGAGTACGGCAAAAGGTGAGCAAATGACTGGACATCTAAAGCCATAGAGAGTCAGTTTGTTGACAGCCTTGGAAGCATTTTTTGTACACCAATGCAAAGCATGTGATACCTAAAAACCACTGCTTGCTGGTCATCGTGACAAGGATGATGGGTAGAAAAATAAACTTAGTTTTCCATTAATTCAAACATCACCAGCTGTTTTGTACCGTTAGAGACAAAAGGCTGATCTCTTTGAATTATTTCTCAGCAACATCAGAAAAAAACCAAAGTGTTCTGAGCACCTGCAACTCACACTACTGCTCAGTATCCATGTTCCTCTTTTACTTGGCTTCATGTTTACATCCCTAAAGAAACCACAGCCCCCAAGTCAACATAGTTCAAGTTGGGCAGACCCTGACTGCATCTTCAGGCCCAGCCATGTGACCCAGACTCTAAAATCTAGTGCATGGGATTCATGTCAAGTGAAATCCAGTCAGTAGTATTCATCTTACTATTTAAAATAATAACGACGACAACAACAACCACCACTACTGGAAACGAGGGCATGCTGTATTGCTAAGAGAACGAGATATATATCTAAAGCTTTATGAACAACTCCACCATCATGGAAATAAAGCCTAAGTCAAATATGTCAGGCAAATGAAAAAGGAGCCACAGCATGAAGGGACACTGAATTCCAGTATCATTTAGGCCTATTTATCTAAATATGTAGTGTTCATCCCTGATCCTTACACAGTGAGCCAGTACATCTTTTAGAAACTGTAATCCAGTAGCTTACAGCCAAGATGTGGGAAAAAAGCAAAATAACAACAAAAACCCATGGGTAAAAAATGTTTCCTCGCTTTTATCAGAAGCCAGTTCTTTGCCCCATTTTTTTCTATCGTCCTAAGTCAAATTTTCATTGCCTTCTCACCTAGACCTTAACATTGGGCTTCCCTCGGGACTTACTGCCTCCGTTCTCTCTACGTCTGTTCTATTCTGAGGTACACACATCACTCTTGTAAGATGTTTCCTGAAACCACAGCTTTGGTTGAATGAAAGTCTTTGAGATGTCACAATATCAGTGTTTAAATTCACAAGGGTTGTCTTGTAGAAGAAAGAGAAAGCTCACTTTCCCGAATGAAATGAAGGTCAAGGGGGAGCCCCAGGAAGGCAGAGTGCAAGGTGCTGTGCCTCAGTGGTGGTGCGGACTGTGCGTCCTCTAGGCACTGGGCTAGCTTAGTGTCAGGCTTACAGGACAGGGCTTCTCTTCGCCTACCAGGCAGCCCACAGTATTCCCAGACTGGTGCATGTGCTGCATTTGGGGCTTAATCATTATATAGGCCTTGGGCAGATTCCAGAACAGGGGAAAATTAGTTTTGGTGAGGCAGTCAGGTAGTAGATGTGGATTGTGGGCTTAAGCGACTTCACAGTAATGCCTGGGCTCTACCACTCTTGAGCTCATGCCCTCAGATGGTCATCTGACATTCCTGAGTCTGTTTTCTCATTGTAAAGCAGAACTAAGTAACAACATTGTGAGAATTAAAAATAGCTCTCCCAGTGCCTGAAGAAGGTGCTCCAAAATGTTATTTGGTTTCCCTATTCCACAAGGCTTCCTAACTCCCTTGATGATCACAGACTACCCTAATGGCTCCCTTCTTTGACCTCTTACTGCTCTTACAGTCAGTTCTACAGAAGATGACACTTCTGAGAACAGGAAGAGAATCAGTGTCCAAGATATCACTCGTAATTAAAGGATGGGGATTAAGACAGAAGGTGCCACTCCTCTCTTTGGGTCTTTCTCTTTGGCTCAGAAGCAAGACATGAGGAGTTTGGTGAGAGAATGTTCTGTATATTAAGGCTTTCCCGTTTTGAGTGCTGCTGGCACTCAGGCTGGTAGGTGAGAAATCACCATTTAAGATGATGTAATTTCTAAGGGAAAGGTGGGAGAGCGCCCCCTGGAGCATACAGGTAGTAAGTGACACCCAGAGCCTAGGGATAAGGTAGGCTGTTCATTTCTCTTGTTTCCAGCCCTGGTGATTTAAGCATGAACAAAAGGTTTCTGGGGTTACTTACACTGATTGTTATGGGTACTCCTCCTCTCCCCAGGCTTTGATTTGTGTGTTGCATAAACACTGTTGCCATAGTTACAATTCAGGAAGCTTTGTTGTTTGACCTCAAAAAAAACAAAACAAAACTTTATCTCAAACCAGGATATCAGCACAGCAGACCATCAGGGGGTAGGATCTGCCAAATTCCTTCAAGCTTCTAGAAGGAACTACTGTATTTTGGGCAACAAGCAAGCAACAAGAAGAGGAAACACTGCACTGCAATATTATGCAATTTCCTTACATTTCATATTCAAAAATCCTAAAAACCCCTTAACAAGCAACTTCCCTAGCTTTCAATTGAAGATCAGTATTGCAGCCAATATAAATAAAAACTGGTTGCAAAGGAAGAAAAAAGAAATCTGTGTTCAAGTCAAGAAAGGATTTCAGTGACAATTTAAAGGCAGTAGAGGCACAAAATGGGTCCTTCTTCGTCTCCACGTGATGTGAAAGGGAGTGGAATCACCCCAGGACTTCCATACAGGGACTGGGAGTAAACCTCTCAGCGTTTGCGTCTGTTTAGACCGTGTTCCCTGGCCAGCCAGCACTCATTCATTCTTCTTTCAGCAGCAATATTCTGCTCTCTCCATAAACCAACCTCCACCATCACAGGCTGAGTATATACGGTCAGTATGGCCAGTGATGGGCACCATTAGATCCCAACAGTTTACTATGGAGATTCTCACACACAGAGAAAAGACTAGAGAAGGGAGAGGGAGCGCTCGGACGCTCACACAGCCAACACTTGCAGTTCAGCTTCTGCTGTACTTGCGTCCTCACACCATCACCACACAGCTACAGGTTCTCTACATGCTGAGGTCACTGATCGCATTAAAACCTCCAGTGTGCATATTATTTACTAAAGTTCAATATTCGTCAAACTCTTAAAGTAAAATTTACAAAATATTAAATACACATTTCTCAAGTATGCCAATCACAAATTGTGACGATTTCATATACCAATGTAAACTAAGCCACTATCAAGATAGAAATATTTCATCACCTCAAACAGTTCTCCTAGGACATTTCCAAAGAACTCCCCAAGTCAACAAACCTTCCCATCATATACAACACACACACACACACACGCCACAAACTAGTGTACTGTTTTGCTCTGTCATAAAAGTGAATTCACAATTCATATATTCTTTTAGGTTATCTTGTTTCACTCTGTGTAATTTTTTTTGGAGATTTATCCACGCTGTCGTATGAATCAATAGTTTTGACCCCCTTACTTCTGAATATTTTATTATTGAATGTATAACAGTTTTATTTATAGTTCTTCTGTGCACTAACATCTGTCTTTGGCTATCATAAATAAAGCTGCTCCACATACTTTCGTGCAAGTCTTTTTGAGAGCACATATGTTTATTTCTCTTGAGTACCTAGAAGTAGAACTGATGAATCACAGTTTAGGATATTGTTTGGTATTATTAAACAGGAAACTTTCTCCACTGTGGTTGTACCACTATCCACCAACACTTGGGCGTGTCAATGTCAATTTTAGCCTTTTTGGTATACGAGGGAATAAACCCACTGTGGTTTTTATCTTCTACTTCCTTGTTGTTTATATCAGAACTTTTTCATTGGACAGTCTAAGCTTTCCTTCACGGTGTGTCTCTTCAAATCTTCTGTCCATTTTTTAATTGGGTTGTTCCTTTACTACCAACTTTCATAAACTCTCCATAGATCTGGACTTGTAATTTGTCTAGCGTATGCTTTGCCAATATTCTCTGTCATCCTACAGTTAACCTATGACTTTCTTTCTTTTTTTTTTTTCACAAAAGGGTTTCTCAGTTGTAACCCTGGCTATCCCGGAACTCACTGTGCAGACCAGGCTGGCCTCAAACTCACAGAGATCTGCCTGCCTCTGCCTCTGCCTCCTGAGTCCTGGGATTAAAGGCATGTGCCACCACCACCCAGCCAACTTATGACTTTCTTAATGTTGGCATCTGTTAGACACACATTTTAAATTTAAATAAAGCCAATTTTTGGCAGGGTCCCTGTCTTTTGTGTCCTTTACCAACCTAAGATTGCCAAGATCTTGCCTATATTTCCTTCTGAAGGCTTTATAGTTCTGCCTTTATGCGCATGATCCATCATAAGCATAACTAATTCCCCTTAAGTTATCCAAGTTTGTAAACATAATTTAGTCAGCTGATATTTGAAATTCACTGACTTAAAATAAAACTTCAGACTGGTTGTGGTGAAGTACTCTTTAATAGTAGCACTTGGTGCGCAGAGGCAGGTGGATCTCTGTGAGTTAGATGCCGTATAGGTCTACATAGTAAGTTCCAGGCCAACCAGAGCTACATAGTGAGACTCTTTTTCAAAAAACTAACTATAAATAATAAAACTTTAGGGACAAGAAGAACTAGCCTATGTAGCTTCTCTTTTCCTTTTCTCTTCTGCTTCTCCTTCCATCTCTCCCAGAAAGTTACGTAACTCTGGGATACATTCATAGAACCTTTAGCAACTGCCACAGTATTAACAAGGCTAGCGGCTATGCCCTACCCCTCAGCTCATGATGTAAGTGGTACACATGAAGCTAGCCACACAGGCGCTCGAGGCTAATTTTCAGGATACCATTTTGACTACATGGATGCCAGTAGTTGTGGTCTGGACAGAGAGAGAGTTGTTAAAGTTGACATGTTTGGTGGTCTTGATTAGTGAGTCACTGACTAACTAGGTGGCCCTGATGAGGTCTCCCTGTCTCTGAAGCTTATTTGACTAATGTATCAAAAGGGCCTTAAAATGAACCAACTCTGATGTTCTAAACTCTCATGTCCTATCATATTTGATAGGATCATCAAGGATGGATCTTAGAGGGCTCTCCATGCACTTTAGGAGTTTCATATTGTGCTGGGATGGCAAAATCTTCTATCTCACCAGCAAACAGCTAAATTGAGATTTACTAACAACTGATTAGGAAAACAGAACAGGAAAAGAGAAAGAAAGGCTGAGGAGAGAGACTGCTGACCAAAGATCGTTCAGCTTACAGAGCCATGTCATTCAAAACAGATCTGGATAGTAGGACAGCAAACATGCACAGCCACTATTTAAATCAGTGAGGCAGTTCCTCAGGATGATGGGAATCAGTCCACTTCAAGAGCCAGCTACTCCTGAGGATATAACGAAAGGACAAGAGACAATTGCTCAACCATGTTTATTGCTGCTCTATCCATAATAGCCAGAAACTGAAAACAATCTAGATGTCCATCAACAGATGAATGGATAAAGAAAATATGGTACATTTACACAATGGACTATCACTCAGTCATTAAAAATGAAATTATAAAATTCGCAAGTAAATGGATGGAACTAGAATATCATCCTGAGTGAGATATCCCAGACCCAGAAAGACAAATATGGTATGTATTCACTTATATGTGGTGATTGGCTATGAAGTCAATGATAAGCAAACTATAATCCATAGAACCATAGAGGTTAGGTATATAGTAAGAGGTTAGGGGAGAGAGACAGAGCCCCAGCTGGAGATCTTTTGTCACCCAATGAAGCTTCCAGTACCAGGGATGGGTTACAGCTAGTGACCAATGAGTCATTGGTCAAAGGGGTCCCATGGGAACCCCCAAACATCCCGGGCTGTTGCTGAGGCTATAGGTAGCTCTCCACAAACTGACAGCTAAGCATAGTTGCTGAAGACAATATCTATATAACTCATTGAAAATGGAGAAGTCGACCTGGCACCTACATAAAGCCTTCAACCCTATGGGCCTTCTTGGTACTTGAAATTGGTACTTGGTACATGAAGGTACTCTTCATGCTACCAAAGGAGAAATAAATGTAAACAACAACCCAACTAAAATCCTTTTGATCTAAAATGGTGTCCTGCCTGCAAGATGTACCAGTGCAACTGTGGCATAAAGCTTGTGGTAGTAACAGTCAATATCAGATTTGATTTAAGGCCCGCTCTATGGGATGGAACCAGTAACCAATGCTGTAATCAGAATATATTGTATAAAAAATCTATTTTCAACAAAAGAAAAAAATAGCAGATCTGGATAGAAGAGGTCTTTACAATGTTCACACTGAAAGCACAAAGTAGGGACTCCCCAAGATAGCTCACAGGTTAAGGTATTTGCCACACAACCCTGGTAACCTGAGTTCAATCCCTGGAACCCACTGTAGAAAGGGACTCAAACCCACGAAGTTGTCTTCTGACCTCCACATGTGCAGCCACATGCACACTACACACACACACACACACACAGACACACACACACACACACACACACTACTAATAAATATTTTTATTTTATTTTATTTTATTTTATTTTATTTTATTTTATTATTAGGAGCACAAAGCTCCTAAGCCAAACCTCTCTTCCTTCTTCTCTAGATAAAGAGAGAGCATAGTGCACACACAGCTGCAAAGCTCATTGGCTGCTGGGAAAACTAAGCCCAGAGGGCAGGACTGGGGAAGATTAGGACCCGGCATTCTTCTGATCTGAATTTGAGAACACAGCAAGTAAACACAGAAGTCCAAAGAAGGCTTCTGTGTCCTTTGCTATCACCAGATATACATCCTTAAATGTCCACCTCTCCTGACTCCTGCTATCCAGCCCTGCCCCACAGGCTGCTCTGCCCTGTGTAATCCTTTATAACTTAAACACATATCAGGTAACTACAGCATGTATATGAGTTACCCACATTGTTGTGATGACAAAATACCTGATAAAAGCAACCTAAGGAAGGCCTCGCAGTTTGACTTGCAGTCTGAGAGTACAGTCCACCATGGAGAAGCCATGGTGCAGGAGCCTGGGGTGCTGCTCACACTGTGTCCATGGTCAGGAAGCAGAGACAGATGAATGTTCACACTCTGTTTGTTCTTTTATTCAGTCTGGGACCAAAGCCCAGGGGGTGGTGTCATCCATAATTAAGGTGGGTCTTCTCACTCAACTAACCTAATCTAGATAACTTGGATGCATGTCCAGAGGCTAACCTAATCTAGATGGCCCCTCAGAGACGGGCTGAGAAGTCTGTCCCCTAGGTAATTCTAGATCTTGTCAAGTTGACAATATTAACCATCATGACATGTGACTATAATACCTGTACACACAGAGAGAGAGAGAGAGAGAGAGAGAGAGAGAGAGAGAGAGAGAGAGAGAGAGCTCTCTTAATTCTGCAGCACTTGTGTCCTATAAGCACAGGCACAAAGGCTAAATTAATCAAACACGGAACTTTAGTAGATCATTGTTCCTAAGGTCTACACTTAGATTTCTTGTGCCTCTGATTACAATATTTTCATTAACTGATCAATACAAAACCTTGTTTGATGTGTGTTTCTGTTTAAAGACAGCTACTTAATACACGCTGTTGGCTCATTAATGCTGAACTCACAGCCAACAGCATACTAATTCCCAAGCAAAGCTCATCCAATGTGTACTTGTGTGTGATGTCGAAAACTTCACAACAGCCTTCTTCCACTTCAGGACACTAAAGAGCACTCGGCCCACTATGCTTAAGAGACCAGTTTAAATTAAAACATCACCAGGAGAAAACATGAACATTTTTTTAAGTGGCACTAAATGGACCAGGAAAAGGACAATTATCTCCAGGTGGGGAACTGAAAGCAGAAAGTAAAGTATCATTTTATACAAGATGGGGACATGTCCATTGGAGAAACCACATCCCATCAGTCCACACGTGCCTGCCAGTGAGAAAGCACAAAAGAACTGACTTCATGGTCATGAATAATGATGAACAACTGTACAAGTGTGTGGATGTATGTATGTAATAGACATGTGGTTTTAAGTATGTTCATAAATATACACATATAAACATATGTACTTGGAAAGGTTTTGGGAAAACAGCTACATTCATACACTCAAATATTATCCATGGCTGTGTTTGTGGGACCACAGCAGAGCCAAGTAGCTCCAACAGACTGTTGTGGTATAACATGTATACTCCACTAAGTTCTAGACGGTTGTGCCAATTTATGCTCCAAACAGAGAAGAATTATGAGAGTTACAAGGGCCTACTCCTTAAAAATTCCCCAAACTTCTTCCTTGGACCTCTTATCTTTCACTTCCTAGAAAGATCTGGACATTTCACAGGTTCTTGCAGCTTCTACCATGGCTGTCTGTATGCAGATGGTGTCTTACTTCTCTAGATTTGCAACTCTAAGATCCCCCTGATCATCTCAACAGACTGGGGATTTCCCTAAATCTCAAACCCAGCCTCCACTGCTCTGTCACCAAGAGTAGCATGTTGCCCTTGTACACACAAAGTCTTCAGCACCTCCTCATCCTGTCCATAAGATGCAGATCATATCATCTAAGCAAAAGAACAAGACAGTGGCAGCAGAACAGTTGGCACCGTGCCTGGCATATAATAAATGTCCCAGGAAGAAACTGTCATCAATCATCACTGGCCTGGTTTAGGGCACTGCTTTTTTACTTCCACCTCAGACTGGATGGCCATTTCAGGATTTTGCCTTTAACAAGAAGGTCAAAAGCACTTAATCTGAAGTCCTAGGCCTCCCACATGGAAGGGAAGCATCAGGGGCTTGAAATGCCACCATGATGGTTTCTCTTCTGCCCTATCCTGATCTGCACACTCCTCGTGTGGTTACAGCTCTGAAATCACTTCTGTTCAAAAGCTTTCTTGGCCTTACCTCTCCTTATAGCATAACGTCCAGACTTTTCTGTGAGGCCTCTGACAAGTTGTCCTCAACATCTCTGATCTGGCCTCTCAATTTCACCTTTATAGACTGCAATGTGTAACTGCTCGCTATTTTTCAGACTTGCTCCATGCTTTCCCACATATCCTCATTCCCGCCATCTTGCCATCAAAGCCCTTCCATCCTCTGCTGCCTGAACAAATCCCCTTCAGTACCTGCTTATGCATGCTTCCCCTGAAATGCTGCCTTTGGCTCCACCAGTCTCAGACCACCTCCTCATTTCAGCAGCACTGCATGTATGTCTGACAATGATCTTCCACTCTAAAATAATAGCAAAGCAATTGGTCATCCCCGCAGACCCCAGGGTGCCTTGCTCACAGTAGGTATTTATCAGGTATCAGATGGATGACACAAGGAACCAAGGGCACACTAGGTGCTGAATGAGCACATCCCAGGATCTACTCACGTTAACTTTAACGGTGCCAAGCCAATCGCCCAAAGTGGTTTTGTAATTAAAAATGAACTTAGGACTTAAAGGAGCTCTTCAAATCTGGGAAGAGCAAACTGCCATCTGCCTACCAGCATTTTAAGTACCAAACTGCTCACTCACAGCTGTGTTCACACCAACTAAATTAAGCAGTCAGAAGCAGGCCCAGCCACAGAATGGGAATCCCAGCATGGGAAGAGCAGGGCCGCTCACAGTGTGACCACTCACAGGCTTCTGCAGTGCAGAGGCTGTCAGGGGCCCCAGGAGTGTGGAAACTCACTCTGACCCCAACCAGGGTGCATTTCAAGCCACAGGAAATAGTGAATTATTCAATAAATAGGGTTGTGATGACAGCAGTCATTTGGAAAGGGGGGGAAAAGGTAGATCCCCACCTTACTTTATACTCTTACACCAAAATAGATCCCGGGTGCACATTAATTTTAGAGTGGAGATTCATTCAAGCAAAGACAGTAAACCAAGTAGCTCCCAGCCTTACATAAAGTGTCTTGATAATAAATATGAGGGAAAAAATGAACCCAAAGAGAAAATGTAGACAAAGATAAACTATTTGCAGAGAAATACTGATTAAACATTAAAATATCCAAAGTCAACAAAGAAATAAAATTTCAACAATGGTGAACTTTTTCCTTTTTGAAGAATAAATGATATTAAAAATTAGTAGTATCTAAGTATAGATGTGGGCTCAGGGATAGCCAGATAGGACAGTCCCATCTGAGGCTTGAAATAGAATAAACTGGTGTGCTCTTTATGGAAAAGAACCTTCAAAGGTGGATATGTATGCTCAGCAAGCAAATTAATCCTATGAATTTACACTATGGAAAGAATCATGCATAGAGCCCACTTGGAGATGGTGCTGGATGTAAAAATCCTCTGCATAGGAGATGTTGAGTCCTCTGAGATTGATACTGGATGCATAAGTCCCCTGCATAGATGTTAGGTGCTGCAGAGGCTGCCCACAGCTTTTCAGAGTAGTTATCAAAGGAACCTCAGAGCCACTCAATAACTTCTGGCTGGAGAATAGTACCTGGCTTCCTCTTTATTTTACACAGTTTTGAAAACAAGAATTAAGAACTCACATCTTGGAGGCTAATTCACCTTGGGGTAGGACAGGAAGATCAGCCTCCAATATCAAAACATATTCATAATTTCCACTTCAGATGTGTCGCCAGAGAAGGCCATTCTATTCCACTAACCACCAATGGGGTAAGTGGGGCAAGCTCTCTGAGGCTGCTCCCTGGGTGAAGGACCCACCAATTACAGACAGCTCTCTGGTAAACTTGTCAAATCAGTCGCCAGTGATCCATGCACATGTCATTAGTGTGTAAGAAGTACCAACTGGGCAACACACAGGGAGGAGCAGAGCCCGAGATGGCTATTCTGTGAACGAAACTGTGGTAGCCCAGACATATTCCAGAACCTCGCTGAGGGTGCAAGTCCATCTTCCTACTACTGCAGAGATGGTGAGTATAACAATCCAAGCCAGTGGTTTGGAGTCATATTGCCTAACTGTTGAAAATCAGGGTCTCGAAGTTGAAGAAATGACACCATTCCAAAATCTCTGGAGAAATGTACAATAAATGTTAAGACAGAATGCAGAGCAGACAGAAGAATAAGGCAGAGTGTGTCTGGCTGATGATCTGATCCTTCCCAGCCTTCACATGAACTCCACACACTGCCTGGCTGGACGATAGTCTTGCTCCTGCTCTGCAACCCTGCCCACACTTCCCTGTTCACTGAAGTTCAAACAGAAAAGACGGATTCTCTCCCACCTCTGGACATCCCCCATCCAGTCTGAATGAAGCCGGCAGCTGTGTGTAGGGGATCACAGCCCTGATCTCACTCCACTGTTCTGAGTCACAGGGTAAAGCAAAATGATGGTTCTCATTAGGAAGGAGCCCACACTTTTACTGCTAGTGAAGGCACTCCCGAGAGCTCCAGAGCTGAGCAGGCCTGGGCGGGTGGCCAGCCATCTGCTCCAGCAACTTATGTAACTTGCTGGGGTTTCCACCTTTGCCTTGGGGGAAGAGAAGGGACTTGTGAGGCAGGAAACATACTTATACCCAGCCATCAGTCCACCATGCCTGAAGGCCTGCTGAGCATTTGATCACTGGGCTTTTCAGCCTTCAAGAGCAGCATACAGTGAACAGGAACAGGATGCTTTACACGCAGCAGCTGGGGAAAAAGCAGCTTGTGGTCAAATAGATTGGAGAAAAGATTACTGAATGACTAAGAGTTCCTTGCCTGTCAGCAAACTACAAAGTAACATGCTGGCATCTCATGGAAGTGGGACCCTTCTTCTTGGTAGGAACTTCTGAGGTTGAAGGGGGAGCGCAAAGGGCCAGGCTGAATGTGCTGGTGCCATGGGTGAATACCTTCTCCCAAGCCAGGGACAAGGTATCTCCAGATTGATTGGGGGTGGGGAGGTCAAGAGGAGAGAAAGCAGAGAGAAGGAAATAGTCTTTTTAAATAGAAAGAGCATGGAAAGATCACTTGATTAAAGATAACTCTGCCCTTGAAGGAAGAAACTTGCAACACTGATTATCATGGGCGCACTTGGGCCTTCAAAACATTTGGTAGAGCATTCACTTATACCTAAAGTCACTAAGGAAGCAGGCTTGCTAGACTCAGGGGACCTGTGTCAAGTTGAGTCCCTGCTATACCGCTTTGTAGAGTGAGGAGGCAGGAGAAGGTGCATGCTCTAGTGGAGGAAGATCCCCGAGGACATCAGACTGCATCTGTGCCATAAAAACTCTGTAAACCTGGCCAAGCTGCTTAGTTACATGAAAAGAATGGATCTGTACCCAAGTTGAAGTGATGACATGGACATTTCAGGACCTTGGGATGACCCTGGATGGTGTTTATCAATCTTGGTAACAGATCTAATAAGCTGCTTCTAAAAAACAGTGTTACAACTAGATGCACTGATGCCCAAACACACCTTCAACAGTGTTTTGCATAAGTCAATACACAGTAGAGCTGCTGCTTATTGGTACAGAACTGGATGGTAGGTTACTGAGAACTGACATCAAGACTCTTGGGTTCTAGAAAGTTTCCTTTAGTAATATCCTAGCACAGTGCTCCGTAAGTCCAGGCTTAATAAATGCAGGCTAAGCCGGAGGGTGTTAGTCTGAAATACAATGAGAACTCACCTCTACACACACATACACATATGTACAAACACATGCATGCATAGTCATCAGTCCACCCCTGTTGTTTTTTCTATGTATCTTGACACTGTACCCCAACAGTGGCATTCCTAGCCATCAAGATATATGCTTCATTGCCAAAACCTGTAAGTAAACACACTACCACATTATATGTGGTGGTGCACACCCATAATTCTCTCACTCAATAGGCTGAGGCAGGAGGATCTCAAGTTTCAAGCTAGCCCGAGCTGTATTGAGACACTTACTGTCTGGACAAATGGGAGACGGTTCTTTCTTATACATTCCCATCTTTTTTTTTTTTCATTAATTTATTTTCTTTTTTGAGACAACGTCTATGTACCCCAGCCTGATTTCAAACTTGCTATATAAGCTAGGCTGGCTTGTAATTCATGATCCTCCTGATTGAACTGCTGGCATAACAGGTGTATGCCACAAAACCTGGCTTTTCCTCATCACCTTAAAATGCATAACACTTATTTTTTCATAAATAATCACCATGTTATTGCACTTAACAAAATCAATGATAATTTCTGAATATCCGCTGATAGAAAATCCACATTGATATTTCCAAAACTACCTTAGGAGAGTCTTTTCGTAACTGCTTTGTTTGGGTCTAGTCCCAACCCAGGTGCATACACTGCATTTACTTCCCTTAAGTCTCCCCTCCTCCACCCTTCCTTTGCACAGCACCATTTTATCAAAAGCCAGAATTTGGTAGTATGATGACATTTGATGATACTGATTGGTGAGACTTGGTTGTTCATTCTGTCACTCACTCAGCTTCTTTGCACTGCCCTCCCCTGATTTTCACCTAGAAAACTTTCAGTGGTTACAATAGTAGCAAACTTCCTTTGCGGTGCAAAGTTCCAGGATTAACTGCTGCAATGGTTAACATTTGCTGACTGCCCAATGTGTGACAAGTTCTGTGCCAGGTGGCTTCACAGGTTATCTCACTGAACTATTCTGAGAACTCTGTAAAGTCAGTGTCAAAACCATCCCATTCAACAGGTAAGAATCCAGGTCAAAACAGCTGATTCAAATTCTCGGGGATGAGGCCTGAGTTTAAAGCAGCTAGTCTGAGAGCAGGTTCCTGGCCATCATTCCATACAGGTGGTTCTGTGCCTGGTTCAAAGTAGATCAACAAGAAGGGATATTGGATAACCCTAGCTGTTTATTTTATAGATGGGGACACAAGCAGAAATGCACAGTGCATCTTTCTCTGTAGGGAGCCAAGGGCTTCTCAGACATTACCCAAGAATTCCTTATTAATGGAGAAAAAGGTATAACAATAGAAAGACAAACTTGGGGAGATAATGCTACTGTGCAAAAGGATATCCTTTCACTAAGACATACCACAGATGGCCCAATGGTCTCAGGCATGTACTAAAGTCTTCTCGAAATATACCTAGGACTCAGCAAGACAAATGCTGGCTGCATCCTAATTCATACAGATAATAAAAACTCTTAAGACTGAACATGCTTCTTAATAGGAAAGTCTACAGGAATCCAAGAACAGAAAGGAAAATATTTTCAAGAAGTTTGGGATCACTGAAATTAAGTCTAAGTGGTGCAGAGGCATGAGGTTATGATCCAGTAACTCTGTGGGTGATCTGTCCACATGGCCAGCTATGGGCTGAGTCCAGCTTTCAAGGTGTTGCCTGCTTCTTCATGCTAGTGAACATAGTGGAACACCAGGCACCAGGACATTTGCTGAAAGGCACTGATGAATACACCCTGGTGCAGCTGCCTCACCAACTTCCTCAGTGCATTTCTGTGGTCAGAGAAGGCTGAGAGCATCTGTCCTCAGGGAGGCAGAGTGTGAAATGCTTTTCTTCCTCTCCCCACCACCTTCCCTTTTGTGTCCTAACCCATGGACATCTGGAGACAGCAGCTTTAGAGGGAACTGAGAAGGCAAGGGGAGGTTATCAACCAGGAACTGCTGGGGTCAGCAGAGAAACCCAAGACGAACGTCTGAAGAATCGGATCCTACTGCTCTGCCACTATCTTAGGACCTCCAGTCAACCTGCTCCAGAACACCAAGAAACCAAAACAGGACATTTTCTGTGGTGAGCCCTTCAGACTCTGGGCTAGACCCTGCTGTGAGCCTCTGGCTATCGGGAGATCTTCTGAGCTAAACTGAGTCATAAATAATTAATGACTGCCCGAGAGCGGCTTGTTTACAGGGAAGCCAAAGCCCCTTGAAGGGATACTTCTTCTCTGGCTAAACCTTTAGCTGGAGAGCTATTGTCCTAAGCATCTAACTCCACTGGAGAGAGGCTGTCTCCCCTAGGTAAACATCCCACCTCAGCAGGGAAGTTGTCTTGCTTTGATACCTATCTCATTCAGGATGTTTTTACCTATGCATTGTCTCACCCTGTAATTAACACCTTGGTTGTAACCCCTGTAGCTGCACGTAGCCCCCTGATGAAAGGGGTATAAGATGGGAGGGAAAAATAAAATTTCAGCTCCATTCCATCTGAGCTCAATGATACTGTGTGTGTCTGGCCTACTTCTTTTCCCTCGCGTTTCTTTTCCCCTCTCCTCATAAAACCCTTCAGTCCCACTCTCCATCCAGGTACTGTCCGACTTGCCAGGCCGGCCCTGGCAATTTTCTCTGCCTTCTTTCTTTGCAAAATAAGGCTAAACCATGCTGCTCTGTGTTAGGTGCTTAGTATATATCTGGAATTATTAACCCAGTAACTTCATAAAACAAAAGACAGTTGTAAAATAAGAGAAATGAAAATCTCAAGGAAGACCAGAAATGAACTATTACTCTACAGAGTTTTCTTTACCCACCACCACCAGATACCCTCTATCAAACTTGTCTGTATGGTTCTTTCCGATGGCCCATGAAATAACCTGTTGTTTCTGCCTACCAAGAATCCAGACCTTTCCTTTCTACTACAAATCATTCCTCACTCACCCTTAGAATGTGACCTATGACCTCATCTCTGCCTATGTGGGCTGCAGCTACCCATAGGGCCAGCATCTGACTCCAGCGTGACCTCAAGCACAGTGACTGCTCTCAGGGTGAACACAGGACCTGAAGTCATTTCCTAAGCCTGCAGTTTAGTGGTAATGCTGTAACCATCAGATCCCTTGGTTCAGTCTGCACTATTTCCATTACAGAACAGCCTCCCATCTTTCAAAGCTATGTGGGAAGAACAAACAGGGACTTGAGACGAGCAGAGCTGGATATACCAGGTCACGAAGACTTCTGGGAAGAGGACAGGCTGGTTCTAGAACTCATCAGAAAAGCAAGTAAGGAATGGACTAGTGGGAATGGCTGCTGAAGTAGGAGCATGAGAACTGGAGACAAGTGTGGGGCAGAACTTGGTAGAGGGTCCCGAAAGTGTACAGGGTGAAAAGAGATGGAGAAATGGGTGAAAGAGAAAATGCTGGCGAGACTCAGTAGCTGAGAAGTGACTTCCAACGAGATTTATTACTTCCCTGAAGGTAAGCCTGCCATGTACTCCCTGTATGGAGAAGTATGGCGATGGAGCAAGCCCTCCAAGCTGGAGCCCTGCAGTTAGAAGGCCTGCATCTAGAGGAGGCACCGCTTCCTTGTCCTCAAATGACAAAAGTAGCTATAGCCAAGATATTATGATTTAAATTCTGGGGGTTGGGAGGGGACATACTTTATAAAAAAAATTTAATCAGCATGTAAAGTTTTTAACCTTTGAAAGATAAACCATTACATATGTGACTGTGTGGTTCTCTGAGCACTCTTCTTCTTCATAGCCCTCATGCTTGAGCCTATATTAAAATGTCCTTAATAAAACATCAACTTTGCTCTAAATAATTAAAGCATTAAGCAGTGGCTATACAGGAATTCATCTGTGCACATGAAAAGCCCATGAGAATGGTGCTCTCATTTGTGCATTTCAAACCTAGCAAGAAGGTTGTAGGCTTCATTCTTTCAATACTGAGATGTCAGAACATACAATTCAAGAACCAGAACACTCCTGCTTGGTAGTTCTTGGTTATATCATCTCAAATAGTATAAAGAGAAAGGTTAAGAAAATCCCCATTCATTGTATGGGTCACAGACACCAAATTACCTCGAAGTCTGAAAAACGAGAAGGAGGCTGACTGGGACAGGAAAGGAAGGGCAAGAGCAAGATCAACATGCACACATCTACACCAGCAACAGCCAGGATGAGGGCCAGTGTGATGCTAGACATAAGATTTATTGCAACAGACCTAATGAAAAAGAGGGAAAGGAATGGACTTGAAAAGCATGCTGTAAAAATAGAGAAGGCAAAAGCTAACAAGGTCAGGCCATTATCTATTCTAGAATAGATCTAGAATAAATCCTTCTAAATATATGTGAAAAGTGGGGGAGGCATGGCTAGGTGCTAGGACCAAACACAAGAGGCAGAAGGAGGAAAGGACACAAAGCTTCACACACACAGACACACACACACACACACACACACACACACACACACACACTGCCCTCAACTAACAGAGGAGTGCTTTTTGGTTTGCTTCTGACCTACTTTTGAACATCCATGGAATAACTACCTATAGTTTCAGAAAGCATGGGAGTGGGGAGAGAGAAGAAAGTGAATGCTCCGTGTTTCTAGAGCACATACCAACTTCCTAGAAACCAGTCATGGTTTTACTTTAGTTAAGGACAAGTGTTCTCTCTCCCCAGTGGCTGTAGTTGTTTTGAGTATCGCCCCTGAAAATTATTTATATGCTAGAAAGGGTACTTGCACAGACCTCATAAACATCCTCTTAGTTACTTAAATTAGATCATATATCTCAGAACTTTTTGGTTGACTTCAGTGTCCCAGAGCTTTTCCTATCGAAACCCACAGTTTTGCATAGTGTAACCAAGAGCTGCATGCTGTATGCACATAATGGGAGATGGCACATGTCCCATTAACCAGGAAGGCACTCCTCAAAATGCCTTTTTATCTACCTATTCATGATCCACTTTCCCCCCAGCAATGCTATGAACATAGTAGAAATAAAAACAACTTAGAAATATCTCATAAAGTGTTCATCATCCTTAGCAATTAGGGAAATGCAAATTAAAACAACTCTGAGATTTCATCTCACCCCATCAGAATGGCTTAGATCGACAAAGCAACTAACAATAAATGCTAGCGAAGATGTGGGAAAAGGGGACCCCCATATTCACTGTTTGTGGGACTGCGAATTGGTATAGCCATTTCTCCTAGGATACTCCGAGCCCTCTTAGGGTCTGTAGTTATTGAACTCTGGACTGGAGTTACTGGGATACACTATGCTAAACCCATGCCAAATCAGTACCTGGTATCAGTAAGAACTTACTAAAATATGTTATAAAATAAAAGGACAATCTACTTGAATAACTTTATGTCTAATACATCCCAGAAGACAGAAACTCATTCAGTACGGGAAGGAGGCAAGGACCCACCTGACCAAAGAGGTAGCAAAGGGATTGCCTAACGGCAACTGTCAAGGTCTAAAAATTTCAGCCTTCTAAAACAGAGGTGCTTTGCTTCCTGTGCAACTTCACCTTGTTATAAGCATGCTGGTTTATTTATTTTAACCACAGTCATCCTGTTCCACCCAACCAATAATGAGTTGTCAGTACTATACCCAGCATGCAAATGATAGGTGCAGATACTGTTAGAACTGAGGTTGTTTCCCTCCTGCTTGGGTGATGCACCAAATACACATGTCCATCACAACAGCTATCATAACAGATATTGGAAAAGAAGAAAAAAGACATTTATGTCGGCCATTCAGTCCTCTCAATCAGGTTAATCTAAACTCAAGCATCCATGGTTGCCTAAGGAATTTACAGAATCTCAGATTTCACTAAAAGAATTAAACAACAATTTGAACTAACAGATTCATGCTTTAAATGTCATATGAAAGAACCCATGTCCTGGAAAATGAAGTTTAGTTTTTGGTTTATTCATTTACTGGTTCACTCACTCACTTGTTCATGACTTGATTGTGCACCACCTCTAGAACTCCTCCTGAGTGACTCAAGCACACCCGCTCCCTGCTCTAACCAGAATCTTATAAGATTTCCATCTGTGAGTTACTGTGGGGGTCTTCATTTTGACTTGTCGTGCATTGACTCTCTCTTTCAGTAACACCACTTAAAACTCTCTGTTGGAGAATCACGCCTTGTGACCCAGATTTAGCCAATCAGCATGTGCTATCCTTTTCCTTCCTGGCAGTAGGGCATGTGATCTAAATTGAAGCCTTTTATTGCTACAGGGGGAAAGTAGGTCTTTTCAATAGGAGTGCCAGCAGCACAGGTGATAATAATAAGCTTGCAGCCACCAGAGATATTATGGCCGTGGCTCATGCATCTGAAAGGCAACCTGGGAATGAGGTGAACGCACAGGGAAACAGAAGGAGACATGGTTTATCTCTGGAATTTTCAGATATTTGAGCTCTAGAGTTCCCGTTTTTCCTTGAACTAGGTTCTGCATTTGAAAGCAAATGATAGTAATAAAGCTTTGCTTCAAGGGGAAGCAAATGGAGAAATGGCTCAGTGGGAAAGAGTGCTTGCTGTACAACAATGAGGACCTGAGTTCGAATCCCCAGTGTCCATATAGAAAGCCAGGCATGGCTACATGCACCTGTAACCCAGTGCTGTGGGAACAGGAGGGTGGCTAAAGCTTGCTGGCCACAAGCCTCCTAGCTCTAGAATCAGTGAGAGACCCTGTCTCAAAGGAATAGCAGGAAGTGAGGGAGCAGATCACCTGACATCCTCCCCTGGCCTTAGCACATTCACAAGGGCATGTATACCATGTGTTTACATGCACTTACATGTGCATTTATACACACTCAAACATACACAGATAATACATGTTTTAAAATTTTAAAAAATGCAGCTTTGCTTCATTTTTCTTTCTTTCTCTGTCCATTCCTTTCTACATCATATGCCCTTAAAAGGCTGAAATTCAGTCTCACTATCTTTCTGGCCCCAATCTAGCAGAGACCTGATTCAAAGGTGGTCAATACGTGTGTAGCACTGGGCTTGGAGGAATTTCCCTTCAATTAATTCTCCTCTTCATCAAGTGCTTCATGTGTCTCTTTTCAACTTCATGTCACTAATGCTTCTTTAAAAAGTACCTAGTTGATGGCTGTTTGTACATACTGATGAAAAATACTTCTGCCTACGACAACACTCATTAATTCTCTGTGCATACCCACATTACACAGCAACAAAGTATGGTCAAGAAAACAGCTTCACATGCAAAGAGCAAAGCTATCCTGGCAGGAAAGCAGGGATAATAGTTCCCTGGGGAGCAAGTCTAACCTGCAGTCCCCTCGTCCTTCTAAGGCTCAAGTCTCTCTAAGTGGGGGATGACAGGCCTGGGGTTCCAGGAAGTTTAAGAGGCACTGCTCCATAGGGCACACTGTGTACTCCTAGCATCCCCCTGGACTCTCTGCTAATTTAGAGAAGTGAATATTATCCAAAGAAAGGACAAGGAATGATTTAACTGGAGTCTGTTTACCTATAGCAGTAGGAAGAGGCCAACAGAAAACCAAGCTTGGTCTGTATTGCTGCTGCTGCTGCTGCTGAAATCAGGCTTTTAACAAAGGAGGGAATCAAATCTCGAAAGTAACTGTTTCCACTGGGTTATGCACAGCAGCAGTCAGCAAACACCCTGTTGCATGGAAACGAACTGCTCTTCACCCTCCAGGAGCTTCACAGCACACAAAGTTTCATCACAAATGCCCAGCATAGGCTGAGTGTAGGTAGGTGCACACACCTGTAATCCCAGTACTTTGGATGCTGAGACAAAAGATAACAAGCTGGAGGCCAGCCTGGGAGAGTTAGACCCTGTCTCAAAAAAAAAAGAAAAAAAACAGCCTACATGAAATAATGGTGCTGTTTATATCAGTGCAAACCAGAGCAAGCAGAGTGTTTGTTTAAAAAAAAAAAAACAAACGACGACTTAAGTATCCGCCTCAAGATGAGGGAATCAGTATGACTCATTGAACATTTGCTGAGCAGTTGTTATGTGTCAGGAGTCTTGACAGAAACAGAGGCCCGAAGGTAAATCAAAGAGCTGCAGTGATATGAGCACCTCAGACTCATTGCCATGGTAAGATCTGTGATAGTGATTCTGCAAGTACTAAAAGCAAAGCAGTGGATGTATGTCCGTATGTATCATACGTACACACACACAGATGCATTCATGTGCATGCACACGCACGCACACAAACACATCTTTATAAAGCACATCTCTGTGTCCCATCTTTGTAAAAACAACAGACTAGAAGTATGTACCAAACAATGAAGGTATGCAATTCTATTAAAACACACACACACACACATGGCCACTAGAATGTTCCTGTGCTCATCTCTGACAGTGAGAATTTGGGTACCTCGCCTTCATCCTACTGTTCTTATACCATTTGGCTCTTCGGAGTATACATCCCTATGTTAAGAACTTTTTAAAACATATACATACCCTAGAACTCCAATGCAATTTTTTGAGAGAAGAAAGAAGCTGTTGGTCTTTGTTCTCAATGATGGAATTATGATTGCGTATGTACGGTTATTTTGAAGTAAAACAATGAAAAAGAGCACTGGCAGTCATACTACGTGGTCTGGATTAAAATTCTTCTCTGTCTACTAGCTGTGTACCATTAGGTGAATTACTTAGTCCCCATGTGCCTCAGTTTCCAAAAACACAAACTGGAGAAAATAAGGCCTCCCTCAGAGTTATGGCGATTAAATGAGCTAATAATAAAGATGGTGGAGAAAGAGAAAGAGTAGGGGATCAGGTAACTTCAGAAGACACACTACCCACAACAAGGAAGCTCATCTGAAACCACCCAACTCATGCTTGACTCGGACTTTTCTAGCCACTTTTTGAATCCATTCCCTGTAACAGCAACAAGGTCCACCTCTTTGAGATATCAGGAGTTTTCATCAAACTCCTACTCATCCCAAATAACTGATCCCAGCAGTCTGCCCACCTCCCAGCCAGCATAATACAACCCCTGCCCTACATTCTACATCCCCCACAAGATGCTGCTCCCCTACCTAACCACAGCAGTGCCTAGACTGGGCTGTGGAGTATACTGAAACTCTACCTAAAACTCTCCTCTGGATTTGTTTTTGTAGGAAGCCATTCAAATCCATCCTCCTTAAAGAATGACAAAACAAAAAACAAAAACAAAACACCACCGGCCTTATGCTAGGAGGCAGGCCAGGCAGGTGTGTATCAAAGTCAGAAAAACATTATCAAATGAAACTGCATGTGCCTTCTATAGCCTTGAACTTAACAGGCCTTGTTTAGAGTCATATTTATTTGATTTCTCTGGACAACTGGAGTTCATTTTATCACACTGGCATTTTTTTCACATATATAGGTTTGGTTCTCATTTTTCTTCTTTCCTTTTCCTTTATCTGCATTTTGTTTGATAAGGTATTTTCCAAATATTTATTAACTATAAAAACAATACAATCAAAAAATTCAGAACCCTATTATCACTGTTTTATTGTCTTGTGGATGGGCTTTTGATGTACAATATATGCAGTTCACTGTGTATGTATATTTATGCGAATACAAAATTGAAATCATAAGATGTTTACATTTGTAGTAGTTAGGCTGCTGTACTGGCTCACCAAGAAAGAGAAGGAGGCATTTTCATACCTGGAAGCCCTGCCAGACCTAACCAGCGGGACCCACCATCCTGGCCAGCTCCAGACTGGACAGTAGAACCCCGAGTGTCTGAGCTCAGGTGTTTTTATTCTTTCAGAACTCCTCAGGTATTCTTCTGATAGCACATGCAGATCATTAGCAATTAAACAATGCCCACAGAAATCCAACCCCATGCAAACAAAACACCCTAGACAGCCCCTTACCCAACAGTGCATAAAACAATTATTTTATATATAACTAAAAATCAACTTCTGCAACATATATTCTCATATTATATTTTCCATATACAGAGTAAGCATTTTTTAATTCAGTTTGTTGTTGTTGTTGTTGTAATGTCAGGAAAAACACTCTCGCCATAATTGTCCTATTGGTGAAAGCATGTATTATTTCCAATTTAAAATACAGATCGTTAACAAATGATCTTCCATATTTTTTCATTTTAATTAGAGATTTGGAATAATTTTTGATCAATGAGACTATCAAGTCAAAACTATGGGGGAAAAAAACCACCTAAATTTTTAATTATCAGATGGCGATTATAAAAGTTCCAAGAATGAAATATAAACACAATGAACATTATATTACTCACACCTGTGGAAAGAAAGCAGATCAAAACCAAGTCAAGGTCTCTCTGCAACTAGAAGGCTAATGCTGACACTTTCCACAAACTTCTAAGGAATATTTCTCTTCACTAAACTTCATTCAACAGTAGAAGGCGGGAGAATAGAAGGAGATCAGGTATGTTGAATGCATTCTTTTCACCAGATAAGAGTATGTATTGCTTTTGTAGATTCCCCAGGTTCAGTCTCCAGCACACAAATTGAGTGGTTCACAACCACCTGTAACTTCAGCTCCAGAGGATTTCCTTTGTTCATGTGCACCTACCCCCAGACAGGCAGGCAGGCAGGCAGGCATGTGTTCATGCGTGCGCACGCGCGCGCGCGCACACACACACACACACACACACACACACACACACGCACGCACGATTAAAAATAGAATAAATCTCTTAAAAGAAAGTTTTCTTAAACAAGACAAACATAAACCCCATTCAGGAGCAGGAGTGAGTTGGAAATTCGGAGATCAAAAGTTAGTCCCACAAAGATCCCTGGGAGTTTTCTGCATAGATATCCATGCCCACTCCTATGGATATCCATGATGCTCCCATAGATCCCATGCCTTCAACTATATTGTGAATACAATTGCAACAGTTTTCCTACTTGTGACTCCACTTGGAGCTGAGTCCTTGCAAGCAAAAGAGAAAGGGACGTGTATGACAGTATTTGACTTTCTCGTGTAGTCATTCCTCTGCCATCCAATTTACAGACTAATTCACATTCTGAAGGGGTGGGGGGCAGGGAGCAAGGCAGAAATCAAACTATTCCTAAATACAAGGAGGAATGAGGAGAGAGAAAATCAAAGGCTTACATTAGAAATATCTGAGAAGAGAGCCAAGGTTACAGGTCTGTGACAGAGTGCTTGCAAAGCATGCACAAGACCCTGGGTTCAATATCTAGCACAGCATTACAAAAATTAATACTAAAGATTAAACCATACATTTTTACCAGCCTGTGGAAGGCTTGAATGCTGGGGAAGGAGAGGGAAGAAGACTGCTCATTTCTGGCCAGCTAGCCTTGTCGAATCAATGAGCTCCAAGTTCAATGAGACTCTACCTCAAAAATAAGATGAAGAGCAATTAATGAAGAAACTCCAGGTCAAACCCTTCCTCCATGTGCATGCTCACACACGTGTACATGTGAGCACACACAAAATAGTTTAGTTTAAATCACTAAACCATGTCTCACTTATTTACACTGGATAGCTTCCAAAACTTTGTCTGGACTCCTAGTATCTAAGATAGATAGATAGACAGACAGACAGACAGAGAGAGAGAGAGAGAGAGAGAGAGAGAGAGAGAGAGAGAGAGATAGATAGATAGATAGATAGATAGATAGATAGATAGATAGGTAAATCCACTAAGGATTTACAGTGGATAGCTTTCAAAAATTTGTCTGTACTCCTAGCATCTAAGACTAAATACATACACACATACATATATACATATATACATACATACATACATACACACACACCAAGAACTTCAGCAGCATTCTGCTAAGGCTGCACTCCACAATACTACCATGCAAGACATGAGCCCAGGCACTCTTGGAATGGTATCTTGGATTAGGTATCAGAACCTGAGAAATATATTCTAATCAAAGCTTTGTGATACCATCTATAAGTATTTTCACTTGATATTAGCATATGTCAAACACTTAACAACTGCTAACATTTGAGGCTCAGTAAAGGACACCAAAATGAGAGTGCCAGCAAATGTAAGGGTGAGCTTTCCTTGAAGACTTCTTACCTATAGAAAAGCCAAGTCTGTGGCTAGAGGAACTAACTGCCCTTAAATCTGGTTGCGGAAATCTCATTAACTAAGGAAATGAAACTCACATCACAGAGGAAGAGGCTAACCCTCAAACACCTCATCCAGAGCCCAGTAGAACTTCGTCCCAGACCACTGTCTGGCTTTAGAATCCCCTTTCTCCTCTAAGACCTAGTTACACACACACACACACACACACACACACACACACACACACACACACACGGGCTTACAGCCCCCACTTTCCTATCCCCAAGGAAGAGAATTACTTATGGCTCACTACAACTGTCTGGTCCTCATTTGAGTTTCATATTTTGAGGGCCTTACACACACATGCCTCGTAATAAATCTGTGTGCCTTTTCTCTGGTTACTGTCAACTGTCAGGTTATTTCAGCAGACTCACTTACATAAGCTTCAGATCGAAAGTTTAAGCGTTCTGTACACAAAAGACAGAAGAAGGCAGGACATAACCTCAAAGACTTCAGTAAGTAAAAGCATCAAGTTACAACGTAAAAACATAGTTTTGTTAGGTGGGGAACATGGCCCAGTCGGTAAAGTGCTAGCCATGGGGACCAGAGTTTAAATCCCTCCCACCTCCATTTAAAGGCTGGCCATGGAAGGACTGTGATCCCAGAACTGGGAGGTGGAGACAGGAAGATCACTGAGGCTCTCTAGCCTGTCCTCCTAGCCATATCAATGAGCTCAGGGTTCTCTGAGATGCTATGTCAAAAAATAATGTGAAGAGCAATTAAGAAAGATAACTCATGTCAACCTTTGGGCTTCACGTGCAAGCTCACACACATGCACATGTGCACACACATAAAATATAGCTTTGTTTCATTTTGTTTGTTGTTAAGGATTACTTATATAGCAAGTGAAATTGACTTATTCAGTAAAAAATGCACTTATTTTTAAAGTAACTTTTTTCAGTAGAGTAAGTCAACAAAATTACTGAGCCAACAAAACACATGCTGTAGGAAAATATTCAAAATCAAAAAAAGGTTGTAGGGGGTATCTGGAGCCTGTTTACATCCATCCTGGATATGCTTTAACAGTCTTGATTTCCTCAGCTTCACATATGTAACCTTATCCTTATGGGGAAAAGGTAAATGTTTTAATATACTTTGTTTGCCAGGTATCATATAAGAAGCAAACAGTATAACTCTTCAGGTTTCTATCCTTTAAGATAAAACATTTAGATATATTATATCATCAAGATAGAATTTCAAATTTGCTTCATCTTGATCGTCCTCATTGATCTGTGCATCCATTTAAAAGTCATTGTGACTTAATTTCATCTTGACTTCCAATCGCTTTTTAATCCTTAATGACTCAGAACAACCCAGCCTTCAGGTTGTGCCTGTTAAGTATTTGATAATCTGTAAAGCATATGTCAGATTTTTAATAACAGAACAATAGCAATCCCTTTTACAATCCAGGATAAGTGTACTTATTCTGACACAGATTATTTAACCCTAAACAATCTGTCTATAAGATGCCCAGTTATTCAGAGGCAAATACCCTGTGTGAGGACATAGAGGATCCCCCTCTGTTTTGCTGGGGGTTCATCTGGCTGGTCCATACTTATATTAATTCTTACAGGTGAAGAAAAGTAATTGTACATAGAGTTTTATCATCAGGGACTTCAAAACCAACCAAACAAAAAACTGTCACCATTTACAGGTGTGTGTGAAATAACAAAAACCGGTGGGCTTTGGGCTGGCCAGGCCAGAGCTGGAAAACGCTGGCATCCTTTGTTAGCCAGTATATTTCAATGCGATGATGCAGATGACATAAAACTTGGCAAAAGGGGTGTATCATCTTTACCTGTTCTTTTGTTTATTTCACTTTATCCTTTGTTTTGTGTGTCTGTGTGTGTTTTTACATCAATTAATAAAAGATAGAACTAACTCCAGCTTCATGATACAGCAGGAATTCCTGTGTCCTCAAGGTAACTCTAGGCTGAGACTGAAGGAAGGTTAAGATGTAGAAAACACAAAGCAACAACCGAATGGAGTGAAGTTTTGAATTGGTCACAGTAAGATTCACATGGATGCTGCCGAATGAAGCATGCCTCATTTGAATTTCAAAACAGAATGAAACATCTGCTACAATCTATAAAAGACAGGCCCACAGAAAGATGTCTTCTGGCAATCGTTTCCTATACCCTGCCTTCATTCACCTCACTCAAGTCTTAAGCTTAATTCAATCTTGGTATCTCCTATGTCAGGACCTTCAGAAGTCAATGATATGTTTTTGTTGCTGTTGTAAATATACACTGTATGCAGGTGAGGGCGCATGCCCACGCATGTGCACATGGAGGCCAAAAGTTGACACTGGGTGTCTTCCTCTATCACTCTTCACCTGTCTTAGACAGGGTCTCACTGAGCCTAGTGCTCACCACCTTGGTAGGCTGACAGGTCAGAAAGCTCCTAGACTCTGCCTCCATCCCATCCTACTCCCCACATCCCCAGTGCTTGGGTTACAGATGCATGCCACCATGTCCAGATTTTAGGCAAATGCTGGGGACTCAAATTCAGGTCTCATGTTTGTATGGCAACCACTTTACCCATTGATCTATCTTCCCAGCTCATTGACATTTTAACACAGCTAAGAGTTGAGACCACTAGTCAGAATTCAAGTAATATACAGTTTATACCAGGAGATGAGTCTGCCATCTGTTTTGACACTGAAAAATTAAATGAAAATACTGCAACATAATTTGCATGCAAAGAAATATGAAGAGTACAGACTAAATTAGAAATAGTTAAAATCTGAAGACTGTCATTTACTTAATTTTATTTTTAAAAGTTGAGAATTCTAAAAGTTGAATATTTTCAGTAAAGACCAACTCCTTATGAGAGAATGCATTAAAAATAGCCAGTGCTGAGAGAACTAATCTTATTTCTTAATGAGATTAACTGTGTGACCCAGTCATCAAGCCACTCTTGACCCAGTTGCCAAGCTGGTGTTCAGGAGAACCAATCACTCAAAGGATAGGCTAACATTCCTTAAAACTGAGTGGAACTTCCTGTGAGGATATGGTTGTCCTTTGTGACAACAGAACATTAAACCAATCTGGACCTCTTTTTAAACATCCAACAAATAGTCCACATGTGCCTTGCCCTACCCTAGACATGTCTGTAACTCAGAGGTGAGTTACAGTCTCATTCAAACAGAGAGATCCTAAAAGAAAAAGAAAAACAAGAAAAACAGTAGGGAAGACCAGAAGGTGATCTGGAAGTGGCCACCGGAGGTTGGGTAGGGACAACGTGATAGAAAAGAGCAATCAGGAAAGGCCCGAGGATATGATTTTTAGGTTAAAGTGTGGTGAAAAACTGAACTATGTGGGGAATAAAACTGAAGGAAGAGCATTTCAGAGTGACTGACTGACTGACTGGTATATACAAGGGTCCTGAGGTGGAAAGAGCTTGGCATGCTGGGAAAAGAAACTGGCTGATTAGGCCAGGTTTCTAACCACACCATGGTTTGGGGCTTCTTTTCAATGTGATGAGACCATGTTGGCCTGCTGTTCTCATTAAGCTTAATTTTGGTAAGTGTTAATGTGATAAGCTATTTTCAAAAAGAATTTGTTTCACATTATTATCATAGACTAACCTCTTTTGAAACTGAGGACATAGAACTTTTATCTGATTAAATATAATTACACACCATTTATCCCCTCCTTCGTGCCCCTCCAGGCCACTCCCTCATCTCCCCTTCTCCGAAAGAAGGCCTCCTCTTCTTTAACCACCATTGTAACATATACATATAAACACAGCTTCATTCAGTGTTACCTGCATGCATGTGGTTTGGGGGCTGACAGCTTGGTATTGGATAACCAACCAGGGGCCTCATTCCTGGGGAAGACTAATTCCCACTCTCTCAGCAACTGTTAATTGTTCGTATCTCTGTCTAATAAAGCCATCTGTTTCTTTCATCCTTCTGTCAACCATCCCTCTCCCTATATCCTGTGTCCCTGCTGCCTAACCTTCAGCCATGGCTACCGGGCAGGACTCTGCCTCTCTACACAATCAAGTATATTGGTTCTGTAACAGATATTACTGTACAGAGGCAATTTCCACAGTAAGCTTTTTAGAAACAGAAAAAAAGACTAGCCTTCTAGACTAAGAGTCAATAGACAAGGTTGTTTTAAGCTGGTATTAGGTCTGTAATTTCAGCACTCAGCAAGTATAAGCAGGGACAATGGCAAGTTCAAGGTCAACCTGGGTATACTGGTTGGTGTCAACTTGACACTAACGTAGACATATCTGGGAAGAGAAATCTCAATTGAGAAAATGCCTCCATCATACTGCCTGTAGGCAAACCCTTGGGGCCATCTTGATTGGTGATTGAGTGAAAGGGTCCAGTCCACTGTGGTTGATGTCACTCTTGAGCAGGTGGTCCTGAGGTATATAAGAAAGCAGACTGAGCAAGATAGGAGGGGCAAGCTAGTAAGTGGTGCTCTTCCATGGCCTCTGCTTCAGTTCCTGCCCTCAGGTTTTCTGCCCTGCATGAGTTCCTGATCTGTCTTCCCACCATGATGGATTCTGATCAGGAAGAATAAGTCAAATAATCTCTTTTCTCCCCAAGCTGCTTTTTGTCATGGTCTTTATCATAGCAACAGAAACCTAAAGAGGACCCTGGGCTACAGGGCGAAAGGCTACCTGTTAGTGTGATCATTTGTTACTCAGGTAGAAAACTCATACACAAGCTGAAACAGGAACCTAGTAAGCTTGCACAAATGAGCATTTACTACATCATTCTGTTCATGCCCATACAATGCCATGTCTTAAAGAAAACAGAATATAACATTGGGAGTGAGGAATCCTTGGTTCTGGTCCTGGCTCTTTGTCACCAGCTACATGTGTGACTTGGGAAACTCATTTTCCTTCTGTAACCTTATTCCGAGAAACATTCATGGTTGTGAAGTCTTCCTCCAGCCCACCCAGCATGTGAATTTAAGCATTCCTCTTATATTAAAAAAGTGAACTGAAAGCAAGCATACACAGTCTTTTCATTGTGTTTAATTTTCCAGCAACACTCACTTTGCCCTGCACATGAGCACACCTGTATCTCAAGGTCACAATATTTAAGGATGGCTTCTGAGGAAAAAAAAAAAAAAAAAAAGGAAATTGCAGATCTTGCTTATTTTAAATATATTCGGTATGTGATTGGTGATTTATTTTTAGTTCTAGTTATAAAGCACCTCAGAAGATTTCAATCTTGCAGTTAACCATTTAGGCACTCTAGAATTTATCACTACACAAAATCTAAGTCAACATGATCCTAACACTTGTTTGAAGGATAATCTGAGGGAGGAGGCACATCTCAAAATACCTTCAGCCCAGTAATGAGTGCCTTGATGATACATATTTGGAGGCCTCTTTTGAAAATTGCATACTTCTCCTTTGAATTTTTCACTACTGATTTATATTTTAAGATAAACAGAAGAAAGGAACCTTATACATATTCCCTTGATATTTCAAATGTATTTGAGCTACATTCAGGTCCTAAGTAATGCTTAATTGAAACTGGATGGATTCAAAGTCTCTCTAGAAAAGGGGCTAGCAGTGTACTTCAAAGGCTCAGGACTGCCAGTACCTTTGCAGATGGAGAAGTCAAGCTTGTACAAAGGGCAGAGTGAACACAGGGAAACCTGGAGGAGGTGAGGGAGAGGAGAAAGAGACATTTGTGAGAAGGTCCTGGACAGAGAAAGATGGGGGGTGAGGAGAGAAGACAGAAGGGGGAAGAAGGGGAACTGGGAGAAAGTGGCTTATGGTGCTTAGACAGGCACAAATCTCCTTCGTAGTCACCTGCTCAATTCCCTGTACTTATGTTGAACTCTGACCACAGCACAGAGTGCTGAGCAAGACCTATAAGAAGCAGTACATACAGCAACACGAGAGGAGGCCAGCAGGAAATGAGTATGGTGCACATAAGATGCAGATTAAACTAGAAGAGAGACTCCATGGGGAGGAGGATCTAGAAAGCTATATTAAAGCCAGCTGCCTTGTGTGTGTTCTCCCTATGTAGCCTAGGCAAGGATCAAACTCCACATCCTCTTGCCTTTGTCTTTGGAGTGCTAAAATAATAGGCATGCACTATGTAAGTGAATCCCTTAACATGAGGGGCAGCATTTGGTAGTTAAATGCTACTCTCAACATAAGGCTGAAGAGCTGAATGGGATAAAATGAAGCAATCAAAAATGAATAATCAAAATAAGCTCCTCTAAATCTCTGTAAAATTTGTTACTTCAACTGTGCACAAAATTTTGAAAGAGGAAGTGGATGAGATACACTTTTCCTACTGAATGTAATGGTAATGCTATAAAGATAATCTTTAAATTTGACTTTTATAGAACCATTTCGGGAAAAAAAAAAAAACTGGTACCTTTTGGGAGACTAGCAGAGCTTGCTGTGCTTTCCCAGAGTCTGCCCAAAGGCCAAAGTCCAAGTCTTGTCCCTTCCCTTGCTTCCAAGCTCTGGGCCTCAGGCTCTCCAGGCAACTATGAGCTATTCTGGTATGGCGAGAGCCTCCTCTGTACACTGAGACAAGCACCAGTCAGAATCTCTAATCCCACTCTATCACCACTGCTGCTCACACCCCATGTCTTCTGCAGGATTTCCCTTTGCCACCCCTTGCCCTATCCAACATCCTCAACTCGCCACTTAAGGACAGATGAATCCATAAGAAGCCATCCCAAGGAAGGCAGAAGAAAGTGTTGTGCAAGGGGGACTACTCAATTTGGGATTATGTTAACCAGACAGCAGTTCAAAGAATTCAGGAGGTGAGTACATGACTCCAGGAGTTCACTTAATGACAGCATATAAAAACAAAGGCCCCTTCCCCCATGACAATGCTTAATGCCAAGTATGGCTTCATTATACAATGTGGGCTTAAGCCTTCTCAACTAACCCTCTGTTGTCTTCAAAATCCTAAGTAAAAGAAGCTTCTAGAGACTGTTCTAAAAAAGAAATCGGGCTGGCTGGAGTCCACTCCCTGCTGTAGCCAAGACTCAGGCATTCCAAGTGAGCAAAGGCAAGCAAGCAGCGAGCTTAGCAAGGATTCGCTGAGGGTGTTTAATGCAGCATGGGGACAGCATGAAATGTGTCCTGGCTGGGGATGGGCTACAGGAGAGTAACACCTAGAACTTGTCTTTGTCTATTTCCACTTCCCCTGCTAAAGACCTAAAGAATGTTTTGTTGAAAATAATCTAAAGAAGGTTCTTGATATATAATACTACAAAACTGCACTCTCAGTCATTTGGAGAGATTCCCTAACAGGGTCAAACGAGGACATGCTATTCAACAATGCTTGGTGCCAGAGATTAACAGGCTGGGGAGACTCAGAGAATATATAAGTTCCTACAAATGCTATGCTAGAATTTATTTGGTAGATGCATTAACTTTTCCATAGAATTATTTGACATTTAAAGGATGCCTGATGATACTCCTCCCACCAAAGAGCTTTCTGTGTGTTTTATTTTCCTATAGACTAATTTTGGCACATCACTAGGAATTCATAGGGACCTTGGTTTCCTGGATTTTTAACAACTTTTTTTTCTGAAATTGGAATACATCTTATAATCTTTGCTTTTATTTAATAAAATTTTACCTTTGGGGGGGGCTCTTCATAAGTAAGTGTTCTAATCCATAGAAAAACTCACTCTCAGGACCTTTCTTCTCAGAAAGCCTGAGCTGAACAGACTGTGATGGTTGTCTGGTAGTCCTTAACAACAGCACCTTGTTATGTCAACACTCTCAAAGATGGACTTCAGGGTTAAAACATGGAATAGTTTCAAATCCTTTGCTAAAAGACCCTTTGGTTCATAACACTTTCTCATCTCATATCTACAACAGAATGTAGGAACTTGTTGCTTAGAGATCTCAAGGCGACAAGACAATTCAGATCAGATGCTAACAGAGACCCGGGTCTGAAGGGTGTGACTCTAGCACTGGCACCTCCCACCTGAAGTGGAGAAGGTCAATAGAGGCGCTGCTGGAAGGCATCTGTGAGAGGTAGAGAATCCACCAGTGAGAAAGACAGCAGCGCTAACTGCACGTGGGTTCCTGCCTCTATCTCCTGTTCTTGGCCAGTCATGTTCCTCTCTTTCCCATAACAATTCCCACCTGATCTCACCTCAAAGTCTCTCCTCTCTGTAACTCATCTGAAATGGAAATGAGTTCCTATTGTATTCCTGGGCAAGCTCAAAATGAAGGCAGACACACAAATGCACTTTTCAAAACCTTCCAAAGTCTCCTCAAACTCATAGGTGGCCCAGTAGAAACAGTATGCCACTACTTTACTGGTATTAAGAATAGAGCACCCTCTCCAAATATTTATTTTAATAGTACTTATTAACCAGTAATATTTATCACCACCCTCCCATGTCCATCCATAGAAACCAGAGTGAGAAGCCATGTTTCTCAAGTCTGTGGGAGCCCAAGTAAGGTTCGCAATTGATAAATTTGACCCACATTGTGGATACGGTTGACCTTGACCTATAAAAACTGGTTCACATTGGGAAATACTGGCCCTAAAACAGAACATCAGAAAAGCAATAGTCATAGTGATTTGGTTTAGGACTGTGGAAGTGAGAGAGGCAAAAATATAGCCTACTGGAACTTGGACTCTGGACATTTTCTTAGAAATATGCTCACCCTTTGCCCTTTGAACCCTCCGCAGCAAAGACTGGACAGCACTGCACCTAAGTATCTCTCCAGGAAATGAAAGTAAAATCTTGGTGGGACGTTTCTCTGCCTGCTTAATGTACTGTTACCATGTGAAATAAAGATAATCAGAAGCCTGACAATTTCAGAATCATATGTCCCCCACAAAAAATCCTGAGACTTTTAAGTACTGTTATTGTTATTGCTTCTTGCATTATTTCTCTTCATTCAAAGTTCCGAAGAAATAGAGATACATCATTTTATGTCTTTAATAAACCATGGTAGGTCTACTAACACCAGCCCAAAGAGAGAAGCAATGTGTTACTGCTACAAGTCTCACCAGAACTATCATGCCACATTTTATAGCTGAGTAAACTGAAGTTCAGAAACATTGAGTAAATTGTCCCAGGTTTCATAGCATAATCAATATTTGAACCCAGGCTTGAAGATTTGGAGACCATGCTTCATATAATCTTTCTATTACAGCCTGCGATGCCTACTAAAGCAGCAGGAGTCCACTTACATACAGCCAAAAGTCACTGCAGAATTATGGTACTCACTGTGTCACTAAGTTCTCATCTGAGTCTGAGATGCCTTGCAACTCTCTGTATATGTACATATACACACTTTCAAGTCTGAAGGTTTTTAACCTTCTCAATAAAGGGCTAACATAATCACCTTAAGAAGTGGAAGGTCAACAAACAGCAATATTTATCGATTATTAACCTCTTCAGTTTGGCCAAAGGAATTATTGGTAATCATATATAATTAACAATATAAACCTGACCACTTGTATCCCCGGCTCTGAGCATAATTACATGTCCTTCACAAAGTTAAAGCCAACAGATGGCAATAAACTATATATAATATGTATAAGACATATACACCTATGTATGTATGTACATGCATACACCTAGGTGCTGGTTAGTGTTCAATAAACTTAATACAAACTCCAGTCATCTGAGAAGAGGAAAACTCAATTGAGAAAATGCCTCCTTTAGACTGGCCTGTGGGCAAGTTTGTGGTGCATTTTGTTGATTGATGATTGATGTGGGAGGGTCCAGCTTACTGTGGGAAGTGCCACCACCCCCTGCAGGTGGGCCTGGGAGGTATAAGAAAGGTAGCTGAACATGAGCCTGAAGAGCAAGTCAATAAGAAGCACACATCCATGGCCTCTTCTTCAGTCCTGCCTCCAGGATCCTGCCCTGCTTTAGCTCCTGTTCCAACTTCCCTTCCTGATAGACTTTAAACTGTAAGAAAAATAAACTCTTTCGCCCAAAGCTGCTTTTGATGATGGTGTTTATCACAGCAAGAGAGAGCAAACTAGAACACGCCTTAATTTCACCCTTAGCATTAGAAAGATCTTAACCAATCCCTGATGCTTGGTCCTCATAAGCCTTCTGGCCTGAAATTTCCCTGAGGCAATATACCAGTCTATCACAAATCAAAAATCCCAAGAAACAAGGCAGAAGTTCTGAACTTTGGAGATTGGTGAAGAGCAAGACAAACCCTTGCCTCCATGGGTTTGTATTTAGAGGAGTCCAATAACAGCCAGAACCTAAGACATTCAACAAAGGAACTCAGTTCAAGGCTGACTAGTAGAAGCCTTCTTGCTTAGTACCCAAGTTAAGTCAGGATGCAAAGAGTGCTGTGGGTGTCTCATGGCACTCTGCTAAACCCCACAAACAGAGGTTATGTCAGACACAAGGGACAAGACCAGTCCCTGCCCTCAGAAACTCAACATCTTCCTTGGATGACAACAAAAAGAGACATAAACTAGGTAGAGGAAAAAGTCAAAGAGGATTGGCTTTCACCCTAATGTCTGGCCTGACCAACAACCCCAGGAGAAAGATAGCCTTCATCTCAGCAAAGACGTTCCAAGAAACAAAGCACAAAGTCCCCAAACCAGGTGGATTGCCCATGCTTGTAAACAAGCAGTCGGCAGAGGAAAACAGGAGGATTCCCATAAACTTGAGGCCAGCTAGTGAATCTAAGGCAGCTTGTGCTATACATACTGAGATTCTGTCTCAGATATATGTTTCAAAGGCAAGGCACCACTTCAATATTACCACCTCAAGAAATCTGAATTAATATACCCTAACAACATGGGCTCCTGTACTCTAATTGAGCTTGTAAGACTTAAGGTGAAATAAAACTAACTAGCAATCTCTGTAAGAGGGTGTATTCTGGCCAGAGGAGTTTTTAGTCAGTTTCTGGTCCACCCTCTTCCCTGTCCTTCTTTGCTTTTAAAAATAAAGAGGTAATGAGTGGGGGAACCTCAAGTTTCTGGGCAATGAGTCAAGACCACACAGTGTGTGGAAGAATGGTGGCTAGCTGAGAGCTGAGGGCTGAAGCCCTGCCCTTCTGCTGGCTGTGAACACTGGGCCGCACATCTGCATTGTTTCCAGAAAAGCACAAAGGAAAACTCCCCTTTTTCCCTTTAAAAATATTTTTAATTGGTTTATTTTTGTTAAAATATAATTATATAATTTCTCCCTCTCACTGCTCCTATGCCCCCCTCCCTTTCCCAAACGTGGCCTTTTATTCACAAACTATTGTCACCCATACGTGTGAGTATATGAGTGCGTTGTGTGTGAATCAATACACAAATGCACCTGCTGAATCCATTTAGTATTGCTTGTATCTGTATTGTTTTAGAGCTGACCGCCTAGGATTGGATAATCATTGAGGGTGCTCTCATTTCTGGGGAAGACTAATTCTCCTCCTCTCCAGAGTTTTTAACTGCCTGTGGCTCTTCATCCAGGGACGAAGCCCCATGTGTTTCCCCCTTCTATGTTGGCATGTCAACTGGTGTCGTCACTGTTAGGGGTTGATAAGCAGCTTACTGTTGAATTTTCATAGGTATAGCTTATAAAAGAGCTTTTAAAATCATAATAGGAAATGACTTGGTTTTCAGGATGTTTTTACTTGTTCTGGTGTTTTCTTCTAGGGTTCCAGGGGAGGATTTCTGGAACAAAACTAAAAGAGTGTGATAACTGGTACTGGAAGTCTTTCTTACTAAACCATAGTTGAAACCAATTCAGCAATCCCAAACATAAGTTTTTTAAAAATGCTTATCTTGTTCCACACCTCAGCACAAAACAAACATCCTAACATATAGACTCTCTATTATTCAAAATGGATCCAGGTCTTCTGAAAACATACTGCTTAAAACACCACTTTCAATTTGATCACTAACAAATATACTACTTTTGAGTTTTTAGCATGTATGAGAAAATGACAGAAGATCTAGATTGATAGTTTTTTAAGTGAACACAGTCACTCTATCATCAATGGCCTTTCACATGGTGGGGGGGATGGGTAGAATCTGAAGCAAACCCAACAATAATTTCCATCCCATGAACCACTCCCATGACATCTCAAGGATGCCAGCAGCCAGTGGTGCCATGGCTAGAGTTGAGGGGTCACACACAGAATGCCCAGAATTTATGCATCCTGGTGTCTCTAAACCAATGACTACAATGTACACAGTAAATACGGCTGACTACATTGAGCTAAACATATGGTATGGGCAGACAGGGCAGAAGACAGATGTTCTACAGGAACAGCTGTATTGCTGTATTCAGAAGTACGGCTGTAGAGTTATATCCTGCTATTCCTATAGCTTCTGATGTTCTATAGCATAGCAGCATAACCATGACTCACAACAATTAACTGAGCACTTCAAAAGACCTAGCAGAGAGGATTTTGAACATTCCTAATACAAGAAATGATAAATGTCTGAGGTCATAGAGACAACAATCTCCCTGGTGTGATCACAGTGTATGCAACTATCAAAATGTCACACTGTTCTCCAAAAATATGCAAGACTGTATATCAAAAAGTAAAATGTGCTTTAAAAAGAGGTAGATAGTCTATAAGGAAAGGTGTATTATAAGGACACCTACAAACCTGAGATGAAATACATAACAGAAAGCTTTTGCAAGACAGAGAGAAACCTGACTGCCCTGATTGTGCAAAGGTATGCGTTGTTACCTAGGAGTGAGGTTAGATGAGAGCAGACACAGGATACTGTCTGAATACTCAACTATGTAGGTATCAACTAGTGGTGATGCCCCTTTCAAAGGCCGAGCTTCTAACTGTTCCAAGCATTACTGTACTGCTATTTCCTCAGAATGGAACACGCCCATCTGGAGGGAGGAGGGTGGCTTATAAGACTTGGAAAGCTGATGAAACTTCTGAGACTCAGGAGGTTCAGGAAGATTTTTAAACCCCTTACCACTGTCATTGTCTGCGCAGAAAACACTTTGTGGGGAGTGGAAATGCTTCTTCAGCAGAGCTAGCTGTGGGTTGGGAGGGAGAGTCAAAGATACAGATTCATGAGTTGTCACCCACGATGGGGCGGGTTTTAAGTGATGCACTCGCTGGAGGGTTTTTGACAGAATCACTTGGGAAAAGGGAACTTCAACTGATTAACTGCCTCCATCAGATTGACCTGTGAGCATGTCTGATGGCACTTGCTAATTGCCAACTGATATGTTAGGGCCCAGCACACTATAGGTGGTGCCCTTCCTAGGCAGGGGGGTCTGGGCTATATAAGAAAAGTATCCAAGCAAGCCACAGGAAGCAAGCCAGTGAACAGCACTCTTCTGTGGTCTCTGCTTCAGTTCCTGCCTTGGCTTTACTCCGTGATGGACTGTAAACCTGTAAACTGACATAAGCCCTTTCTTCGCCACGTTGCTTTTGTTCATGGCATTTATCACATCAACCGGATAAAAACTAGGACACCCCTCACCTACACTTTTGTAAGCAACCCCAATAAAGTCACAGGATCGCCAAGATAGACTTAGGTGATTTGTTTCTTTGGTATGTAGCCTATGCTCTATCTGTCATGAATAGGTTTTTATTCACATGTCTCCAAGAAAAGCCACAACAAAGGTAAAATAAAATTAAAGTGATATGATGACTAAAAGCAATGTGTGATCCTGGACTGGACAGCAGACTAGATAGCAGAGAAATGAATTAGTCAGATAACTGGAAAATTTTTAAATATATAATAAAATTGTGTTAACATTAATTTCCTGGGTTCATAATTGTACTATGACTATATAATACATTAACATTTAGGCTATCTAGGAAAGAATGTTCTGGAATTCTTTGTAATACTAAAGTCTCAAAAGATTTTAAAATGAAAAAAAATTTTTAACTTTTAATGAGCTACAACAAATATACACATACACATACAGCCAGAACCTCCAATAACTTCTTGATTTGCCAAGATGTCATCTTCCAGAAGTAGGAAGCAAAACAGGGAACTGTTTTGTGAGCCTGAATCCAAATTCAAATGAAGAGCTGGTGACAGAAACCTTTAGAGTTGTACCTTCGTTCATGTTACCCCCCTGAAAAAAGGCTGGGCAATAGTTAGCCTAAGCCATAAACCTGGTAGAGTAACTTGAAGAACATACAAATCGGGTGTAAAGTTAACAAAATAGGGGTGGACAGAACAGCAGTTGCCCTGTAAGGAAATACAGAAATTGATAGCATCTTCCATGTTTACTATTGGATGGAATTCCAGATAGAAATGCTGACTGAGCATATGTCATAGGGCGTTAGGGACTGAGGCTTCCAGTCAACGAGGCTCCATGGCAACAGTGGCTCCCCGAGAAGGGATGGGTTCTTTTCTCCTAGAAGATTTAAAGGACTATGGCAGACCTTGGGATAGCCCAGCATTAGAATGATGGCTGTTGCCAGGGCGCACACAGGTGCAGATGGCCCACCAGTCCCATTTCAGATTACGCAGCCCGGGACAGGAGAACTACAGCACAGGTCAGATCTGAGACATGCTCATTGGTCTCCAATGCCTCCCTCATTTATGACTCCAAACCTGAGCAGCAAGTGAGTACGCCAGGAAACAAGAGGTGCCTGCAGAAACAAAGAGGAGAGCCCGACCAGCCAAGAAGAGACCAGTGGAAAAGCTAGGACCATGTACTGGGCTCTGAAGGCATTTCTGAAAAAACTGATGGGTGTCATCTCTATGTTAGAAATCTGAGAAAGGAATTAAAATACTTTATCCAGCATGAATCATAGTTTATGTTTATACAGCATTATATAGCTAAAGCATGAATCATGGTATAAGAGACTAATAATATGGGGAATAATCTGGCAATATCTATTTAAAATATTAAAATATATATACAATCTAGCCTAGCAATTCCACTTGACGTATATCCTACTAAAAAGTGCTGAAATAAGTAATTAGTGAAATGTACATAAGTAATTAATTACATCATTGTAATAATAAAAATCTGAAAAAAACCTGAATGTCAAAAATGGCTAAAGGTTTATTAAAGTAATTAAACTAAAAGCTTTATAGAGCTATGTGGAAAAATATACAAAACAGAACACAAGTGATATGAACAAGAAAGGGGGAATAGTGGGGAAGGAGGTTTAAGTGGGAATAGGAGAGAGAAGCTGGGGAAGGAGAGGGAGAGGGCCTGAAGGAGGGGGTGTGGGAGGGAAAGGAAAGGAGGAGGGGTGGGAGAGGGAGAAGTAACGCTAAGGATATTTGAAAAAACAATGTGTAAACCTACCATTTTACAGGCATCATATATATTATATATATATATGTGTGTGTGTGTACATATAATATATACATATACTATATATATAATATATAAATATAATATACATTTCTATCTACACACATATATAAATAAGCATGCATGTATATTTATACACACATGAGTTTAGTTGGAGCTATTCACACAGGGGATTATGCTAATCCAAGAAGCCATGGGTTGCCAAATAAAAAGCCTAGTGCCAGGTGTGAGATACCTCTCTTAGAGTTGTTGGTCAAAGATGCCCAAAGCAATATAGGCTATTGCCATTGCTCTTGGCTGCCCACCAGAACCTGATGGTCAGGCCCTACTGCTCATACACTATGCACATTGGTCACAGAACATGGAGAAATTCAGTTAGTACTAACCAGGAAGCTCCCTCCCTGCTGGCTAATTTTCACAATAGTAAAAGCTGCTATATAGGCTGCTGGGGAATGGGGGAAGAGACAATAGTCTTACTCACCTGTAAACTCTGTAAACTGCAATAATGACTGCCATGGCAAGATATGTTCATGTGTATGATAGTGTCATGAATGTCATGGAAGTAGCCAACTGCTCTCTGATCGGATTTAAGGCCCACTCTACAAAAGTACGTTCCCACATGCCTTTAATGCCAGCACTTGGGAAGCAGAAGCAGGTAGATCTCTGAGTTCAAGGTTAACCTGATCTAGAGTTATAGGACAGGACAGCCAGGGATACAAAGAGACATTCTGCCTCAAAAAGAAGAAAAACTAAAAAAAAAAAATTAGAGAGGAGAGGAAAGAAGGGAGAGAGAGAAAGTACACTCTGCATCTCACTCTATCAAACCTCAGATGTGATTAGAAGATGCACTGCAACAGCCCATGTATCTTAGGGGTTTTTGAAAGACTGTAAGCTCGAGCTTTGGCACATCAGTGAAAGATGGCACATTAAGTTTGGTGACATATTTACCAAAAAAAAAAAAAAAACTGTAATAGGGAATTTCTTTAAAATGGAACAGCTGGAACAGTATTGTCCTTTATGGGTGGGGCCATAGTCTCCCAGCAGCCACAACAGGGAGCTAACTCCACTTGAGTAGAAGTAGGAAACAGTCAACTGTGGCTCTCTAATAACTCAGTCAAGTGTGTGCTACAGCATATACAGCACATAGCTGGAAATTGGGGAAGGTGTATTATCTATCCAAGACCATAAACTTACCAGCCTTCTTAAGTAGTGTTCCCTTTGACCTATACATGGGCTTCTTTCTGTGTCACAGCTATGAGGATGAGCCATATGAAATGATCAATACCTAGCTACTTTTCATCTATAGTTCATCTACAGTTTATCTCATACTGTGAGATAAATCTCAGGCTGTGAGCCCACTCTGGAGCTCAATCTGGCCTTGAACCTGCAGTCATTTTCCTGAATCAGCCTCCTGAGTGAGGGAGTTACAGGTGTGAGCCCCCACTCTGGTTCCCACATCCAATTTAACAAAGAAAGTGGTCTATTATGACACTTTAACCAATGCCCACAGCACAGGAAAATAAAAACTTCATGGCTGCAAAAGTGTCTCTATTGATTATTGATCTAGACTTAGTAAAAGTAAATCTGGAAGAATAATTTTAAAACTTTATGAGACTGGCTAACTTTGTTAAGTTTTATTTTGTTGTTTTAGAATCATAGGAAACTGCAAAATTAGTTGGAAGTATCCTATGAATGTTATATTCAACCTCCCCCATGATAGTATCTCCTGTAACTACTACAGCATCAAAACCAGAAAATTATCATTAATCCCATAGCATTAACTAGGCTAATTAGTTAACAGGCTAACACCCTGTTCATACTTTACCACGTTTTGTATGCATTTTTAGGTGTGTGAGTTAAACTATACAGAAATAGACATATTCTTTGACATAGTTTCATAGAACTAGCAGAGGCATGCATTCATGTCTCAGAATTCATTCATTCAGAACTGTGCTACCTCTTGTTTCTCCAACCTCGCTGCCCCCATCCCCTGGGGCTTTAGTCTCCAGTTCTTTGTCACTTAAGCATGTTACAATATGGAAGCATATACCATATAACCATTGAGTCAGACTGGCTCTCTCAATTGGCATAACTTCCTGAGGTGCATACAGCTGGTAAAGGGGCATCACCAGTTTGTTCCTTTCTACAGCAAGATAATAGTCCATTCTACAGATGTAGCAGTTTTTGCAACTGCTTGCCTAGGGAAAAGCACTTGGATAATTTCCAGTTTGGAGCTATCATGAATAGAGTTGCTACCAAAATATGTGTGCACATTTATGTGTTACACCTCCATTTCTCTGAGGAAAATGTCTCAGAGCAATGGGTGGGTCCTATGTCAAGGGCATATTAGTTTATTAACATATTAGAAGCTGCCAAGTAACTTTCCAAAGTAGTTGTTTCATTTTACACGCCCATGAGCAATGTATAAGTGGACTACTTCCTACAAGTCCCCATAGTCCTTTGTTTTTACTACTGTAAATTTGAATCTTTATATAGGGAGTACATTGACAGCACATTGTGGTTTTATATCCTATTTTGTGAAGTTATAATATAATTTGCATCATCATTTCCCCCTTCCTTTTCCTCCCTTCAAACCCTCTATACCCCTCTCCTTGCTCTCTTTTTGCAGATATATATATATATATATATATATATATATATATATATATATACACACACATACACACTCACACATATACATGTTATATATACTATATATATTCCTAACACATAAGTACAACCTACTCTGTTTAATGTTACTTGTATGTATGTTTTTAAGTCTAACCAATTGGCATGGGATAACTGTGCTGGATAGTTTTATGTCCACTTGACATAAGCTAGTCATGACAAGCTAGTCATCTGAGAGGAGGGAACATCACTTAAGAAAATGCCTCCATAAGATCAGCTTGTAGGCAAGCCTGTAAGGCATTTTTTTTAATTAGTGATTGATGGAGGAAGGCCCAGCCCACTGTGGGTGGGGCCATACCTGGACTGGTTCTGTATGAAAGTAGGTGGAGCAAGCCATGAGGAACAAGCCAGAAAGCAGCAAACCTCCATGCCCTTTGCATCAGCTTCTGCCTCCGGGTTCTAGACCTGCTTGAGTTACTGTCCTGACTTCCTTCAGTGGTGGGCTATGATATAAATCTAAGTCAAATAAACCCTTTCTCCCTCAAGTTGCTTTTGTTCACAGTGTTTCATCACAGCTAAAGTAACCCTAACTACGACAATAACCAATTAGTGTGCTCTTCCCTGGGGAAGATTATTTCTCCTGCTCTCAGCATTCCTTAGTTGCTTGTAGTTCTCTGTGTAGGATTGAGACCTCCTGGGCTTTCCTCCATCCACTTTATTGTGTCAATGCAGTCATCCTTGTTCAGCTCATATTTAGGTAGTTATGTTGGTGAGACTTTATGGGTGTAGCTTCTACGATTTATAGGAGAAACAATCTTATAGTGAACTCTCTGATCCTCTGGCTCTTAGAATCTTTTCCAACCCCTCTTCTGCAAATAATGACTTAGTCTTAGGTTTGGGAATTTTATTGTAGATGTATCAGTTCGAACTGGACTCCATAACTCCGCATTTTGATTGGTTGTGGTTTTCTGTAATGACCCTCCATACACTAATGTCTGGTGATGTGGAATATCTTTTTGTGTGCCTTTATGTAATTTCTATAACTTCATTTTAAGAACTATTTTGTTTTTATTTATGTGCATGCATGTACACTCAGGTTCCTGTGGAGCCAGAGAGGGCATCAGATACCCAAAGCTAGAGTTCTGATCAGTTGAAAGCTGCCTGTTACAGGTGCTAGGAATCAAATTCCAGTCCTCTACAAGAGCAGCAGGTGCTCTTAACTGCTGAGCCTTTTCTTCAGCCCCCATAACTTCACTTGAAACTGGCTCTTTGTGCCTTTTGTCTATACCCTAATTGGGTGTTTAACTGTTTTAAGAATTCCTTTTACTCTTAAATAAAAATGACTAGCAAATATTTCCATCCACTCTAGAGATTTTAAATTTGGTGAAAAAAAAAATGTTCTTTCCCCCCCCCTAATTTTTATGGACCATATTTTTGGTGTCATGTTGAAAAATTCACATAGTCCTACATCACAACAATTTTATTATAATCTTTTTAAAGTCTTATAGTTTTACATTTTATACAAAAATCTATGATTCATTTTGAATTAATTCTTATGCAAAACATGAGATTTAAGTTGAGGTTCCTGGTTTTTGCCCATGGTATCCATTACTTTTTAAAAGCACTGTTTGTTTTTTGTTTTGTTTTGTTTTGTTTAAAAAAAAAACAAAACTCTTTTCCTTCATTGAATTGCTTTAGCATTTCTGCCTAAAATCAACTGGGCATATCTGTGAGAGTCTATTTCCACTGATCCAGGTGTCTATCCTCTGTCAATACGATGTCTTGATTGTCACATAAAGGAAGTCTTAGAATAGAGTAGAATAATTACTCCATTTTATTTTTTCTTCAAAATTGCTTTAGCTCTTCTAACTCCTGCACCTTTGTATATAAATTTTAAAGAAAAGTTGCTGCAGTCTTGATATGAATTGCGTTCAACCTACAGAGCAGTTTGGAGAGACCTGACTTCTTTATACACTGAACCCTCTGGTCTGGATGTAGTTAGTACTCCTTCCGTTTATTTGGCTCTCCTTTCACTGACTCTCCAATGCTTGCGTAGGTTTGTCTACGCATTATTTTGGGGGCTAGTGACTACAATGTGCTTTTTACCTTGGCTTCCATTTGCCCATTGCTAGGTTACAGAAGTCTGAAGACGAAGTGAGGACAGACTCTCATACCTTGTTATCTCGGAGATTTTCCCATCTGATTCTGGTGCTTTATTTGGGGGGTTGGTTTTGTTTGTTTTTTGGACTACTTGGCATTTCCTAAATGGATAATCATGTTATATGCAAATAGGGCAATTTTAAATCTTTTTTCCAAAATACCTGTCTTTTGCATTATTTTCTTGCTCTCCTGCACCAGCTAGGACTCCTCAGCACTCAGCTGAAGGAGTGGCGAGAGTGAACACCTGTGTCTGTCCCAGGCCTGGGAAAATCACTTAGTCTTCTATGCTAACTGTGACATTAGTGATGGATGTGTGATCAAGTATCAAAGATCAGACTCTCTGAAGAGAAAGTTTAGTAGAAAATGGGTCTCAGAGTAAAGAAAATTACTGATTTTCCCATCTCGTGCCCACCCTCCTCTGCCATACAGCAATGCTTTCTCTCCAGAGGAAGCCAACTCTCATCATTAAACAGTTCTGGTGAACATGTCAGGTCTGGTCACTTCGTTCACTGCATCCTCTGGACAAAGTGCTTGCTTCAGTAAAATTCAAATATGAAATTTCTTTGAAGTTATTTTGCAAAAAAATCTCTTACCAATGAATGTATAGATCAAAAACTTACTATAACCCAAATCCACACTGCTATTTGCTTTTTTAAACTAAGTCTCATTGAAAAATGGCCATACTCATCCATTTGTATACCATCTTTAGCAACTTTTGAACAAATTATAGCAAACTTCAGGTAGCTACAGCAGTCACCACGTGGCCCACTGTAAGAGTTAAAGTTATGTTTTAAGTATTAATTATTGGGCCTAAGAGATCTATAAAACAAAAATACAGATAATCCTATAATCTCCATTTGCCCAAGGACAGATAACTTCCTGGAAAGCTGGGTGGGGATTGTTCATGTGAAATAACAGGCCACATGTGCAGATACCCTAAGCAAGCTTGGTTAATCTAACTGCACCATATGTGCTCCAACTACACCAGATATAGTCAGATGTAGGTGGGAGATACCCAGAATATATGCTTGCCTCTGATTGGACCTGGTAGGAAAGTATGTAGCCTTATGGGTTCTGCCTTTATCAGCATCTGCTGGATGTGACTTGGTGCCATTTTGTGGGAACCTAGGAATGGTCCTGGTCAGAGTCCATCATATTGGCCAGCATTTAATTAATTTCATAAAAATTTGGCTCCAAATTGTGGTGATGATCTTATTCTCAGCTGGTAGGATTAACACTACAAAGTCTGAAATACTATCTGACCTGTTTCACAAATTTTATTGGCACAAATTCCTAATATAAGATGTAGGGCTAGGAATACAGGACAGTGGTAGAACACTTGCATACACAGATATACATACATACATACACACACACACGCACACACATACATACACACATACACACACGCACGCACACACATACACACACACACACACACACACAGAGTAAACTGAAGGCAAGCCTGAACTACACAGTGAGACCCTGATAAGAAACAAAGATGATGACAATAATGACGACAATGGCATATGCCTAAGATAAGACATAAGCATGGAACAGTTAGGAAGCCTCTCACTGTATGTGGAAAGAACACAACAGAAAATAAAGCTAGCAGGAAAGAAGACTACTCCAAACATTATGTAAGTGAGTCAGACGGGCCAAAAAATACTACACTGTAGTATTTCCAGTTATGTAACCCAAGAAACACAGCTTTTTCTCAAGCAAGTTTGAACTGGGCCCCCTTCATTTGAACAGAAAGATCCCATTGATACATGGATAAAATCCATAATGTTTAATGTTGAAATACAGCTCCATTTTTTTTCCTCTATCAAATGTCCACTAATACCATGAAATTACTCAACATGTCTTTAGGCTAGAGTGTGACTATAGGCTAAAGACTGTGTTTTATGTAACAACATGTTGCAAAATCACCTAAGTTGGAGTTTACTTAGGTGACACCCCCCCAGGCATCCTAAAATGTTACAGGACAATGAAAGAAGAAAAAGAAAAGAAACTGAAATTCCCCGGCACCACCTCCAAAAACAGTATAATGCTGAATAACATCTAGGGCAGCAGGTGCCCACGTTGATATCTCCCTGAAGTAAAAAAATCTCCCCAATATTAGGGAATTACTCCAAGACTAGCTTGAGAAAACGCCAACAAGATAAAGCTAAAACTCCAAGGGGGACATATTTAACTAATTAGGGAGGAGGTGATTAAAATGGAGCCGCTAATTGTGTACTATGCTCTCAGCAGTGGGAGACAAAATTACACCTCATGTTACTGTCAATTATGCAGTCCTCATTTGTCTGTATTTATCTTTCCCTTTAGGACACTGAAAAGCACACAGAAGTGTAATTTCCAACACCCGTTATATGTTCCTCTGAGGCAACAGGTTTATAGAATGTTTAGAGAGCAGAATTATCTTGTGTTTAAACTTCTTATTAATGTGTACATTCTGCAGCAAAAAGATGCTATTTTTCAAGAGTACACTTTGCATCTGCAGAGGCCAGGTGTTAACCAATAGGAAGACTGGAGCAGTTAGTAAGAGGTCAGTTACACACGGGCATAGAGCAAGTATCCAGTGGTAGTGAGGAGTGGGAGAGGAGGCTTAAGGTGGTGGTAAGGCATGATCAGAACTTGAGCTTGAGGCAGTGAGGAATGGGTTTTTTGTTATTGTTTTCTTTTGTTTTGTTTTGTTTTTTTAAACTCATACTGGGAATATCATGCCATGACAGGATTTTTCACTCTGGGGATTTCCTAGTCCATGTAAGTTTGGGGAGTCATTCAAGGGAGCCAGAGAAAGTAAGTACTGCAGAAGTAACTAAGCATGAATCCTTAGAAGGCAGTCTGAAAATATACCTCTATTAAAGATGAAACCTAAATAAATCTAGGGATAGACTCCAGCTGTGCCACTAAAGTGGAGACTGCCAGCCATTTACAGCATCAATTTTCTTCTTCCTTGAACAGCACTGGGTATTTACTGGCAGAGCCAATGGCTGCGTGTATACACCTGAATTTCTGAGGGCAGATATGGCCATATCATATTAAGTAATGGAAGCAGCATGTGACCTCTAAGGACTTCACAATGCTTTCTCTGGATGCTTCCAACTCCATTTTCAAGCTGGAGCAGGGCAGGGCAATGGCAGAACAACCCATGGGTGGTAGCAGAGCATGCACGCTGGGTATGGGCCAGGTGAGAGCTCTGACAGGCGCACATACTTCTATCCACATGTGCTACAACACTTTAAGTCTCCTCATTGTATAGCATCCTGGCCTCTCTCTATACAGAGAGCCACTTATTATCTGTGAAGCTTTCAGTGAGTTATTTAATCTCTCTAAGCCTGTTTTCTTGTCTATTAAGTTAATCATAACACCTATTTCCTAAGACAGTAAGAAATAAGTAGATTTTAAAATGTTAAATCCTGTTCAACACACACAAAAGATCCCCATTTGATGTTTGAGGAACACAGCAAAGATTCCAACAACCTCCTCTTGAAGGCCTCTGATATGAAACGGCGATTCTGACAGTGACATCCTAAAGGTGCATCTGTTTGAGAGGTATTTCTATGGATAACAATGTATATAGGGGGAAATGGGGCTATCCTATATTTTGGCCCAAGAAAACAATTCAGATCAAACAGTTGTTTCATTATACCTTATTGAGCTTTGCCTCATCTTTAAGTAGTTACCTTCATATGGATCTATATTACTAAAAGTTATACGAGCACTATCTATTTCTTGTGTTTTGTTGACTAGATTGAGACCTGTGTTTATGTAACATACAGCTGGGTAGAACAGCATATTCTTCTATATTGCCAAATTACTCACCAGGATAGGCTGGGAAAGAGAAACAAACTAAGATAATCTGTGTTGTTGTACACCTACTGTGTCACTAAGCAAAGAAGATACGGAGGCATTTTCGTAGATATGAATCCTGCCAGATCTCAGCAGAGGGAACCACTATCATGGCAAGCACCATCCTTGACACTGGAACCCTGAGTGTCTCATCTCAGGAGCTTTTATTGATACCTAAGACCTCAGGTGTTCTACTGATAGCATGTGCAGAACACATGTGCAATCAAACGTCTTTTACATAAAGCCAACACCTGCAGACAATACAAAATGCCAAGACCTAGGCAGCTCTTCACCCAACAATGTATAAACAACCATTTTAAACATAACTAAAAACAAACTTCTGCATCACATCTGCAAGGGGCAATGACTTCACTCACAGTGTTCTCTAGGCATCAGAGGCCATGATCTGCCTTGCCAGGCACACATTTCCCCATTTGACTCATACCTTTATACATGTTAATTATTGACTTCTGGCCCTGGAGAGCCTTTATCTTTTATGATGAAAATTAGCTATTCTTTATTCTTAGGATTTTTGTGACCTTCACATTGTAACACTGTAGTTGAGATTCTCAGCATCAAGATAAAAAGGACTGTTCTGGGACTTACCCCAGGGCTCTCAGATGGGTTTTACATGTCACACATTACATAACAACCACAAGATCACATAACCTTGCTGAGGCCAGCATCTCTGAAATGGGAGCACAGATATCTAACCAGACAACAATGATAAAGATGCTGTGTCGCCAATGTACACTTTTATAGCTGTTTATCCCATTAAATGTAGTTGGGCTGATATTTTGCAGACTACTTTGTGAAGGCAACATATGGTCAATAGACATCCAGAATCCCAGACTACTCTGCTTCTTCTAAGAGGCCCAGGAAACAATACACCTGTATCTATCTATAATGGGAGAAATTTTCTGTACACACAGAACTTCTGCCTTAGGAGCCAAGGCCAAAACTTGGGAACTACATACACACAGAAGCAATTGTAGTATCTACAAACATCAATCTATGAATAGAAAATGCCCCTGGGACATAGGTTTCAAAGACTCAAGGTTTTGGAGCAATAGCAAAATCCTCTCGGTAGGGAAGCAGCACACTACTCAGGGTCTTTATTGTTCTACTTCCCTGAATTGTTACTTACAGGTTCCCGGCCATCCATGGCTTCCATCCAGAGCCTACGGTCCTCTTCCGACAATGCCTGCATGGTGATAACCCCTGGCCTACAGAGAAATGAGAGACATCGACATGATCACAGTGCCACATAAAGGACACACCAGTGAAAGTGAACATTTAAGAAATACCACTTATTAGAGTGAGAGGAGGCTGAAGCCAACAGCATGGAGGGAGGCACAGCCCTCTGCTCTGCTACCCTCAGAAAGCAAAGCCACCTCCTCAAGTCCTTTTCAATATGCCTGTTTCTCTCAGGTAAAGGACACAAATTACTAACTACCTGGTCCCTTTAGAGCAGTGTTCTCAACCTTCCTAACGCTGTGACCCTTTAACACAGTTCCTCATGTTGTGGTGACTCCCAACCACAAAATTATTTGTGTTACTACATCATAACTGTAATTTTGCTATTGTTATAAATCTTAATATAAATATCTGATATGCAGATGGCCTTAGGCGACCCCTGTGAAAGGTCGTTCAACTCCCAAATGGGTCGCGAACCACAGTTTGAGAAGTACTGCTTTAGAGCTTATTTGTTCATAGGACTGTGACCCATTTGCTTGCTCCAAAATGTTTAATGAGGTGTTTTGCTTAAAGAAGGAATGCAATAAGTATTTTCTAAAGTGAACAGAGTTGACTCTAGATAAAAAGAGACATGCCCATGTTGAATACATTTTATTTTTTAATATCAAATCCCAACGATTCTCAACTGCTTTTGTCAACAAATTTTATGAAGTGAATTGGCTTTGTAATTACAATTGTATTCAATGTATGTAAGTTGTTTCAACGACTACCCGCATGCCAGAGGCTGAATGCTGCACGGGCCTTCACTTTCCATTCTCTCGCTGAAATCTTTCTATTCACAATGAGCACAAGCCCCCCAGACAGTTCACACAGCATCAAACCCTGCTTCCTTTACCGATGGCACTTCCCATAGAAAAGACTGGGCAATAAAATGACTTGAGGAGAATGTCACACGCTCCTTGAGGTGGAGCATTAGTCAGCATTGGTCCCGTGACGCCACAAACCATTTCCCCTCCAAACATATGTTCATTCTGTTGAAACAATTTAATGTCTCTTTAATTAATAAAGAGCAGAACAACCCTCAAAAATCCCAGCACCAACAGATCCCACCTCTGGTTAAGGAGCCTTTTTTCCAATGGATGTGGCCCCTGGTAGACTGCGCATGCTCTAGCGGTTAGCCCCACCCATGCACACACTGGCAGCACTACACGCACTCAGCGGGTTTAAAATGCACACATGAAGTTGCCAGACACAAGTGCTGGCGGGATATGAAAGGGCCCAGAGGGGAGGGACTTCAGGGGTGAATCTGATCATATTACATGTATGAAATATTCAAACAATAAATAACAAATATACTTTTAAAAAGTTAAAGAGTAGCTCTTTTAAACCCTCATCTTCAAAGTTTGAGAAATCCTGAAAGACAGGAAGAAAGAGATCAAACTGATTAAGAACTAAAGCCCAACTACCCCCTGTGCCCACACACCCTCAGCATGGTACTAAATCCAACCAAGCCAGCGGTGAAGGCATCAAGCATCTTCATGCCAACCTTTATCGCCTCTATTCACGGTTGGCTTCCACTGTTCGTTCAATACAATAGACCTACACGTGTTTAAACACAGAGCTGTGTCTTTTCACCCACCATCCCTCAAACCCTTCCACGCTACACTTTTCAAAGGTGTAAAAATGAAAGTACAAAGGTCAGTGATGCAGGGAGCTGAGGTGGAAGGGGATATGAAGGGAAGAGAGGGGAGAGAGGAGAAGTTGTCCCCACAAGCGAGAAAGGCAGAGGCAGACCGGGAGGGTGGGAACGTGAGGTTCGGAGTGGGTGGGTGTGTTGAGGATGGAAGACACTGACTCCTGAGAAGGTCGTTCCTTGAAGCCACACTGGGCATAGCACCATAACAGAAAGGTGAGTCCAAGGGCAGACTAACTTTTCCTCCACAGCATCTGCCAGCCAAGTCTCCGTTCCTCTTCTCTGACCCAAATGCCCACTTCTCTCCAGCAGCCCATTCACCGTTCCAGGCTCCCCACGTATCTGCAGACTGCCTGCAGTGTGGCTCCACAGAGCCTGTGGCCTGGAGGCAGAGCAGATTTGATGTTCCCTTTCCACCTTTCAAAACCAAACACAAGGGTGCTTTGAGATCAAGAGCCTAAGACGCTACAGTCTTCTGCCAAGTCCTCAAGCCCCTAGCTCCCATTCTCAGAGCACTGCTGTACCTTTTGTTATTTGTTTGGTTTGGTTTTGTTTGCTGGTACTACCTGTTTGAATTGAGCAATCCATAAAAAAGAAAAATGTAGATTCTCGACCCCACCCTACGGAAGCTGAACTTCTAGGCTGGGTCTGGGAAATCAGAGTTAAAGTAACTCTCTTGGTGATCCTGACCTATAGCTTTCCTAAAGCCCATGACCTGAACCACCTACTCCATCCCCACTCTGTTCCTCCTGGCTTCCTCTGCACTAGAAGTACTAACACCCTCCTCTCTGCACCAGGGGTCAAGCGGTCAATACACCTCCAATTCCTTTCCTGTAAGGAAACAATTTTAAGCACAAGAGTTGCCCAAACACCAAGAGTGCAGAGTTATCACAGATGCCACACCAATTTCACGACCTATAGCGTGGTATTTCCACCCAAAGCCACCAAGAGGAAGTTCAAGAAAAACCCAGAGGCTGTAAAGATAGGGTCATTGGGCCTTAGTAACTAGGAAGTCAATATGACTTATTTTCACTTTAAAAAGATATATCAAGATATAATTTATTTTCTACATGTGGTCTTGCCACATTTGTGGGGGGTATACCCTTGAAGACAGATGGTGAATAAAGCAGATATAACACATTTAGTTATAATTCTATTCCCCAAATTCAGACCATTTCCTCAGCCTCATGTATATACATAATCTGAATACAGCACTATACCTTCCAGGTAGAAATATTCAGATTTTTTCCTTTATTAAATTAAAACTACTACTATAAATCCTACTTGTGACTTTCCTAAGAAGCTAAGACAAAAGGGTCAACTTTATTTTGGAATCAACGACTTCTTCTGATAGTTACCTTCTCAAGTCCCCTAGATTAGCAACATAGAAAAGTTTCCCATGACATGACACTTTGCATATCAGCAAACTTGCAAACTTCCTCTCACAGCATGTCTATCGAGTTCATGTTTGGAATGTGTGTTGTTTTCCATAGCAAATATGAGGGAATAAGGAAGAAATGGGGGTGGGACATGGGACTGGAGCCCTTCCTGGTCCTATACAGAACTGTGGTCCAGGAACACTGTGGTAGAAGAACAACAGTTTAGCCCAGCACAGTGTGCTACCTCCTGTGCTAAGCACTCTATAAATTGTCTTCACGCCTAGACATGAGGTAAGAAAGCCAAGACTCAGAAAGGCAAGAACTTTGTTCCTGATTACAGCCAAAAGTTACAGAGCTAGTACGTGAACACAATCCAACTCCCTGGTACACAATGCCATCCCAATGTGGAGGCGCCAGAGCCCCCAGGGAATTCATGTGTACTACCCAATCCTTCTGGCATTGAAACTGACCAGGAATTCCTGCAGCTCCTTAAAGAGCTCCTGCATGGAATCAAATGTGACAGGATGATAAATGGCTCTGCAGACCCGGAGTGCTTCATAAATATTCTTCTTCCCACAAGCGTCTGCCAGGGCTTTCCCTCAGAACCCAGTCATTCTGTGCATGATTGGGGCTGACTTTTGACAGCAGTGGTTCTTCACATTTTTGCCCCAAAAACAACCAAGTGAAGGAAAGGCAGTGATTTTTTTTAATAGAACCAAAGCAGGTACTGTTGGCAGAAAGCTTCAAAGAGCCGGAGAAATGGGAGGTCTGTTGTGAGACTGTGTCCCCTAAAACTTTCAGGAAAGCTATTCCCATAAAAGTCTCACCATCATGGTGGCACAAACGAGACCTGAACAAGGATGACACCAACAAACATGCTGACACGGAAGGGGAAATCTCACGGGACCCCAACCTTAGACAGAGAACTAAAGGTAACCAAGGAATGCTCAGAGTGGGAGGACAAACAATGTCTTCCCCAGAGAAAACCTCCCTGGTGGTGATACAAATAGCATCATAGGGACTAAGCAGATTGTTATATTATAATATATATATTATATATTTTAAATGTATATATAATATATATATATTATGTATTTTAAATGTGTGTGTGTGTGTGTGTGTGTGTGTATACAACTATAGAAAAAGAGGCCAGAGGCCATGAACTGGGGGGGGGGGAGACGGGGGGGGGGAGTTAAGAGTACATGAAGGGGGCTGGAGGGAGGGAGGAAAGGGAAAGGAGAAAATGATGTAATTATATTTAAATTTAAATTTCAAAAAAATTTAATGGTGCTATCATAAAGAAAATGATTGCTGGTAACTTAGACCTTACCAAAATAAAGAAGATGCATTTATTAAAGGACAATGTGAAGAGAATGGAAAGGTGGAGGCTGGGAGGGTAGCTGAGCTGATAAGAGTGTCCAGACGTATGAGGGTCTGAGTTGGAATCCCAGCACCACATAAGCCAGGCAGAATGGCACACATGGGAGGTAGAGGCAGAAGGACCAGAAGTTCAAAGTTGCTTTCAGTGACTTCAAGGCCAGCCTGTGCTATACTAAGTCCCAGTCTCAGAAAAAGAAATATCACAAATCAAAAGAACTGAGAATGGAAATGAGAGAAAATATTTTTAATATGTATCTCCAACAAGATTCACATTCCATGTATGTGAAGAATGCTAACAAATTCAGAGAAAATTAACAACAAAATTTAATAAAAATCTTAATTGGCACTTCATAAAAGAGGCTATCTAAGGGCTAGAGAGTTGGCTCAGTGGTTAAAGGAGCTTGCTGTTCTTCAGAGAACTCCAGCTCAGTTCATGGTACCTACGTAAGGCAGTTCACAATTGTCTTTAACTCCAACTCCACAGGATCCAATGCTCTCTTCTGGCCTTTATAGGTAATTGCATAAACATGGCACACGTGTACAGGGTGCACACGCACGCACGTACACACACACACACACACACATACACAAAGAGAGAGAGAGAGAGAAATGCATAAATAAGAAATGAAAAAGGGTGACCCAAAGGGCCAACATATAAAGTAGACATCAGATGATAACTCACTAAGGAAATGCAGTTTAAAATCATAAGCTATATCCAGCACCACCTGAATGAAGAACATTTAAAGGTTACTTCATAATGTTCTAATGCAGTATGATTCTCATACTTTGCTGGTGAGAAATTACATTAGTAAGGATGATTTTTCAATATCTATTAGAACTAAACACTACATTTGAGTTAGCCATGCTACCGCCATGTGTATCACCAGAAAAGATGAGTGCTTATGTCCTCCACAAGGCACACTCAAGAACACTGCCATTTTATTCATAATAGGCAAAACTGCATCAACAAAAACATCTATCAAAAGAGGACACACAAATTGTTGTGTATCTAAATGCTGGGACGCCATGTGTCAACTAAGAACAGCAACTGCTGCTGCACAGAAGAGTAGGTGTGAACTGCAGACTGATGACTACAACTCCATGGTGTTCACAGTCTTTAAAAGCTCACCCAAGTCAGAAAAGTGATTCTACCTCCTAGAAGGAATATGGCAGTATCTGGGGAAGCGTATGAGGGAAACTTCAAGGATATACATGCTCATCTTGATCTGGGTCTTTGTATATGTGTGCACATGCATACATGTGTGTAAACAGTCTTCAAAATATAGGCTTGAGATATGTGCATTTGATGGTGATACCGCAATGAAGAACTTGCTTTAAATGCCCAAGAGTTATGACTTCTTGACAATACCTTAGCCTCCTACTATTCCCAATGTGTGACTCTGGAGAACCAGCAACTGTGCTATTCTCTACTGGATGTGTGACCTGCACTTTCAGGAAAGCAGAATAGAGAAGTTCAATTGCTTTTCCCTCAGAGTTGGTAGGGTTACACCTTTGACCATGTTATGAACTTTAAGTAAGAAATGCATCACACATTTCCAAGTGTAAGGCATGAAGTAAATATTCCAAAAAAGTATTGCCACGAGAGCAAGTGAGGAAGGATAGCAAGAGTGGGGTAATATCAAAGCAAAGCCTGGGGAAGGGCAGAACAGTTTAAAGCAGGAAAGAAACAATGTACCAGTGCTGCGGTCCACCTAAGGGCCAATACCCTCATACTGAAAATCACACCTCTACCCCAGGCACTAGGCTGAAGGAGACCAGCCCTGACAGCATGGCTATTTCCTTTTCCTCCCCAGTAAAAGCTTCAAAGTGCACTGCTACTCCTTTTTAAAGCTGTTATCTGATGACTGATAAGGACAATGAAAAGAGGTTTCCAGCAAATGTTAGAAACTTGTTTGAGAAGCTCCCTCCAGTCCCCAGAAGAGAGAGGGTGCAAACAATTTAAAAATCCTTTCAAGAGCTCAGCCCTACAATGCTCCCCAAAAGCCAGCATTTCTTCACTGTGAGTATGTTGTTAGTGCTGTAGCTGGAGCAGTCTGAGAAGCAGGAATAGAGGTATGCAATTTTCTCAATGCTGTTACACTCACACCGCAAGAATGGTGCAGAAAATAGTTCTCCAACAGGAATAGAAACCAACAGTAAGAGAGAAACCTGTGGGAAGGGAAGAAAGGGAACCGGAGTGGTAGGCAGATGGGCGTTGAGAGTGGTCAGTATGCAAAGCGTATATGTGTAAAATCCTTTGATGATGATGATGATGATGATAAAAGGAAAATAGTCCTCATTTATCTCAAGGCAAACTGCTACCCACCCATCTAACTCTTCCAATGTTGGCTTTCAAAAAGAACCCATGGAAAGTATCACATCTTTTAGCAGTTGTTCTAGTTAGGTTTCTATTGGTGAGATGAAGAGCACAACCAAAAGCAGCTTGGGGAAGAAAGGGTTTGTTTTGTTTACAGGTCACAATCCATCATCAGGGGAAGTCAAGGCAGGAGCCTAGTAACAGGAACTCAAGTAGAGACTATGAAGGAAAGATGCTTAATGGCTTGTTTCTCCTACCTTGTTCAACTTACTTTTGTACACCATCCAGGACCATACACACTGGGTGTGTATGACACCATACACACTGAGCTGGGCCCTCCCACATCAATTATTAATCAGGAAAATGCCCTACAGGCTTACCTAAAGGCCAATTTAATGGAGGCATTTTCTCAACTGAGGTTCCGTTCCCCAGATAACCCTAGCTAGCCAGTGTCAAGCTGACAAAAAACAAACAAACAACAACAACAACAACAACAACAAAACAAACCCTAACTAACCAGGAGAGCATTATATCCAGAGAGCTGGACACCAATGTCAGCCACAACCCTCTCATCAAGCCAAGGACACTCAAACGCACAGCACAACCAGGGCTGACTCTGGGGTTCCTCGACAGCTTTCTAGTTCTAATCTTATTCATGAATCAGAGTCAACAATAGTGATCTCAGTGGTTTGGCAAATTACCCACTTCCTATTGTACAAGGAAATGCCACTGAAACAAACACAATCAGAACCTCACAGTACTGTTCTCTCCAAATCAACCTCCAAAGTCTAGGGCTTACTCATTCATATTAATAAATCTCTAGTTGGCAAGAGCTACTCCCATCTACACCACTGTACATTTAGGGGTCAAGTTGACAGTAAAAGGAAGACTATTGTAGCCACAGAAACTTGTGCTCTCATAGCTTATGTGTGCAATGTGCCCCACTTGGAATGTGCCCATCTTGGAAGATGGAAAAGTGAAGGCCTGAGGAGTGGGCTCTCTATTCCTGGGTAAAGGGGGCTTGTCAGATGGCAGGAAGAGGAAGCACTGCTGGGAAAACTGCCTCTTGATACTTCCTACACAATGAAGAGGGCTCCAAGTTTGCACAGATATGACCAAAGCCACGTAGGACAACCTTGGAGAATGGCATCCACCCCCTCCCAGAATCTGCTCATAGAAAGCAGGTAAGTAATCAGGTGACGGCCACTAGGCAAGAAGCTGTTTACTGCCCCCAAGGAGAACAGACTTGGGCTCCTTTCCTCAAAACCTGTAGGTTCCATCTCTTCCGCATGTTTACTTTAGGACAGAGAGAATAAAGACTGGGGTGCCTGCCACCCATCAGGAGGCATCACGGGTGATAACACAGGTGAGAAAACAAAGGTCATCTGTAGCTGAGATTTACTGCATATTATAGGCCAAACACAATGCTAAGGGTGTTATTTCAATTATTTATTGCTCACAATAAACATATGCATTAAATGCTCTATTGGGCCCCCTTTTAATTTATTCAGTCCCTATTTATTTATTTTTTGTTTTGTTTTATTTGTTTGCTTGTTTGTTTGTTGTCTTTTTGTGTTGCTAGGAATTGAACTCAGGACCTCCTGCACACGAGGCAAGGACTTGACCTCTGAGCTACATCTCTGATCCTTTGGGGCTCTTTCTAAAAGTGAAAAAAATGCCACGCCTCCATTAGATGTTAAATCTGATATTGTATCCAGGTGGGCCAGAGACTAAAGCAAGGCCCACACTTAAACCATAATGTGCAGTGACCTTATCTGTAAAGAGTGTATGTGCCCTAGAGTCCGAGAAGACTATTAACTTGGAGAGAGGAAGGAAGGGAGTAAACCTCCTTCCACACACACCCTAAGATGTTTTCCTAAGCAACTTCTAATCGATTAGAAAAAAAATCTGATTCTAATGAATGAATGAATCATAATCAAATGAAGCCTCCAGCACTGACCTCTTAGGAGGGTTCTCAGAGTGAGTAGGACCCCAGCAATAGTAACAGTCTAAAGAGTGAATACTGCCAACCCTGTCATACAATTTCTTACAGAGTTATTTTAAAAGAGATTAAAGTCATAAAGCACGAGGCAAATCTCTGGCATACTAAACTACATGGCCCATGAATATAACTGATGCTGACTTCTAAATGAGAACCATGTGCCCGCCACAGTGATAGGCACAGGTTACCACAATGCACCAAGAAAAAGCATTACAAATCAGAGATGGGTGAAACTCAAGGACAATGAAAATTCCTATTACTGCTACTGACACCAAACTAAGAAAATCTCTCTTTAGGTTCATCTGCCTTGCTCCACCATGCTCTCCCCTGCCTCCACTCATCCCATTGGTACTCTTCAGTCTTATGATGAACAGAACAAGTGGAACTTACTGGTTCAATTGCTTTCTTTCTTGGGGTTTATGTAATAGCAAAATTTTGGTGTTGAGTTTTTTAAAACTCTTATGTTGAGAAACTGGCAAATAAATGGGTACACTCACCAACAAAGCAACAAATTTCTCTGCACTGATTAGAGAATAGAAGTTTGCCTAGATCGCCTTCCCGTCAACTCCACAAACTACCACAGTCCAGTCCTACTTACAATAGTTCAAACAGCTGACACTCCCATGTAATTTGATGCCAACCCCCCCCCCAAGCTTGAGTAAGTTCTGACTTTGTGAACTCAAGAGTCCAAGAACTTCTCCAGCAGCTTACTATCCCTAAGAGCTAGGAAGCAATTCAGAAAGAACGGCACCCATCCCCCACTGCCCACCCCACTCCCAGCCATGAAGTCAGAGCAGCACAACACCCTCTGAGGAAGGAAAAGCCATTTCCTGCCTGAAAGGTCAATGGCATTGAGACCAGTGCTCCAATCCAATGGGCAGGAAGGCAAAGTCAAATAGTGTTTCAAACAAGCCGTGAGAAGGGGAGGGCGGGAACCCCGAAGCCAGGAAAGACAGTTCATCTGCTCTGCAAGATAAAGACTGCCGCTGGAAGGAGAAGCCTGGTTCTCAGCACAGACTGGACAGAAGAACAAGCCTGCTGCCCTCACATACATCATCCCCAAAGCAAAAATCCTGTCACGTTAGTTCAGCCAGCAAGCCTGCGATATTTAAAGAGGCCTGACTTGGGCATGTTTGCTGTTGCCAGAAAGTAGGTATGAACGATGAAAGGGTGAGAGGAAGGAAGTTCTAGAGAAAGAATGAGGCACAGAGAATACTCTTTGCCCTAAGTAGTAACGCTCATTCGAATGGTTGCTTCTACAGAAGCCCACACACAATTGACTTGTATAAATGACAACTACTGTTCAACTGGACCTGAGAGCAACCAATGCATATACAAAACTGCCATCTAGAGGCTGAATGATCAAATAGTCTGTTACATAAGATGACTGATCTGCTCCGGAAAACAATCTCATGAGTCGCACAATTTCACAAAGACACACAAAACAACCCATTCACAGACTCATACCAAGTTAGACCATAAACTATCTTCATTTAAAATTATTACGGATTCCTGGGGAGATCATAAACTGAATGTGGACATAAAACTTTCTCTTCTGTGGGAATCGAGTTATGAAGCACAGCACTGCATACAGAATCTCCCCCTTGTGGGCCTTCTCCACACGGACCCTCCCTGTGCCCGTATTTCACTCTCACGTTACGGATAAGTCAACAATGCTTTGGGAAAAGAAGCAGGCTTACAGCAAGGAGGCAGGGCAGGGAGAGCTTAACAAAGGTAAAGTTTAACATAAGAAAAATTAAGTCCCAGAGTTTGAAGCAAAAAAACCAACAGTTTCAGACACAGGACTCCATCAAAGAAGCATACTGCTATATCCCATCTTCAAAACAAACCTGGCAGTCAAGATCAGCCCCATCTTACAAATGTGGTTAACCACTTACTGCTGACTGACTGGGGGTAGCAAATTTTTTTCTTCAGATCTTCCATAAATGTCTAGCCTCTGCTATTCTGGCTTCAACTCCATTGCCACACCTCTACACAACAGCAAATTATATGTGTACTTGCTGAAGTTTTAATTTAATTAACAGCTAACTAATGTTCTCTAGTCTCATCACTAAAGTCCCAAAGGGGGAAAAAAATAAATTTCAAAACTGTATTCACCATAAAAACAAAATTGAGCAATCATATACACATAGTACATCAAAGGTTATAAAAAATAATGGTTTTCAGCCTCTAAAAGCAAACTATCTGAGATAAACAGAATTAAACAGAAGTACCCAAAACATTCTAAACTGAACAGGTTGCCAACCAATACTAAAAAAAAAAAAAGGTGTTACCAGGCTAATACAGGGAACCTGTCCGGGAAGAGAGGGCAGAATTGACAATGGGCATCTGAGAGCTGAGAAAGACTCTAGAGAAAAGTTAACTCACTACTGTTAGTGCAATGCTTGCAGGAGAACTTCAAAATGCACTAAAGAGAATTAGATGCGGCTTTTATGGAAGAAAAACCAATTGATTCATAAAGCTTCCCAAATGTGATGCCTGTCAGAAGAGTCTAAGCCGGGCCTGTGGCGCAGGCCTGTGATATCACGTACTCAGGAGGTGGAGGCAGGAGACAGACAATTCAGGGCAAAGCGTGTCTCTGCTCCACCTGTGGTCCCATTTCCCACCACCACCACCATCTCTAGTGCTTGCACACCTCTGTATTTGGCAGAGCTGGAGAGAGGCATTTAACAGAGTTTCTATTGGAGTCAGCTAGTATTTGAAAAAATAAAATAAAGCATTCTAATTGTTTCCTTTCCTGGAGTATAAACACTGCCCTCTCCACTCACATACTACACTGATTCAGTGAATCAAAAGAAGCCTTCAGTTTCTATTTCTATTATTTCCCATATGGTCTAGTGGCCCCTCATGGAAAACATTAGGGAGAAAATAATCTATGTGTCACTTACATCTGTGAGAAATTTCTTTAAAATAAACCAATCCAGACATGCTGGCAAGTGACTACCACCATGATTCTTCAGCTTAAACAAATATTTTCCCTACATTTGCTCACTAATTTCCATAAGATAGTGCATGGTGGAGTTAATTATTCAAGTGACTGAACACAGACACTAGTTAGTATTAATGATCTACATATGACTACCACGAAAGGCTGCTTTTCCATGATGCCTTTTTTTTTTTCCTTGATTTTTCGAGACACGGTTTCTCTACTGTAACTCTGGCTGCCCTGGAACTCACAGATATCTGCCTGCCTCTGCCTCCCGAGTGCTGGAATTAAAGGTGTGTGCCACCACCTCCTGGAATCCATGATGCCCATTTTTAACCCAAGAATTTTACACTGAACTCTCACAAAAAGAATTGACTCACTTCGAGAAAAAAAATATTAAACTCAGTCAATTAACCAATATAAAATATAATCTTTCGAAAGCTAGGTCTGTAGCACAATGATACAAAAACAAAACAAAACAACAAAAGCAGTAGCTTTTAAGCTACTAAGAACTGAAGCTACTGATGAAGGAGGGAGGGGAGAAGGGGGAAAGGAGAAGGAAGGGGGAAGAATGGGAGGAGGGAGTAGAAAAACTAAGGTGATTGACGCAAATGGTCTATTCTGTGAAGTGCGGTTCAGAGGGAAGGTTTTAGGCCACCATTTAAAGGACCTTGGAGGGATGGGCTTCTGCCTCACTAACAGGTCCTCCCTGATCAATACTATGCTAGCTCCCTGGCACCACTATAATGAAGTACCACAAAGTAGGAAATCGGGATGTTGGCAAAGTTGATTCCTTCCGAAGTCCACTGAATCCACTCCATGCCCTCCTCTTCTCTGGTGGTGCTCCAAGTCAGGTGTCTCTTGACTTGAAGACCATCACCCTCTCTCTCTCCCCTCCATTCATGGGTCGATTCTCTACATGAGTGTGTGTTTCTAGATCTACAGCCCCCTGTTGACAAGGATGCCAATTGTGGTAAATTAGGGCCTATCTTCATCTCTTTTCCTGTTATTGTGACAAATCCCCTGAACAAAAGCAACTTAGGGAGCCGGGGTTTCTTTCAGCTGATAGCTCCAGGTTATCACATTGTATCCAGAGTGAAGAAGCAGAGAGCACTGAACAGGCACATGCTGATACTCAGCCCACTTTTTTGTTGTTGTTTTGTTTTGTTGTTTTGTTTTTTAATATAGTCAATGACCCAAATCCACTTTTAGGCTGGATCTTCACACATCACTTGTCTCCATCAAGGCCGTGCTCCACAGACATGCTCATAAGCCAACCTAATCTAGACCTTCTCTCACTGAAGCTTTCTTCCCAGATGATTCTAGACCTGACAATTAAAACTAACCATTAATGCAAGGCCCACCCTAACGTCATGTTGACCTGGTTACCCCTACACAGATCCTATCACAACTTATTACACAGTCAGTACTTCACACCGTATTTTCAGGGCCTAATAGAAATCGCATTTGTATCTTGATAAATTACCGCCTTAGCAGCTACTACATAATTATTGATCTTTTCTACCATTTCAGCCCTTCTGCTGTTTCCTCTTTTATACCCATTTCCTAGGTGCTAGCTTGCCCTTTGACCCCTGCCTCTATGGCATAGCAAGTGAGACCGAGAAATCCGAGGGATCATAGTCCAGAAAACCAGCGTCTAGCCACAGCACCCTCCCTGCTGAGGGGCACTGGTGAAAAAGACAAGGTAGGAGTCCGCCAAAGAAAGAATTATGATAGAGCTCACCAGGCAGATACCACTTAACACGCAGAAGTATATTTTACTTCTTATGCAATGTCAGGTCTCAGGCTGTCCAAATACTCAGAAATGAGTTCAACCTGGACTATAGGAGGATTTCTGGTGGTTAGATAAAAGCCAGAATTCTTGAGGAACTTGTGAAACTGGTTCCCATCTGACAAAGGCATCACTTCCCCTTACCTCTGGCAGAAAGGATAAACGGCTATCTGTGGCTGCAATCAAAGCCCATGCCAGCCTCCAGGGTCATTTAGTATTACAAGCACGTGATAACATCCTGAAGCTCTGATCCTCGTCTCCTGCTCCACTACTCCTGCTACTCACCCTCCTTCCAGCCCACAATTCTCACTACTCTGTCTTACTCTCTATCTCTTGCTATCTTCTTGCTCTCACTATGCTCTATTCTCTATCTCTTGCTATCTTGCTATCTCCACTGTTTTCTCCCACTCCCCCAGCCCTGGCCACATCCAGTCTGCTAACGATGCTCACTCTACTTTTTCTCTCTGCTCTGGACTCTTCCAGATACTTCTGGCTGTTATGTCTCTCATAGCTACAATAAAAATCTTCCTTAATAACACAGTGGTCATGTTGACAGTTTCTTTACTGCTCCCCCTCGCATACACTCAAGTCACTCTATATGTATGTGAGCAACCTAAGAGATACTGGAGTCAAATAAGAGGGGCAAAAAAAGTAATGCTGAATCGTAGCCTAATCCATGAGGCCCACAGGGAACACTGAAAAGAAAGCCTCCATATTCCTACCAATCTACCCTGCTCCTCATTGGATATTCAACAGTCTCATCTTCCCAACACCATCTGCATCAAGCCACTGAGGAATTCGACAGGTTCTGGAGAGAAACGGACTCCCCAAGTCTACTCAGCATGCTGGGTATGAAAAATTTACTCTTGGCTTAGAATTTTAGCCTATGAAGTCCCTTCCCTCCCTTTTCTCCTTTGAGACAGAGTCTTACTAATAACACGGTCTGGTCTTAAATTCTTGGGCTCAAGTGGTCTTCCTTTCTCATCTTCTGAAGACCTGGTATTACAGGTGAGCACCCCCATGCCCGGCTTACAAAGGTTTTGTGAGCGTGATAAAGGTGGGAAAATTCAAGGGTGTGTTATCAAGAGTTGACATGAGATAGAGGCATCAGAGAGCATTTTAACTGTTCCCAAACCAGCTCTTCACAACTTCCCAGTATGTCTTCTGAAGACCTGGAAAAGACTTTAACTCCAGGAAGCCTCACAGAGCTTAGTGAAATGCTGTGGCTTTTTTGAAAAATGAGAAAGAGATTACCTGACATTGCATGGGTATCACAGAGAGGTTTGCAGACCCTGGTGCTAACACTGCTGACTTGAAAAAGGCAGCTCAGATAAGCTCTGCCCATGAATTTCACTGAAAGAACCACTTCCAAGGAAAATGTCTCAAAGAACTGGAATCCTGTTGAACAAGCCTAGTACCGTGGGTTGGTGCACCTGAGTGGCAGACACTATGTATAGTTCTCAAAGAAGAAAACATAAGCTATCTACCCATCTATCTATCATCTATCTTCTATCTAGGGGCTGATTAAGCAAGTGACTTGGTATCTTTCCTGTGTGCACATAAAATAATTACAAACTTTAAAAATTATTTGAGTAAAACTTCTTCTATCCCGATTTTTATTTAATCATTGTGTTAATATTTTAAGAAAAATAAAACAAAACAAAAAACCACCACACACCTGATATAATCCGTTGAACAGAGTGCTTACTTTAAATATCTAGCCCACCTCCTGGAGACATAGCACACATTCCTGAGCATGGAAGCACTAGCATTAAAGTAAAACCAAGCAAACCTAGTGATTCAGTCCTGAACCAAACAATGGGAGGCTGAACTGACCTTCCGCAGTGACCTAGCATCCAGTTCAAACTGGACACAGAAGAGTGGGATTGGGGGAGGGGGGGTGTGAAGGCTCAGCCTCTCACCTGTCTACTGCTTCCACATCAAAGCAAAATCTCTTCTCGATGGAATCTGTCTTCCTCCGCGTGCAGGATTTGAGGGTGATGGACTCATCTTCTCCCTAGTGAGAACACACAGACTGTCAAGGTGAGGCCAGAAGACAGGCTCTGCTCCCCTCTAGGATGAACATGGCACATATACAGGATCTCACTTCAATTTCTCAAGTCTGTATTTCACAACCTACTGAGAGGGAAGACAGACTATAGAGCTTCTCAAGCGAGAACCTTCTACAGATACGATCTGGACTCTAATATTTAGTTAGGAGAGGTAGAGCATGATTGCTGCTACACAGTACACATATGGTACTACAGTTGTAATCAGGTTTAATTTGCAGAAGTGACAAGAGTTGAAGACAAAAGTCCCCTCCTAACTGAGCACCTGTGATCTTGGGTTAGTCATCACTTCCTCAAGAACACCTTTCTGAAACAGGTCAAAGATTCCCAAGATCTGCTCACATAGCACCATGTACCTCTCCATCCTCATGGTACCAATCATAGCAAAAACTGTCTGCTAAGGTAGATGAAGAATAAAATAATGTCTTCCCATCAAGTCTGATGGGGAAGTTTATAAGATTGTAAGCACCCTAAGGACAGAGACTTCTGGTCTTTGCTTGCTACTCTTATATCTTCTGAACCCACCTAGAACCAACCCCTCTTCTTCCTGGACAGAAGAGATATTCAACATATAACAGCTTTATTGCTATGTAACATATGATAAATTGCATATGTTTAATGTGTACAATTTGAAACTGACATCTGTAGACAACCATGAAACCATCAATGAATCTGAGGTAATATTTTCCATCACCCCTCACCCCCACTTGTCAAATATTCTCATGTCCTTTGGTGATCCACTCGCCACCTAGTTCATCTCCAAAAAACCTCAGGGTCTGTTTTATGCTGTTCTGGGTTAGTCTGCATCTTCTATAACCTTATGCAAATGTAGACACACAGTAGGTATTTGGTCCTTTCATAAAGCCTGAGTATTCTGTGGTTCATCCGTATTATGCATATCAGTAGCTATTTCTTTCCACTGCTGGGTAGTATGCCGCTGTGTGAGTGGGATGTGACGCTCATCTCATGGTACTCATTGACTGCCTAGAGCACAGAAAGAGGAGGTCCCCTCAACCTCTTTCTGTCACTGAAGAATCCATTATAGTTTCTGTTTCTCCTTCTTCTTTCTAAATGGGGAAAATTAACAAACTTGCCTGCTCTGTTGACATAAGAGGAAATGTGACTTCAGAAGGTGGATGTAACCACCCACTAAAATCAGAAAAGTGCACAAACACAGCCCTAGGAAGAGCCATTTATGCTCACATGCCTTACCTCTCTACCCACATACTGAATAGCAAAGATTAGTTTCTCAGATTGAGAACTGATCTTTATCCACTCTGTAAGATGTGTAAATAAGTTAAATAAAAACCACAAGAGGTTGCCTAGTAATCCCAACTATTTGGGAGGCTGAGATAGGAGTACCATAAGCTCAAGGCCAGCCTGGGCTATACAAGTTCAAGGTTAGTCTAGACAACTTAGCAAAACCTACCTCAGAAGAAAAGGGCTGATGATCTAGCTTTGTAAAAAAGTGTTTACCTGGTATGTAGGAGACCCTACATTCAATACTTAGCATCACCAGAGAACACTGTTTTAGACTAGAGTTCTAAATTTGCATTTTTTCAAAAAGAGGAAAGTCAGATCAAATGACACAACACAAGATAATGAAAGAATACAAACCACTATGAAAATAGCATGAATATAACCAGTTATTAATAGGAAAATGACTTGTTTGGGTAGCAAGTTCCTAAGAAGGCCCTTATCAGGCTCTGCCCCACATTAGGAGTTCAACAACCCACTGAGGTACTCTGTGGGATCTTACAGAGGTCCTTAGAAACCCAAACCCTGACTACTAAACAGCTCTCTACCCTCTACTGACAAGGTAATAAGAGAGGAACTGAAGAATGCAACTGAGTTCATTAAAGACTTTGAAACATGCAATATGAGAAGTCCTAAAGCAAAGCCTGTGGTGGAGAATAATCCAGTCAGCTGGGTTCTGGAAGGAATGACAGGTAGAAAAGGACCATGATCCATTCCAAACAAAGTGGGCCTACCATGTCCATTACATGAAAACCAGGAGACAACGAGTAACTTAGGTATAATTTGTAATAGTCTCTTCTAACTCTGTCTTTTAACATGTGTGTTTTCCAGAGATTATCTGTAAATCAACACCACCTCTGCCAAAAAACAAAACAAAACAAAACTTAAAAGGGCTTTCTTACTGCTTGGATACAAAGAAGGAACAGAGATGCTGATAAAAACTCTTTATTGTCACTGAAGTAAAAGAAATCCAGGAAGAAAAGCTGGGAATTGATGAGAGCAAAGAACACAGCACAGCCCCATACAGCACTCTGCCCAGGCATGTGTAGTCTCAAAGCCTCTGCTCTCTCCACTTCTGGACTTGAATGCCCTCCAAACACTAACTCAACACAAAATGTCCATGGAAGGCCAAGTGTGGAGGGCTAACAAAGTACTAACTTACCAAAATATTAAACACAACTGAAAAAAATATTTAAACCAAAGACAGAATCGGAGAAATTACTCCAAATATATTCCAGATATTCAAAAAGATTAAAAACATACAGGCGGAGAATGGAGGCAGAGGCAGGAGAACCACTAGAGTTGGAGGCCAGCCTGAATTGCACTTAAGTTCCAAGTCAGCATGGGCTGCAAAGTGAGACTCTATCTCACAAAAATGGATGGGCAGAAGAGGAAAAATACAAATATTCTTATTAAAACAGTTACATTCACAAGGAAATAGCAAAAATTAGGGAGAGGCAAAGAACAAAATTGGTAACTGGAGACATTTTTCCAGTTCTGAATTAAGGTAAAGCCTTAAATCCAAGGTGGTCAAAAATTTCCAAACAATCAACTTTAAGAAATAAAAAATTCCAGCCTAAGACACGATGAAATGTAGAGTACAAGTAGAGAAAATGTAGGAAGGTAGCCCCAGGGGCACAGATCATCTCTATAGGGTAGGCGCCTGACTGCTTTGAGTACCAAGCAGGGACAACTGTCCAGAGGCAGGGACAACTGTCAGGAGGCAGGCAAAAGGCACAGTTATGTAAAGAAGAAGACCCTGGAGAACACAGGAGTCCCCCAATAGCAGTGTCATGGAGCCTGCCCTGATGGTCTCTTGTAAAACATAGCCACAGAGTATCTTCCATCCCACAGGGACCACAGAGACAGAGGGGAAATGGAGGAAGGAGAGAAAGCTAGAGGAGGAAAAGAGCTATACCTGGATAGCCTTGAGCTGCCTCAGATCCAGACTGCATCCACTCTAGCTACTCTCTGACGGAAGAGAGCCTCAACATCCCACCCAACAAATGTTCCCCAAAATCCTCATCTGCAAAGACTATGCAGAATATTTAGATAGCTGGTGTGATTTTAAAAGTTGCAAGGTTCAGGGGTAACTTGTTACACAGAAATTGATAACTGATTCATCTAAACTGCCCACTGGTAGCTCCAGGGATCAAGCAGGAGAGGCATAAATCAGTTTCACAAGATGATGTCAATCAACCACGACTTTCTAGTAACTCACTGATACTTGGCACATTTAATAGTGTACACATGTAAAATAGAAGACTCTTAATTACAGTTTCTAAAGCTAACAATGATTATTCTAACCATTTTCAGAGCAATAGGCCTCCTGGACTTACTACACAAAATAAGAGTTTTACAGTGAAACACTGAACTCTTAGACATATATCATGATAATTACCTGTTAGCCAAACAAACCAAGCAAGAAATTTTCACAGTCAACTCACCCCCTTTCCTCCTGACTTTTGGTCAAATGGAACCATGGTGATCTGTTTGGAATCTCGTTGGTATGTACAGTAGTGCTTCACCCAAGAAGTTCCAAAGTGACCTGCAAGGGAATATTGCCTATTAACCATCTACACACATGACGGGCCACAATGCTCAGGCATAATGCTCTCATCCACCCTGATGCTGTTTAAGGGGTAATGTATTCCCTACACAGGTAGACTGAAACAGATAGAAATCTGATCCCACAAGCTGAAAGTAAAACCAAAACAATGTTTTCCCCACCCAGATATACAGGATCACTACCTCCCACTAATGCTCTATCCAGTGGGTCTTCAAATACAAGGAAAGTAGTGGTTCCCTGTGAAATGATTCATGTTCCCATCATCAAACTCCATTTGAAGTTTCTATTCTCTTCCCTTACTGAGGTGACTGAGAGAAGACTCTTCTAAGTGTCAGTCACCACTTCCATCAGAGGTGATGACATCATACCTCCCACACCACTGCCCAGTGACTAACCTCAGGGGTTCTGACCTACTTCCAAACCCTTAATTTTTACTTTAGCAGTACTCAGAAAGATCTGAAAAGCAGACACGGAAATCTCAGAGACACCAGAGATGCAGACTGGAAGTGACTAAATGCCTAAATGCAATCTAAGGAGTCTGTCTCAAAATCCTCCCTCAGGAAAGAGGGCAACATCACAGCACCAAGGCCCACCAAAGTCTCTGATGGACCCGGTGCCTGGCCAGTTACTTTATTTTCAACAACTAAGTGTGATTAGAGGAAGAAGGTATTATCAGCCTGCAAGGGCTCCAATCAATATTAATTTTAGATGTTTATAGAGATCACACAATAGAAATGGTGAAAATTAAAAACACTATGTAAAGAGAGGCAGCATCCACTTAGTAATTACTAAAGGTTTGGCATGATTGCCAATATAAGTATGGATGTCATTTAATAACTTAGAAAAGGAATCAGTACTGGGGCTAGAGAGAGAGCTTGGTCAGCAAAGTGCTCATCTTGCAAGCATGAGGACCTAAGTTAGAGCCCCAAAGCCTACATGAAAATAAATAAATTATTTAACAATTAATTTTTAAATGGCTTTAGTGTGTTTAGTGGGGCACAGCTGGAGAGGTAGAGACAGGCAGATCCTTGGGACTTACTGGCCAGTTTGCCTAGCCTACTCAGTGAGCTTCAGGCCAATGAGAAAGCCTGCTCCAAAAGAACAAGGTGAATGTCACCTAAGGAACAACACCTGAGGTTACTCTCTGGCCACCACATGCACAGGCACACATATGCACCCACAAGAACATACACATGTGTATACATACACTCCATCTATCGGCCTCTCTCTCACACATACACACAAACACACACAGCAATATATTAGTGTTTCATTGGGTCATTAAGATAATTTAAAAAATACCAAACATTCTCAGAGCTTAGGAGAAGTTCCAGCAACAACATAACACAAAGATTCCAGAAGTGCTTTGTCTTAGACAATATGGACATCAATGTAAATAAAGTAACAGATTATAACCTGCAAGTGAAATATGAATCTTAAGGTTTTGTTGACAATGGAAGGACGTGGATGGGCAGGTCGTCTGACAGATGAGCCAATGGGTAGATAAAAAGCATGGCTGAAAAGAAGTAATAAATGTGATGACACTGGTATGGTAAAAATGGGAAATTTCCATCACAGTACAGATCAGCCTAGGCAAAGATCAATAGCTCATAACTCTATGGAGAACAATGTGGCAAAGAGGAAGACATTTATGTAACTGTAAGGTGACTCTCACAGAATGCTAATTAGTTACAAAGGAAAGAATGTGAGCATACAGTGAAGAGACGACACAATGTCTTGACTGGATGGTGGAAATAAAGACCACCATGGGGCTTGTGGGCACCATGATGAAACATTAGGACAGAATAGCTCAGGAAAAACTGAAGTGCTCCTGAGAGTAGTGCGCATAGTCACACCCACACACAGAAAAAAAGGAGGGGTGATTAGAGCAAAGTGTTGAGAAATTGTGGATTGAGAAATTCATGTTCTCTTTATACCATTCTTGAAACTTTTCTGTAAGCTTGAAATTATTAAAAATAGTAAGTTCTAAAACTATACCATACCCTAATGAAGTACTTAGAGTAATATGCTAGAAAACTAAAAAGCAGTTCAAAGAAGAAGCAACATATTAGTGTCAAAGAACATGAGAGATGTTTGAACAGAACTGTGTGCTATATAATGTGAGTGCAAGAGAGTAAAATGATTCCACAGGCATATGTGAAGAATATTAATAGCCTTTCTATTATAGGCGCACAGTGAACTCTATCCTTGCACTCCTGAGAGTTTGTCTTTCTAAGTTATCTCCAACCTTGGGCAGAGGGATGGGGTGAGGGAGTCCACCCATGGGCGAGGAAGGCATCACTCCATACTCAGGGAATGAAACACACAAATCAAGTGACTTCCGCTTTCTATGAACCTCAAGCTCATTCCTGAAAGAATGGGGAGTGTAAAACCCTTATTGTAGCTAACACTTCCAACCTTGCTTCAGTTCCTAGTGTCATAAGGGAACAATTTTAAGCCTAAGCAATAACGTGTAAGAATCAGCACTAAGCAGAAAAATCAATAAAACAAAGTGTTCTATCCTACTCTACCAGGAGCTTTCAGGAATAAAGTCACTGCCTAAGAGGACCACAGAAAAGAACATAAAACCAGCACAAATCAGGAGTAATGTGCCATGCTAAGAAAGCACGGTGGGGAAAGCTATACATGGTGGCATACAGGTATAATCCTAGAACCCAGAAGGAAAAATCAGGATGACCATGAGTTCAAAGTCAGCCTGGACTACTTAGCAGAGTCCTGTTTAGGAGGAGGGTGTACTGGCTAGTAAAACTACCACAAAAGGAAAAAACTTTCAATATGTCTTATTCCTGACACCTGGAGGTGCTACCCTGGATAGCAGACCCTCTAAGCCTTCCCCATGGCCTAAGGTATGAACTGTGTATCCTCACTAAAAACTGCATTCAGGAGCAGCTCCTGGCATTTGTTCCTTGAATGCATTACAAGGAGATGGACTTCTTCCTGACTCTCATTCTCATTTTGATTTTCTATAAAATCCAAGTATTACGATGGCAGGAGTTGAAAGGAAGAGGAAAAGGATCCAAGCTATGATTATCAACTGAAAGCAGAATCACCAAAATACTAAAGCACTCAGGAAGGTGTGGTTTGTAAGACCTCTCCAATGCCCATGTGGTCAGGGTGGGGCGCACAAGCACACTAAGGAATAGAGGTTCAAAAGGAGTGACACTAGGAAGAAAAGAACTGCCAGAGACCTTTGGGTAAAACTAGCATCTAAGAGAAATTCCAGCATAAAGGAACAGAGCATATCACTTGGAGATGGCAAAGACTTAGGCACAGATTTGCAGGCACCTCCTGAAGCTATGCCTGCCCAAGGCTGGAGTGCACCCCACTCTGCAGTCAGTGCACTTACGTTTCTCTTGCACGTAGAGGTACCCTTCCATGGTGTAGGGGCTGATGGTCTTGTGCTCAAGAGGGTTTTCTTTCATCTTCTTCATCAGCGATTCCACTTCAGACCTGGTTCCTTCAAAGCGGTTTCTTGTCTGGGATGAAAGGAATTTTACTCAAGAGATCAAATGAAGAAAAAATGAAGTCTCTTAAAAATTCAGAAGATCACCCTAAACAGAAACCTTAGATCTAAAAGCAAATAAAGGGCATTCAATGCTCTAGGAAATGGGCAAATATTCACTTGCAAAAATTTACTTTTGCCTTACAGTCCCATACCCAAATGACTCAAACTCTAGCAACCACCAAGATCACCTAGGAAATTTACAAAGCATGAAAATACCCAGCCAAACTCCTGAAGAATAAGTGGCAACTCTTGGACCAGAAGTGGGCATTTAAATAAGCATCCCAGACTAGCGTGACTCAGATGGCCCACTGCTAGCACACCTTTAGGACTGTGGTCCTCACCACTCCAGTTGCAGGAAATGTACCTTGCTGATGGCTCACAGATGGCACCCTCCTAGAAGGGGTGCTGCTGGCTTTCTAGACCATCCTCTCACTGAGAGCAGTCTGAAGCCCCTGGCTTATACCCAGATCTACTCAGAACCCCTGAGGCACAGCCTAAAACCTCCAGCTGCATCTGCATCATGGTCCAATGGCCCATCACCCTCCATACTCAGCCTCTCAGAAGCACTGAGTTACATACTACCCGTGAATCTTTATTCCAAAGCCTGTCTTCAGAAGAACCCTGGGACTTGGGTGCAGCTTGCCTCGTGTGTATGAGGATCTGTCTTTCATCCCAAGGGGGAAAAACAAAAAGAAGGAAACTATGCTTTATGAAACCATTTCTGACACACTCAACTTCCTGTTCTCCAAGTCAACAAAGAACCACATAAGATCCTGACTTCTGAAGGCCATACAGTACAAGCCATGGAAAAATACTAGGATCCAGGTTCCTACGTAGGGGTACCTTTAGACTTGTGGTCAGTCCCAATGTGAGAGGAAAGCTTGCCCCATGACTTATAGTACAAACACCCTAAACAACCTGCACACCCAAAGGCCCAGTGTTTAAGCCTGACAGGCAACTGCATTTAGATGGCACTGACTTAGACATCCTGTCAATCTTGCTAAGAGCCCCACTACAAAAGCACACCATTTGAGCTTGAGGCCAACTCCCTTACCCAGCCCTGGATACTCATGTAAGGACAGGCAGGTACTCGCATGGAAGGCAGCTAAGTTGTAAGTTGTGCTGGCCTGAGCTGGGATTTCCACTACCAAAGGAAATCCTGATACAACTGCGACAACACTACCAGAAACAGAAATGGTGCTTTGATGCAGTCCATCTTACATTCTAGAAACATCAGATCCCTGCTATCCTCCAAACCCAGCCAGGACCCCACCTCACACATCTCATCCCAAAGCTTGAGGGAAAGCACTGGAGCAAACACATCCTCTGCTGTTTCCATTTTCTGTCCCTGCCCCCACTCACATTTTGTATGCTGATGGTCAACTGTGTCTTAAAGTCACCAAAATCCTTGGCCAGCTCATAACCATGGTGATAGAAAGTGAAGAGTCCTTGCAGGAAGGCCAGTAGCTGTAGGGAGAGAAGAAAGGCAAGGGTCACCCAAGCAAGGTGAGAAGAGGACATTAATAATAGGACCTGAATTCCCGGTGCTGTCTGGGAAGTATAGAGCAGACAGTAAAATAACTAACACACGGGGAGCAGCTCTGCGGGTAGAATGCTCTGTCCTCCCATGCCCTGTATCACTGAACGCCCGGAACCACATAGGACCTAAGTGCTATTAGGACACACCTTAATAATGAGAGAGCATCTCTAGAGATGTTAAGTAACTTGCCCCCTAATTTGCAGTGAGTGTCAGCCAGGATTTGAAAACCTGTTCTCCTTGGCACCAATGTTTACCATTGCCTAAGAACATCCCCCCTTCTAAAGGCTGAAGCTGCAACCTCAGCTGCCTTGGAGAATGTTAATAACATCAGGTTGCTACATAGCCTTGGAAGGTGATTAGGAAGCTGGTGTGCTCTGAGCCTGTAACCTAACGAAGTCAAATCACAGAAGATCACCCAGAATAGACTTCAGCCAAGAAGCATTTCTGCACTTTCTTTAACTTCCCCACAGTAAACCCTAAGAAACTCTTTATGAAGTGACCACATGCCTTCCTGGCTTCAGATACACTAGGTTCCTTGACCCTCATTTAAATCCCCTAAGGCTAATAAGAGAGTGTGTTCGTGGTCTAGTCGTCTCCACACTGAGTAGTGAAAACACGTGCTCACCACGATGCTCACAGAACACCTTCATACTACCCTAAGCACCAGTGTTCCTGCGTGTTTCTTCACAAAGCTGACATACACAGCTCTCAGTCCCTTCCCAAGCCCTCTGCAGATTGTCCACATCTACCACTTTGACATGAAGAAGGGACTATAATAAAAGGTTGAACAAGGCTAGGAAGGACCTTTGCTCTACAAGATTAGAACTGTTTTGGCTGCAGAAGGCACACTTGGGTTGGCTGAGTGGTCCACTCTGAGCTCCAGACCCCACTACCACCTGTTAGTCAGAAATGCATCTATTTTCCTTTGCGCTGTTGTGTTTTGTTTTCCATCCCCTCAAAGAACACATCTGTACTAATCTTTGCCCGCTCCACTTCTCAGAGAGGTAGTTCTACTGAGGCCTGTGAAGGGATATCACCCTGAACTCTGTCTGCCCTCGCTTCTGGCAGGAGTGATTAGCACCAGAGGAGGGTGCTACCTTCAGGATAAACCACATGCCCTGCCCAGCCTGTCAAAGAACTTTGCACTGGTGTAACTACAATGGCAGGAGTGAGTATATTCCAAGGAGAGTTCCTTATGTCTCTGCCTCTGGCTTCCAGACTACTGAAACAAACTTTCCCCAGGAATCTCAGGAGAGGAGAAGGAAAAGGTATCTCTGAAACCTGGGATTGGCCAGAGGACAAACTTGTTTTATGAGAAGATACTTCACACAGTTCTGACAACTTGTCCAATCACCTTGCAGGACAGATTGGAGCTGAGACAGTTATAGGCAGAATCACACCTTGACTGGGAATATTTAGTTATGCATATGATTTACCTTCTACTTAAATCCAAACCTCATATCAGGACCTCAAAGATGGGCTTGGGGAGACAGATTCACTAGAACTCTTTATCTGTTCCTTTTCCCAATGTGGCAATAGTGAATAAGTCTCATCTTTCTGCTTTTCACAGTTACCTTTGCTCTAATTGGCATACTGAGGATGGGTCAGCAAACCCACATACAAGGACCTAGGCCCTGACAACTCCAGAAAGACAAATAAAACCTACAGTATACTAAAACGGTAGCTTGACCTCCTCCACTCTGACTCTTTATAGCCTCACAGGAGGTCGGGGAGTAGGCATTGCTGATCCTCTATCTGTAAACACCCAGCAGTAGCATATGCCACATGTACCCCTGGCACAAGTCAGTAATTAAGTATTAAGGCACTAGAGTACCAAAGGCCAATCAATGCTGAACTCTTCAAAGATGACAAAACTGTCTTGACTTCTTCTACATAACAGTTTCCTGAGAGGAAGGCATTTACCCCTTTCCTTCTAGACAACTCCAAGAGTAGAGAAGGGCTCCTCTCAATTTGTTTGGATACCCACAGTGAAGGCTGTTCTTCCCTCTTCTTCCTCTGAAATGCTGGGTCCCAACACTTCTCCAAGGCAGTAAGAACCTGCTCTCTGTTTAAATTTTTTATTATTTTATTGTTTTATGTGTGGGGGGGGGTTGCCTGCATGTATGTCCATTCATCATATACATACAGTGCCCACAGAGGCAAGAAGAGAGTATAAGATCCCCTGAAACTGGAATTACAGATGACTGTGAGCCACTATGTGGGTGCCGGGAACGGAACCTGGGTCCTTTGAAAGAACAGCCCATGTTCTTAACTGCTGAGCCATCATCTCTCTAGCCCTTATGCACCTGCTTTTTAAGAGTGACGCCTAAGCTAAGCAAATGAACCTAAAGTCATTGTTAGGCGTTCAGCCTTCCCTTCACTGAAAGTAAGCAGACCCTCTCTTGCTCAGGGTGCCTATACTTTCTCAAACAGCTGAACATAGACATCATCATGTTCTGTGGAGGCAGAGGACGGGCAGATTGTAAGATTTATACTGGCTCTCACTTCCCTTGGTCTCATTTCTGTAGGAAATGCTTCCCTGTGGTACTGGTTTTTGGGGCCCTTCCTTCTCGCCTTACAGCACCTTTACTTCCCCAGTGCCCCCCCCCCCTTTATCCCTTCCATAGGGGGCACAAGGACCAGATCTATTGTAATAAAATGCTTCCACTCAAACAGAGGGAAGCATTTCTAGATGATGGAATGACAAGGGTTATGGGAAAATCACTAGTTAGGAGAGGAAAAGAAAGATACATTCCCCATAGGCTTCTGAGGAAGCATGGTCCCACCAATACCTCACTCAACTCCTATCCAGGAGAACTATTATGTAAAGCCAGCCTATTGGAGGAACTCCGCTACAGCACCCCCAGCAAATCAACACAGCTCCCAAGAATCACTATTCTTGCAATAGAGGTCAGAAAGCCTCTGAGTGAGGAAAAGCTGGATTGGATAAACCACACAACTCTTTTCACTCATCATTAGCAGGAAGGGATGAGTTGATGGTATGAGTTAGCCCTCAGGGACATTGAAAGTCAAACCCAAGCAGTGATGAAGCAGGCTTAGTTAGCATGCAGTGCTGAAGAAGCTGTTCCAAAAGAGAGACAGTCAGAATGTGTTAGAGGGTGTGCTGCTAGGAGCAGAGACAGATTGGGCGGGGGAAGCCCCATACAGGAAGCAAGAGACAACAAGGAAACAACGAGGTCTTGCAATGGGATAAAAGAACGGGAAAAGAGAAAAAGACACAGCACTGTAAGTACTTGAGGTGAAACTCAGAGGATGTGGTGCCTAAAAAAACAGGGATTTGGTGGAGGGAGAACTTCTCAAGAGCACTGACCAACCTTCAGTTACGAAAACTCAGGGCACAGAGAGAACATAGCTTTAGCTTCATGAAGTTAAGGTGTCAGTATCTGCAATCCACACCTCTAAAACTATGATGTCTTAACAAGAAGATAAAGGCTTCAGGCACATACCAGGTGGGAAGAAAGAGAAGGGAGGGGAGGGGAGGAGAGAGGAAGAAAATGGAAAGGAAGAGGAGGGGTGGGGAGGAGAGGGGAAGAAAATGGAAAGGAAGGGGAGGAGTAGGGAGGGGAGGGGAGGGGAGGGGAGGGGAGGGGAGGGGAAGGGAAGGGAAGGGAAGGGAAGGGAAGGGAAGGGAAGGGAAGGGAAGGGAAGGGAAGGGAAGGGAAGGGAAGGGAAGGGAAGGACAAATGGTTTCAATCTCAGAAGTCTGATTTTCCTTCCTTGGAACTCACTATATAACTAAGAATGACTGTCAACTTCTGATCCTCTTGCCTCTATCTCCAAAGCACTAGTATTGCAGGTGTGTGCCACCATATCTGGCTTCTGCAATGCTAGGGATCAAACTCAGGGCCCTGTGTATTCTTGGTAATCACTTCATCAACTGAGCTACACCCCCATATCCTATATTTGTTTTTCTAAAGGCCAATCATATACATATACCAGTACTTTGGGTTATTTTCTAAGAAACAAGTTAACATGGCCATTGGTATGTAGGTTAGCCATCCAGGGAACCTCGTACAACCTTGTTCAATAACCAACACCTGTATATACCAGAAATCTCATTCAATGGATTCTTGTTAGCTTCCTTTCTGCCTGTAATCATTCAGATACTGTTCCACAGTGAAGAACGAGGCCATTCCAGCTCTCAAAGACTTAGAAATACAAATTGTCCTGTTCTATCCTAGTCCTAACATTTAAGGGTAGGGCCTGTAATCTGCATTTTAGTGAGTCCCCTGGGGAGTCTGCTATACAGTGCTGTTGGAACTATGTTGTACAAAAGGACAACATGAAATAAGTCCATGCTCTTACTTCCTTACCTGCATTATATGATTCAATTCTTAAAACATCTGTGAAGATATGTATTGGCTTTATCCCTATTTTCAAATGAAGAAATAGAAACACGTAGATGTAACCTTGTACACGGTCTCATCTAGTGGCATAAGTAGCTGAGCTAGGATTGCCTCTGTAAAGTTCTTAACAAACATATAAAGATAGTGATGAATTCAGAGGAGGAAGAGGAGTCGGGGGAGGAAGGACAAGATGGAGAGGAAGAAGAAAAACCCAGCCAAATGAGACCTGACAAACACGTGAGACGTAAACATCTATTGTGTGTGAGGATTTCTACGGCTGTCCTTCAACTCAAATAGGTATATCTTATTTGCTGAGTATGCCTACTGAAAGATCAGACTCGAAAGTCAGATGGACCAGCTAGAATAACACTCACCAAAAGCAACCATTTTCTTCTTCAGATACTATTTCTTAAGTTTAGAAAGGTCTTTTTATGGCTAATTATTTTTTTAAAAACTCTTCATACTTGACTGCATTTTGACAAAACCTACTCTTCATGCCCCCAAACTCCTCCCCTGTCCCTTCCCTTCTCTCTTTCACAACCTCATGCCAGACACATGCACACCCTACTGAGTCTGATAGCATTGTCCACTACCAGGGGCTTCACCCTGAGAAGAGCTGGCATTCTTCCCCTTCGCAGCCATTGACTACTTGTAGCTTCTTAACTAGGAATGGGGCATGTGAGGCCCCCATGCAGGGATATTGGTGAGCTTGACCTTGTGTGGGTCTTTGGTAGGCAAGCTGGAAAAGTCATATCTTTTATTTTTATTTATTTATTTGTTTGTTTGTTTATTTTGGTTTTTTGAGACAGAGTTTCTTTCTCTGTTGCAACTCTGGCTGTGCTAGCATCTGTAGACCAGGCTGGCTTTGAACTCACAGAGATCTGCCTGCCTCTGTCTCCCGAGTGCTAGGATTAAAGACGTGCCACCACTGCCTGGGTTTCTCTCTCTGTTTTTTTTTCCTAGACCTTTCATTTATACAGAGACTATAAGCTTGAGTTCATATCAGAGGCCACATTACTGCTGAAAACATCAAAGACCTGACAGACCTTAAGTTGAGGCTCTTCTTAGACTGGTATCTCCATGGAATCTTCCTGATGTGGATTCCATACTCAGATGCCACTGTAGGCAGAGTGGTACCACAGCTGAATGGAACCATAACCATGATGACACAACCATGACATTTAAAAATGTCAGGCTGTTTCCTACATGGCACTCTTTCATGCCCAGTGGGACACTGGGCATGTCTGAATTCCACCATGGTCCCCTGAGCAGAATCTCTGGGCTGCTCTGCATATGACAAATCTATAGTGAGAAATCACCTTATACAAGAGCCTCTTGTAGAACCTGACTGGGGTGGAGGGGGCTCTGAAGCCAGGGGCAGAATGGGAACACTACAGCGTGCATTCCACTGCTTCCTAGAACAACTCCTCCATCTGATTATTGACGGAAGAGTGGGACTAAGCAGCACTGTTAGACTGGAACCATCTCCTCGTAACGTGAGAGCCCCGCCCCACCCCGCCCCTCTGGACTTCCACTTTCTCCTGCAGATCAAATAGTACGATAGCAGGCAGCGAGAGCCAGGAGCTGACGCTGAGTGTACGGCCTCCATCACTGAGTTATCTAACACCAACTCCCACGTAGGGAAGAGTTAAAACAGGCACAGTCCTGGGCTGGGGCTGCTCAACATCCTCCTGTGTGATGGGCAGCATTGATGGATGAAAGTAAACAGCTACTCACGGGTTCCACAAACTCAAACATCTTTCTCTCTTGGACTTCCTGCACCTTAAAGACATACTCCAGGGACACTTCGTAGAAATGCTGCCGAACAAGGTCCACTTGGCTGTCTGCCTGCAAACAAGACAAAATTTAACAGAAAACCAAGTCATTTACCTATGCTAAACAAGAAGAAAACATACAGAGGTGAATTTTAAAAATAAATCAAACAGCATGATACTGGAAAAAATGTTAAGCTTCTGAACACTATGCCGTGTGTGTGTGTGTGTGTGTGTGTGTGTGTGTGTGTGTGTGTGTCCTCCAGCTTGATCTATCAAGCAATTGTTCTGTTGAAAGAGACATTCTCCAGAACTATAAGTTTCACAAGAGCAGATCCTTTGTTTTACACACCTGAGCAGGCATCCATAGAAGTAGCCAGTGAATATTATTTAAAGGAACAAATACTATTTTGAGTGCAAATTTCTTAGACATTGAAGAACAAACGGCTTTTTAAAATATCATCCTCATCCACTAGATGGCAGCATCATGCCACATTGTGGCCCTTTAATTTCCTCCCTCAGATTTGTGGCTCAAACTGAAAAGCTCCAGAAACAGTAAAAATGGTGGCAGCTCCACGGATTTCACATTCACTTTTCTTTCCGAATTAGCTAGTCTTTAAAAGAACTTCCAATATTGCTCTCCAAGAAAAGCAGGGGAGGTCAGGGAATATTATCTTTCTCATTTTGTTTTTTTTGTGGTGGTGCTGGGACTGACCCATGGCCTTGCATTCTGTCACTAAGCTTATGACCCTAACCCCTTGTTCTTTCTTTTTCTTCGAGGCAGGATTTCTCTGTTGTAACTCTGATTGTCCTGGAACTCACTCTGTAGACCAGGTTGCCCTTGAACTCACAGAGATCAGCCTGCCTCTGCCTCCGGAGTGCTGGAATTAAAGGCATGTGCCACCACCGCCTGGCCCCATGTTCTTTTGAGTCAGGGTCTCCCTGTGTAGCCCAGTTGGCCTTGCATTTATAATCCTCTTTCCTCGGCCTACCAAATGCTGGCATTACAGGCTTCTGCCACCCTGCCCAATCAAAGAACAGTTTCTTTAAAAAGATTCACAACACTCAAAATACATGTATGACAATAAGACAGTTACAACTGAAAAGAGGAAAAGGTAAGAACCAATTACTGTATCGAACAATGAAAAATTATTAGGAAAAGATTAACCACAGTATTTCAGATGCCAGTCTTGTAAGTCACTAACATGAGGCAGGAGGTCAAGTTTACCATAGGCGATGATGCAGCATTAAGGTCAAAGGTAAAAGAATCAGCAAGGCAGATCCCAGCTTGAAATGCAGAGGCATACCCAGAGATAGGCACAGCCACCCAGAGGGAGGTGGGGGGCAGCACTGTGCTCCTCTGCCATTAGCAGATAACAGAGTGGGGGTGTGGAGGTGGGGTAGCAGGAGGGCGTGGCCCTGGAGGAAGCTTCAGGATGTAGCCAGGCAGCGCCACCCCCCCATTCCCCCTATCCCCCCCACCCCCCCAACCCCCCCCACCCCCGTCTTTCAGGTCTCCTCCAATCCAGGTATTGGCTCCCAAAGGTGGTCAGCATATATCCCCAGCACCATGCATAAACTAACACCAGGCAGGAGCTCTGTGGGTTCTTACCTCCTGCAGCTGGGACTCCTTCTTTTTGGAAGACAAATTCAAATGCTTTTCTAAGGTGCCACAATACTTCTCAGTCTCTTTGTCATACTTCTTTTTGGCTTCCTGGTTTTGGGACCGGGGGGGGGGGGGGGGGGGGGAGGAAGAAGTTACAGGAGTAAAATAGCTGGATCCCTGGGACCTTTGTGTATTCACAGTTACCACTCCCTCTACCCACAGTGAGGAGGTTCCTGCTCTTTAGATAATGTTCATGGAGGAAGGCAACCCTCAGAACAAAAGAAGAAGCATCACTGCTGCCCACAGATGGGACTTGTGACTGTGACAGCATGGGACACCCAGGAAGTGTAACTCGTCATATGAAAGCCTGGATCGTGACAGACCGCAAAGCAGTGAAGGCATGGTACAAGCCTGGTGTGGCCCGTGTAAACTCCACACAAGGAAGTGGGACATGCAAATTCTGTCCTTTTGCTGAGGAGTTTTTTTTATTAGCTTAAAGTATTGTCTAAAAATGAAAAATAATTTAATAATAAAAATAATTTAATGTGCTCTCCCACCAAGGTCTTGAGTCACCAAGGTTCTATTTTTATTCCCCATTTTATAGGTAAAAAAACTCAGAAGGAAGCCAATTTGCAAAATATCATAGAGAGTGACAAAGCTGACTTCAGGCTAGCACTATCTGCCTATAAAGCCCACACTCTGCCCACTTGAGACACAGTCACAGGCAGTCTCTTTGCTCTCTGCCCTGTGGTGGGCTGGGCAAGCCAGGGCTACTGGAGTCCAGCACAAACGCTCAGGCACTAACTCTGTGTCAGTCCTGCTTCTGACTCAGGTGGAGCCCAGTGGAGACGTTCTGTAAGATGTTCTTACAGCTATGAAGCCTGTAAGAAAAAGCTGTTTCCAGCCAGTCAAGGACGTCATCTCTCTATTCGTCGTGACAAATTCATGAGGAGCAATCACTCTGTCTTAGGCTCTACTTTGGGCAGTGACTGCTCCTCTCATGATGGGAACATTCTAGTAGAAAGAGAAATACAATTAAGCAGGAAACAAATAAGCAGTATAATTATAGACGACTGCAAGAGCTACCAAAAAAAAACACAAAAAACAAAAAAAGCAAAACAGAGTACTCCAGAAAGGCCTGAGGAGATAAAACTGAGACCTGCTGGACACCTGAGGAGGCAAAAGGGAGGCTCCCAGAAAGGAGAGCCATCAGTGCTTGTGCCCTAGGCCATAACACTCTGAGAAGTCCTATCAAATCAAGCCCCTGAATGTACCTGGTCAAGTTTCTAAGCCTCATGGAGAGCAGAAAATGATCAAACCCTCTTAGCAGGCATGAACCCATTCCTACAAATCAGAGTTGGGCTTAAAAGCCTACTCATACTCAGACCATGAAGCAAGCAAACGGGAATGAAGAAAAGGCTTATAGAAACACTGCCCAAGTCTGAGCAACTCTTCTCCATTAAACAATAATCTTGGAGCTGGATTCCAACTCCACTCAATGCACACATCACACATATCCACTGTCATCAGCCTGGTGGCCAGCAGCCCCACAGAGCACCCCAGGGTCGGGCAGTGCCACTGGCCAGAGGTCAGGAAAGGTGGGGAAATGTGAGTCACTGGCATTTTGTAACTTTTGGGTGACTGGAGCCTCCACAGTCCATGGTCCATAATTAAAAAAAGAGAGCAGAGAGAAGGTAGGAAAGAAAAGGTGGTTGCCTCCGTGCTGAGACAGCTCCAAGGCCTCTGTAGGAAAAGCCCTAAAACTCAGTGTACCTGTGCCCTGTCTCACTGCTGTAACACAATACTTGACAAGAACAATTTCAGGAAGAAAGGGTTTATTCTGGCTCAGTTCCAGGGTAGAGTCCATCACGGCAGGGAAGTCAGGATTCTAGGCGTATGAGGCAGTTGGTCACATTGCACCCAGAGTCACTGAAGCAGAGGGAGATGAATGCTGTTGCTCAGCTAGCTTTCTCTGTGTGTATGTATGTGATTTTTTTATTATACATATCTCTCTGTGTCTGTATGTGAATGTGAGTACAGGTCTCTTGGAAGCCAGAAGATAGAAGTTGAATGCCCTGGAACTGGAGTTATAGGCTTTTGTGAACTGCCTGATGTAGGTGCTGGGAACTGAACTTAGGTCCTCTGGAAGAATAGCATATACCCGCTTAACTGCTAAGCTATCTTTCTAGCCCCTTTTAGTGCCAGGTGATCACAGAAGCCAGAAGAGAGAGTCAGATCCCCTGGAGCTGGAGTTACAGGTGGTAAGCTACTCAGCATGTGTGACGGTAACCAAACCTGGGTCCTCTGAAAGAGCAGTTCATGCTCTTAATTACTAAACCAATTTATCCTGGCCTTAGCATTCTCCTTTTTCTATAGTATAGGATCCTAGCCCAGGAAATGCTGGTGATAGCCCAGTAAATACATTTAAGGTGGATAATCCCACATCAATTACCTATCAAGGTAATCTCTCACAGGAATGCCCAGAGGATTATCTCTTTGAAGGTTTTAGATCCTGTCAAGTTGACAGTCAATATTAACCATCAAAGTAAGGTAATATTCTCAAGGGGGAAATGACAAATTGTTTGGTCACACAGGACTTGAAGTAGTCTCTACCTTCCAGGGAAGCCATTGAGGGGCAGATAAAGAAGATGGTCAAGATCCTGGAATATATTCCAACTCCAGAGGGGCAGATTCTAAGTTACTCCCATCCCTTTCCAGGACTCAACTTTCTCCTCTACTAACACAGGGTGACCAGTGAGATCATTGCTCAAGTTTCATCTTTCAGCTTACAACTCTGCAATAAAGTAAGAACATTCACTCTTCACTAGTTAACTTGGATTAAATGAGTTAAACTACATACACTACTTAGCAACATGACTCCCACAAGGGTAGCACTTGGTATATTTCAATGATGGTGATGATGGCAAGGAGTGGTGATTGCAGTGTCAATGGTAATGGTGGTGTGATGGCGGTGGTGAATGTGGCCATTGGCAGAAGTGGTGGTGGTGGTACTGATGGTAGAGATGATAATGGTTGTGCTGGCAAATTTTATGTCAACTTGACACAAGCTAGAGCCATTTGTGAAGAGGAAACCTCAACTGAGAAAATAACCTCAGCATATTTGCCTGTAGAATATTTTCCTGATTGATGATTGACATGGAGGGGCCCAGTTCACTGTGTGTGGTGGTGCCACCCCTGAGAGCGCTGTAAGAAAGCAAGCTGACCAAGCCTCAGGAGCAAGCCAGTGAGCAGTGTTCCTCCATGGCTTCTGCTGCAGTTCCTGCCTCCAGGTTCCTGCCTTGAGTTCCTTCCCTGATTCCCCTTGGTGATACCTTCTAAAGTGTGAGGTAACTAAGCCCTTTCTTTCTCAAGTTCCTTTCAGTCATGGTGTTTTATCCCAGCAATAGAAACCCTAACGGAGACAATGGTAGTAATGTAGTAACTGTAGTAACAGCGGTGGTAGTCGTGGTGCTGGGACTGTCACTGGTGATGGTGATGGTGAAGGTGGTGGCAGTGCCGATGATGGTACGGTACTTGTACCTATAATCACTTCCTTTCACCAAATTCAACATCTTACTTGCACATCTCAGCTCTGTGAAGGTCACCCTCCCTTAAGCACACACCACAATTTGAAATTAGACATTTGTTTATCACTTTGTCTCTAATGGCTTCCTCTCCAGCCAGAACAACTGCATCTGCTTCTTGTCCACCAACCCTAGCTGCAGAATATAGTGCTGGACTCGCATATATATTCTGTTTTACATTCGTTTTTCTTTTTAATTATGTATGCATGCATGTGTATGAGTGTGTGGTTTTATACATGTGATATAGTACCCTTGGTGGTCAGAGCCAGGCATCAGACACCCTGGAGCTGGAATTACAGGCAGTTGTGAGCAGCCCAATATGGATCCTAGAACCAAACTTAGGTCCTCCACAAAAGCAAGACACACACTTATCCACTGAGCCACCTCTGCAACCCTTCTCATATATTCTTTCTGATTTGGGTGTACCTAATGTCATAACCACAGATGAATGACTAAATGACAAACATTGTCCTTCTGTTCAAATATCTACAGGACACATCCTATTTAAAGTACCTTTTAGGAATTCATTCATTTATTCTAAGACCTCTCTAGGATAAAGTTTTATTGTCCCCTTTTAAAGACCAGGAAACACAGCTATGGAGGCTTAGAAACCTTCCCAAGTTCACAGCCAAGCTGCAGAAGTGAAATTTGGACAGAGCAGCCTAGCTCTAAGCTTCACTCATAACCACTACTCTCAGATGCTCGATCTACTTTCATTACAGAGCACAGCATTGCAACTCTGCCTCCTGTGCAGAAAAAGCCAACTTGCTCAATTCAGAAACATAAACTCAGTCGAACACAAGAATGCCTAAGGGCCCTGTAATGGTTACTGCTAATTGTCAGCTTGATAAAATCTAAATCGCCTGGAAGACAGGTGATTGTAGATTTGTAGGTCAACATACCTACTGGGATTATCTTGATTATGTTAACTGAGGGAGGAAGAACCCTCCCACTATGGGAGGTACCACACAGACCTGAGAGAGGACCTAAGGAGAGGAAGCAGGCTGTGCTCCCTGGGCTGTGAATGTGATGGAACCAGTTCCTTCAAGCTCTTACCACTGTGACTCACGATGCACTATGTCCTGGAAATGTGAGCCAAGATGGATTCTTTCTCCCTTAAGCTGCTTTTGTCAGGGTATTTGATCACAACAACGACAACAAAAAAGAAACTAAGACAAACTTCCCTTCCTGGCAGCTTTCACATGAACCCCTGTGCAACAGGTTGTTATAGCAACCAAAGCAGCAGCAGAGAAGAGAGGCGGTGGGAAAAGTAATTTTAGCATCAAATACTCAGAGTTCAGGAACAAGCTCCTGGCCACTACCCCAAACAGGCAAAGAGCCGGCTGGCTCCTTGGGTGTTTCTGAGGCTACTCTTTGGGTTGCCTTTTTGCTTTATTTGTTGTCTCTTAAATTTACATAATACTATGATATAATTATCTGGGTGGGTGCAGTGGTAGAGAGGGCGATATACTAGAAAAGAAAACAAGAAAGGAGGGGGATGAGAAATCACCCCAAATATCAAAAACAATCACTACTGATTTGGTGACTAAAGACTGCATGCAGCATGTCTGAAGGGAACCTTACAGCTGTGACACAAGTCCCACCTGTAGGCAAAGATGCATGTGCTTGTCTTAGGATCACTGTATTAAGCCCAGAGGGAGCTGTGTGTCTCCTCTCTGGTAACTATGGTAACTAGCAAAACAATACAGAGAAGGGCCAGAGTGTACGGGTGTCTAGGCTCAGGAGTTGACTAATGTAAAGGTGACAGGCAGGTGGCCCTGCCTCTGCCTCAAAGCTCTTCAAAAGCTGCTGTAGCTTCTGCCATGTGTGACTGGGCACTGGAAAACACAGACACAGGCCACTCAAGAGAAGGCTTGCACCACTTGGCCCACTGAGAGAGTTCCCCGGCCATATATTCTCAGACATCACAGAAAGGCTCAGTCTTGGACAAGAATATTAGTAGGACAAGACTTTCTTCAAAGCAAATGTTCCTTCATCTCTGAAACAAAACCAATGCAATTTCTTCCTAGATGTAAACTTAAATTGGTAAAAACATGCTGTAAACTAGGAGACAAATTCTTCCATGGTCTTTACTTCAAAGTAAGGCCAGGCATCCCTCTGAAAGCCTGGACCAGTACAGTCTCTTTCCATAACCATGCCTGCTTCTAGGAAGCAGCTGGGAGGCAGAGAGAGGAACCACAAGGCAGGGAGGCTACAGGGAGAGGAAGCAGCATGCTTTTAATGACTTCTCCAGGACAGTTTTCAAAGTAAAATCCAACCCATCCCACAGCCTGCAGATGGTGCAAGGGGCTGTGTCTGAATTCATTCACAACTCTAGAAAATCAGGAGAATGTGGGACATACTGCCTTTTGCTTCCATTGATTATGATGAAAACATCTCCCCTGCAGGTGGCCTCTAAAACTCTGCTGAAGGTCAGCTGGCTAGTTTAGCTAGTGACTTAACTCAAGGCGAGGGGACAGGCTTCCCTTTGCCCTCTTCTAGAAACACATTGCAAAAAATAGTTTCCTCCAACACAGTCTCAGTGGGTATATAAACCACACTTAAGGGCAGGCCCCATGCCCAGCAATGGACGCCAACACAGAAGAAGCTCAGTGGCACTTTGGGGAGATTTTTGTCTCTTAATGCTTTGTGTGGGCATGTTTTTACCTTACGGGTTGTTTATATAATATGTTCCTGATGCTGAGTTACGGGATTTCTGAGTGTGCAAGTGTGTGTGTGTCTCTTGTGTTTCTTGTGCTTTTTCTTTGGCTCTTTTTGTTGTTTTGTCCTATTCTAGCTTGTTTTGGGGGGAGGATGTTTTGTTTTTTCGTTTCCTGTTTGTTTTTTTAAATGAGAGAGAGAAAGAATGAGTGTGGATTGAGGTGAGTGGGGATGTGGGGAGAACCTGGGAGAAGTTGAGAGAAGGGAAACCACGATCAGAATATATAAATAATCTATTTTCAATAAAACATATAAATAAACAATTAGCTGTTTCTCTTAGTGCCTCAAGGTCAGTAACAACAAACTGTGACTTCTGAGCTAAAGCAGGCCTGCAGGTAGGAGTCTGACCTAGACTAAGAATGTGTATTCTCTTAAAATATTTGCCCACTGGAAATCTCCCATAAGTCTCAGGGTTTGTTTGTTTGTTTGTTTTCCATTTCTCTTGAAGAATGGAACAAGCTAGCAAAAGTAGGCTCATTTCTACACATAACAAAATATAAACTGAGGGCCAGCAAGATAGCTCAGTTGTTAGAACGTGCTTGCCATTAACCTTGATGACCTAAATTCAGTTTCCAGGTCCCATATGGTCAAAGTTGTTCTCAGACTTACACATGAGCACTATGGCATATGCATCCACACATGTAATTTGTTTAATGAGGTTGATGAGAAGTCCCTGTGTCCCCAAAGTCTAGTTTTTAACTGCTTAAATGTAATTTTGGCTCTCCTCCACACTCACAAAAACAAACTGGACTGACCAGTCCACTGTCCGGGCATAACCTAACACAAAGTAGCAACACCTCTACCTTGAGTGTTTTATGAACCAGCACCAAACAGCCAGGTAACAAAACACTAGGGTGGTTGCAGAAGGTGGCCACACAGATGGCTGGCTGCACTTCAGCCCATTGCAAAATACAGAGGAGCTGGGCTCTCCGCTGAGGAGGGTGTGCTAGGGCTGGGATTAACATTCCCTGAAGCTGTCCTCAGATTTCCCAAGAGAAGTGCTACAGTTTTGACCCTCCATCCTAAAGTATAAGAATAGAGTCTGCAAAATCCTCACCCTGGCGGCCCCGATCTGCTCCTTTCGAAACTTCTCCAAGGGCGTGATGAGCACCTCACTGGCATTCTCAATCTGATAAAGAAAAGCAGAGGGCAAGGAGTAAAGGCAAGATTAGTAATGAATTTCAGCAGCTCTTCCACAAGTGCTCCCCTAGGTCTCAAGATAAAACTTGAGTAGCAATACAGCCCATGTGTCACTGTTTAATAAATAGCTCCTTAAAAGAGAACCCGCTAGGAAGCTCCAAATGTGACCTTCTTCCTGTGAAGAGTTCATTATTGCTGGAGACAGTCTCAATGTGTCGCCCAGGACAGCCTGGAACTTACACTCCTCTCAACCCCAGCCTTCCAGGGTTTAAAAGACGTGAATCTAAAGGGCAGGCAACAGGCTATAGGGACCTGCTAACAGAGTACAGTCTAAGTTTCAAGATTCACACGACATAAGTTCACCAAAGCTACAGGCAAAGTATGCCAATACTGACTCTTGGTTAAAAACAAAAACAAAACACCATTGGACAACTGCTATGGAAAAGACCTTTCAAGCATGAGGCGTTGCCCTAGGGAATTAACAGGGGCCAAGAGCTCTGCCTCCTCACTGGCTGCCTCCCAACAGCATTTTACAGGGCTCAGCCATCACTCTGATTCACTGTCACACCAATGGACCTCAAATGCACCAAATTTGTCCACCTCAGGACCTCTGCCTCTGGCTTTTCCCTCTAACATTCTTGCACAGATTGTAATTGAGGTTTCAGCTCAAAGGTCACTTCTATGTGGAGGCCTCCCTTAGCCTCCAAAACCGTAATTCAGAGAAGCTGTCCATAAACCCAGCCCTTCAGAACACACATGCCAGGTAGTTTTCTGGCTCACTACTACTTATAGACATATATACTACTCCTGTGAATACTCACTTATCCCCCAGTATTTCCAAAGCTCTGAAGAAATCAGAAACAAAGGCACACTCAGACACTTTTGAATGGCCAAATGAATGAATGAATGAATGAAGACTTCTTGACAAGCTGCCAAGTGTGTGACTATGAACAAAACGTTTAAGTTCTCTGGGCTCTAATTTCTAATCCAAAAAATGAAGGGCTTGAATTGTTCCAGCTCTAAGACTCCACAGTCTTTTCTAAGGCAGCACAATATTTTACGATTTTTACTCATTGCTCACTCTTCTTGCAACTAATTATTTCAAGAATCTCACTTCAACAAAGCATTATTTTTTCTAAATCCTATGCATGCCCTTCACGATGGCGACAATACAGTAAATGCCAAAGGCTCATGAGGACACAGTAAAGAACAACCTGGACAATGGGAGGGACAGAAAAGGGCAGGTCTCCATATTCATTCCCCCTCGCCTGTTTCTTAATTTTGAAAGCACTCGCCTCTGCAGAGTACATTTTAACACCGCAGTGTGGCAACAGTATTGAACTTATCAGGTTTATGTTGCTAATTGGTATTGTTTAGTTTATGTAAGTCTTTGCCATAGATCAACTGCAAGTTTCTGAAGTTCGCAAAGGCGTGCTGAGCCAGTGAATGAGTGGTTTCCAACCTCAGTTGCACATCAGAATCCCGAGGGGAACTTTTACAAATGCCCGTGGCCAGGTCACACTTTAGACCAACAACTCTGCCTCTGGTCCTGGTCCAGTGTTTGTGTAGTTCCCCAAGTTATTCCAGCGGGCACCCATGTTGATATTCTAGTTCTAAAGAGACTCAGAATATGATAACAACTCAGTTGCTCTTGTAGGAAGCAGGACAACCAGTCCTCATCCTGGTGCTATTAGCACTATCATTCTCAACAAGACCTGTGACCTCATATATCAAATGAGAGTCTGCAGACATAAAGAGTAACTGGACTGATGGCAGAGAATAGAAGGCCATTCTCTCTGCCCTCGAGGAACTCATATTTACTAGCCACACTGAAGCCCACAGTAATTGTCCAGACACATGTGGTAAATGCACAATCTGAGGCATGAACCCAATGTTCAGGAAACACAACGGATAGCCAAATATTCCAGAGAAACCATGGCTTCCCCCAAAAGGTACATACAGCTTTGCTGGGCTGAGCTGAACTGATGATAAGGCTGTCCTGGGATAAGGGGGGATGAGAAGAGGCCTGTGGCAGTCAGATACTCAGATGCAGGCAGTAAAATAATGAAATTGCAGAGGCAAGCTGAAGGAAGTATAATCCAGTCATTGTTCCCCTACCACAGCCCATAGCAATTTGCAGAGTATTCGTGGTATTTGCTTACCATATCCCCACCCCCAAATATTGACTTGACAAAGAATCAGACTCAGAGGAACCATTTCCTTTTCTCAGGCACTGGCATGTGTACACTCAGGCCTTCCCCACCTTCTACCCACCACCACTGCCACTGCCACTGCTACTAAGGCTCCAAGCTGGGTTCAAGCAAACAGCAGTAAGCAGCCAGAAGACAGAAGATCTTTACCAGGCAAAGTGAGGATTGTGTACTCTTGAGAGTTTTAGAGAAATTCCCACATCTGTTGGTATAATGGCGATTTAGGTTTGAATCAAGACTGCACAACTTATTAACCATGTGAGTCTGCACCAAAAACTTAGTCCCTGGAAACTTCAGTATCTTCATCTGGAAAATGGGGATAATATGGACAGATGGCACTTCAGGGTTATCACAAGAGCTACAGGCTCTGGGCTGAACAATGTCTTAGTAGCTTTAGAGACCATGCTGTCAGCAACAGCTACAGAAAGAGAAGGAAACCGCTCCAACTCTGGCATCCTTCTGGTACTGCCATCCTGGAGATGAGCCCCTACCCCCAATCCAGGTACAAACCAGTATGGAGCCTGCTAGGGGCTTCTGATCAGACTTCACTCCTGCCAACTGGGGAGTGTGGGAAATTAAAGGGGATCTCACCCATTCATGCTGAGCAACTTCACAACAGATGCTAGTTTGAACGCGCTGCTTTGGAACCTAGAGATCAGCATCTGCTTCTTGAATTTGCAGAGGGCCCCTCTGAGGAGCTCCCACAGTTACATCCTTGTGCCACGCTGCATTTTCTGGCTGCCAGCTATGTGGCAGGTGCTTTGGGATTAGAGCAAAGCAGTGACGCCTTCCCTCAAACGGCTGCTGAGCAGGTTTGATAAGGCATGGAGAAGAAGGAGCGAACTGGGATGCTTTCTCTTTCTGCCAGGTTCCCGAAAGTTAACTCATTCAAAAGCACCACCCTAAAGTTGTGTGTGTGTGTGTGTGTGTGTGTGTGTGTGTGTGTGTGCGCGCGTGTTGCTGCATGGACCTGCTTCTATGTGTGTGCACCTGTGCCAAAGGTTGACGTCAATGTTATTCCTCAGTGATTGGTTCACTTTACTTTTTGAGAGTCTTTTACTGGACCTGGAACTCAAGCATTTGGATAGACTGGTGAGCAAACCATGGGGATGGCAGGTGCACACAACTGAACCCAGCTTTTTACATGGGTGCTAGAGATCTGAACTCAGGTCCTCATGCTTATGCAGCAAGTGCCTTATCGACTGAGCCATCTCCCCAGACCTACAGTGAATCTTTGGGACAATGATATTCTTCTAAAGTTTTGAACCAGGAATTTTTTAACACCCATAAAAAGCTTTAAATTTTGCAAAGGTTCACAGCCTCAGAGTACTCCAGAGGCGGAGTCTAGGGTTAAACCCAGGTCTTCTGGCAGCAAATTCCTTGCACTCTCAATGTACCAAGACTGTCTGGGACCAAGAGCAGTCCAGGATACTTACCATGCGACTCCGCTCATCTTCAAGATTCCTGAGAACAGTGGCAAATTCTTGCAAAGATCTCGCTGGAAGAAAGAAAGAGGCCATGAAGAGAAAGCAGAATGATGAATGTGTAAAAGCAACTCACGGATTTAAATTCCTTACACACAGAGATATTCAAAATCAATTGCAATCTTCAGATTTCCTCATCTTTTAATCATTAACCATTAAAGACAGCATGACCCAGAAATGCAGGTTAATTGCACCTGGCATACCAGCTAGAAGATTTCTACAAGGAAAAGACACGCCTGTTCTCAGAGTTCCCAGGACTAGTGAGGGGCTGGCAGGCTCCCAGGCCTGAGGCTGAAGGGCCAGACTTCCACTAAGGAGCTGAAGGATTTCCTGTCCAGGATTCAGCCTCTTCTATCTTTGTCACTGGGTTGCACCAGAATCCAATCTTTTCTTTGGCATGACAACTAAACAAATAGTTCTGTGAGAAACAGAAGCCACATCTCTGGCACCTCCTTGGGTGCCTTCTCCTTGAGTTCTGAGGCCACTCATTAATAGAACACAGCCTGAAGCACAGCAATCAGATACAGATGCTCTTTGCCAGAATCTTCCATGAAGGCAACAGGCACTCAGTGAAGTGGCCCTGAGGACATTAGGATACTTGGGCAATGCTGGAAAAGCATTGTGACTTACGACAAGAGTGCACTTTCATTGTTCTCAGCTACTCCCAGCTGTCTTTGCTCAGACCCAGACCCTGATGTTCTGCTTGACACAGACTCAAAAAACATCTAGTAGGTTGATGAACAACCTTAACTTTCTCAATTCTTTTTATTCCTTTGGTATTGGAAATTGAACCCAGAGACTCACACATGCTCTACTATTGGGCTACAATCCCAGCCCCAACTTTTCTTAATTCTTCCTCCCTTTAAGGCACCAACCAAGATTCCCAGGGTAAGACAGATAGAATATGAGATCCTAGCAGAGTGGCGAGTCTCACTGTGTCAACGCTCTGTGCTCAGAGCTACCTATGGAAGGAAGCAGGTAAAGAGGGGAGCGGCGCAGCGGTGATATACAGGAGCTCACCTGGTTTAGTTAGTTTAGTTTACTTAGCTTAGTTAGTTTAGGAAACTAAAGGAAAGGTGGGTACATAGGGAGCTATCCACTGAGCCCTGCTCCCTCTCTGAAGGCAGTGACAGTTACATGGCTCCAGCCAACTGTTTCTAGGCCAGAAGGAAAAGCCACTAGATCAGATTTGTGAAAATTTTAAAAAAACAAAACAAAAAACAAAAAAACAGTACTTGAGATAAGTTTAACTTACATGGTAATTCAGTTTTTTTAAAAAGTCAACTAAAACATAGCACCATTATGATCTCAGTCCATTAGCTAACACTGTGCATCCTTGATCCAATCCTCTGTATCATCTGCGCTCACTAGGTCCTTAGTTCCATGGTTGGGTTAAGGGGAAAAAGAGTATCACAAAACCAGCAGGAAGAACACCGAAGGGCACGAGGCAGGGGCACCTAGTACACATCTCCCAGCTTCCTTCTGCCATTGTACAAAAGCTCCACCCTGACCTCACATCTGTGCTCGTCCACTACCCACTGGATTCCTACCCTTACTGAGCTTACAGCCCTTCTAGCCCAGGAAAAGGCCTGCTGGGAAGAACAGCAAATGTTTTCATCTTCCATAAGGTTTTGTGACTTACCTATACACATCTCGTCATCTGTTTCCGCATCTCCTATACACTGAAATTTAAATTCATTTAAGGAATCTGCAAACTTCCGCTTTGCTGAAGACAAATCTAACAAGAAAAAGAAAACACAAATTATTCAAATTAAATTGGCCTTCCTAGTTGTTGCCCTTTTAAAGTCCTTCTGTGTATACTTTGCAAGGTTTGTTCCTGAGACCATTTCGCAGAAGAAATGTTAACTCAAAGTAAATACCTGTTTATATAACAGTACTTTATATACTTTATGTAAGTATTTAATACTTTATATAAAATATTGATTTGCTTTAGAAGTTTACCACTTTGATTGCAATTGTTTTTATAATTCAAACCCTATGGGATGGAGATACAGTTCAGTGGTAAAGTGCTAGTCTAGCATGTACAAGGCCCTGGGTTTGATTCCCAGAACCACAATGTATACATATATACATACATATAATTTTTATTCCTATGTCTGCTTCCTCCAGCCACACACTGAGACCTATCATCTCTATCTGACACATGGGAATCTTACCGCTTCAGGAAACCAAGGAGGAAGCCTGGATAAGAACCAACATTGGTCCCCACAGTCCATGCTGCCAAACCCTTCATGAGGCCTGGATGGCTCCTCCCACCTGTGATTCTGTAATACATTCCATAAATCCAAAAGACAAAGCAGGAAGGGCCTGTATCACCCTGACTCAGGGCATAAGACACCTGGCTCCTCTTCCAACTGAAGACAGACAAGGCCCAAGTTCTCAGACCCCCTCAGACCCATTTCTCATTAGCCCACAGCTGCACAAATCTCCACTGAAGCCACTTTCCATAGTCATCAGAACGAACCCCTGGCAATGTTTTGGACTGGGATTTTTTTTTTTTTTTTTAAGAAGCCAACCCCACACATGGTATCTATAATGAAAACTCTCTGGGGTGGGGTCCTTGTCAAATTTAAAAACTAAACTTTCTTTTAATACAGTAATAAAAGCCAATGATCCTTCCTGAGCCATCAGCTTCTGTTCAGGGCATAAAATCACCAAGGTACCTTTAAGTGGCCTGACAGACAAGGCTGCTCAGTACAACGTGCTTAACTTAATTCCACATGCAGCCTTCCTGCAGATTAGACTAATCATTCAAATTACCGTCTATCCAGGCTTCCCTCATTGAAGGGGAAATGGCATTAAGTTCAAACTCCCAGCGGAGGGTAATAGGCATAACTGGTAACAAGGTCTGGATTTAATAAGATGGGAGGCTCTGGCTTCCCGGATCAACGTGGCCCACTAAATAAAAGCATCTCTTCCCTCAGCTGAAGGTCATTTAGGTTGTTTCCATTCCCTAGCTATTGTGAATAGAGCAGCGATGAACATAACTGAGAAAGTTATCTGTATGGTGTAGGACGTATACGCCGAGGAGTGTTATCACTGGGTCATACGGCAGATTTATTTTTTAGTTTTTTGAGGGGGTGTGTGTGTATGTGCGTGTGTATGATGAATCAGAGAGAAAACAAGAGGGTACATGGGAGGAATTAGAGGGAGAGAGAGGAGGGAAGGGAAAAATGAGGTAATTATATTGTAATTTCAAAACAATTGTTTTATTTCTTTTTATTTTTTTATTTTTTTTTGTCTTATGTACATAGAGCAGCAGGTGTTTTGCCTGCATGTATGGCTGTATGAGGGAGTAGGGTCCCCTGGAACAGGAGTTACAGACAGTTGTGAGCTGCCATGTGGGTCCTCTGGAAGAGCAGCCAGTGCTCTTAACTGCTGAGCCATCTCTCCAACCCCAACAATTGTTTTCTTAAAGTTCTAGACCCTCAGCACTTCTCTCTTTAGCTCCCATTTTCTCCGTCAAGTTAAGGGTGATAATTCTCATCATTTGGCATGTTCCCTTTGTCTCTTCGACTGGCATGTACAGAGAAATCTGCTAAGAGTTTGCTGAACAAATGACAAAGGGGAGTGACATAGAAACCCAGCCCCTAGTGTTAGTAAAGGGTCACCAGGCTCAGGAGGCAGTGCTGCTGTCCTTGGGTCTGGGGCTCATGCTACTGAGTGGATCCTAGACCACCTTCCCACAGCTCATATGACACGGCCCCCAACAGAGCACTCTGTTCTACGTCACAATAGCAGGCACTTGGGGTGGAAAAGAACAAGGATCTGATTTCAAATCCCTCCCTGGTACAGACACTTTCATGGAAGAGTCCATAATAAATCGTCCAAATATGACAGCAGGGAACCAGGCTTTTCTCAGACTGCCCTCTCCAGCAGAAGGTCTCCCTCAGAACACAATTCATTCCTGCAAGCCTGAAAGTCAGAACACTGTGGGGAGGAAGGAAACTGGAGACTTGGGACAGGCAAGAGAGAAAAAAAGAAAGGATGATATTTCAAAGTGGAAGAGGACCTCAGAAGCCCCAAAGTGCAAGCACAACAGATGTCTGTACACAGTCATATTTTAGTCCAAATGTGCCCTCAGCCAGAACTCAGATAAGGCCTGAGCAAAGTATGAGTAGGATTCCTTCCCCTTCTGCCTGGCAATCCGCTGCCTCCCCAACAGGACGAGAAAGTTTTGCTGACAACCACCTCAACAAAGGAGAAAAAAAGTGAAATGCAAACTGAGTTTGGGAACTCTTCCAGCGTGCACCTGAAAGGCTGTACTCCCGCAGCTGCCAACAGGGATGAAGGACCAGCTCGTAAGAAACAACAGGGCCTCTGTGGGGCCTTCTAAAAGAGTGCTGCCTTGTCAGGTTCCAGGCAGAAGGCAACCTGATTTCACTATCTAGTGGCCCACAGCAGATGGAGAGGCTAGATCTGGGCCTGTGGAAGATGAGGTAATGAGCTGTGGTGTGGTCAATACAGGGCTCCTGGCCAGGGAGGAAAGCTGAACAGAATGAGAATTCCAGAGCCTGGAACCTGGGAAGGAGCTTACCTTGGACCTAGTAGAGAAGTCTTCCAGGGAAACTACAGTGGACACCTGTTGTTTTGCTTGCTCAGAATCTGTGCCTGGCCTGGAGCACAACATCTCCAGCTAATTTAAGGCAACTACCCTTCTCCACTTACGTCCTATGAGACCCTGGTTATAGGATGATCAATGCCAAACTCTTGCTACCAACCCAACCAGCTTTGGATCCGGGGTTCAAGTCTCAGCTTACCTATTAGCTGTGTTAACTGACCCCAGATTAGTCATAAAATGTCAGTCATTGGATGGTACCTGGGGGTCATCCCACAGGTGAAGGAGTCCTACTATATAAGCACTTTTGCACACCTGTGACTCATCAGTCCAGAGGACCGAGGTCCCTGGAGTGTGTGGGGACTCCATACTGCTCACCCCCACTAAGATAGTCCTTCTGTGGTATTTTGGACAATGGTGAAGACATAAAATAAAAATACTCAAATCACTGCTTCTTGCCTATTTTAACACAAAAGTATTAGTGGTATCTTGATGTAAATCATCACTCTGGGCATGCAGCTCTCCAAAAGCACATGGTCAGAGCTTTCACTTCTGTGTAAACATGACTCAAACATGCACATTCCAGTAAGAAGGACTGAAGGGCAGGTACTAGGGCTGAGTGAGTGCCATGCATGGTGGTCCCAGCTCATATAACCTTGTTGGTTCATGTTCAGGCAGCACAAGACACAGCGAGAAGCCAGAGTCAGTAATGTTTACTTTGCAGAACTGCTGTTGCAGAAAATCAGGATGCTGGCAGAGCAAAGCAATCACTGCCTACATCCAAGAAATACAAAGCCTGCAAAAAGATCAAGAAAATAAGGGTATGGAAGCAGCTGCAAGCCTGGACCTTGAGAGATTGCTCCCAAAACCTTCTACTCACATGGGCCAGAGGAAGCCTTCCTGGGGATGCCATGCTGCCTCAGCAAATACTCCTATGCACAGAACTTGAGAGTCTTGAACCCAAGTATGATCCTTCTTAAAAACAGAAGGTGTGTCATTATTTTTCAAGCACTTTAGAAAGCCACCTTAATTTCACACAGCTTTATCAGTGATAACATCACAGTCAATCCATTTTCCCTCACTGAGTAAAACTTAACATAACTGTGCACACATGTATATACCCACATAATAGAGGTATATAACTCAAGGTAACCTTATAATTATATTTCCTTTTGGTAGATATGCTGCATTTCTGTGCCCTCGGAGTTACTCCAATTGCATATAACTACCCTTAGGAATTTCTATTAGTTAGATCTTTCTCTCCAGATGCAGAAAGTGATTGCAGATCCCAAAAGCAGATTCCTGAGATAGGAACTTGCTAGGATTTGGCTTTTCAGCTACATAAGAACAAGAACACCAAAGTCCCCAGGCCTAGCTTAGGTCTCCCTCCTCTGCCTCATCATCCTATATTTGGAAAGATTCTGAAACCATTCCTTGAATGGTTTCATGTCATAACATAAAAAGGGTATCTCAGACCCCTGGGCAGTCACTTCCAAAATCTGCTATGCTGACTTGTTTAGACACAGCAGCACAAGCTAGCTTACAGGTATCTGAGAGTCACCACAGAAGACCCATCATGAGAACTGAGAGAGACTCATGGTTCCTAAGGGACTATCATTAACTCTTTATCTCCACCCACAAGTGAAGTTCTAAGCAGTCAAATTCAAACTCTCCCCCCCATATATCCTCTCCTAAGAAGATCAGTCAAGGACACAGGCCTCTTGACTTGCCATACAAGTTGACACCTGCCTGTCAACCTCATGCACAATGTCTGTCTCTAAGTCTGTCCATTCTGGCCAGAGCAGCTTTTAATTTTGCCAGCTCTTGCCATAGCTCCAATGCCCTCTATCCTAGATGAACATTACTGTTTACCTGGATGGTTGCCCCAGCCTCTGCTCTGCTCTCCCCAATCTACTTTCATCCCTTTGGCAAGTTCTCTAACCCATCTGTGTCAGCCCTATGATTGCTAGAGAGAAGACTAAAGCCCCTCTCAAAGCTTGAAAGACCTTGAGGATGTGGCCTCACCCCATACTCTGGGGTCTAGCTGCGCTGGCCTGGGCAGTTCTGTCTAGAGATCAGAAGTTCCTTCCTCCAAAAAGCCTTCACTGGCTTTTCTAACCAACCCAAATCTGACCCTATATTTTATTTCCTGACTACTACACAAATCCTCCTTTATAGAAATGTTGTGTTAGTTCATGTAACTCGGTGATGTGCCTTACAATAGTAAGTTCTACCTAAGCAGGACACTGTCCCTTGGTGCCCCTCCCTCATCTCTCCGAAAGACAGCTCAAGCCTGGCTTTGAACATATGTTACAGAAAGAACCATGGAAGAGAGAAGTGGGGTACTACACAGATGCAACAGCCTTTGTTGAAGGTAAAACCCCCAACTTCATGTTGAATGGTGGAAGAAAAAGCAATTAAATAAGTCAGTAAAAGCTCTCCAGCCAATGGGAACCGGGATAGGACCTGATGCATGTGGAATGTGTGTGGAATGTGCTTGCATACCACTAACATGGTAATACTTATAATAATACTTGTCAGTATTATTATTATTAGTAGTAGTAGTAGTAGTAATAGTAGTAGGACAATTCTCACAAGGCCTTGGGGGAAAGCCACTGTCATCAGGAGCATTAAACTAAAGCTTTCTCTCTACCAAGGACCTAAAGAGATAAACTAAAGCAGACCATAAGTGCTGATCACAGCCACATACCAGCCCCAACGTGTCCCCAAGCTCCAGTCAGCAGGAAGTCCTCAGAGAGACAGAGCCCTCTTCACAGAAACCACACTGGAGTCAGGGTTTCCAAGGCAGCATTTACAACCAGCTTACTGTGCTTAATTGTAGAGAGAAAAGGTGATAGGGATTTTGCTAAATGCCGTTTTACAGCCTGAATCCCTCTACGTACAACAGCACAAAGACCATGTTGAATCTCAAAACCAGTCACCAAAGCATTTGTCTAGATTCTGTGACATGTGGTTCTACCTATGTCCACTAGGCGGCAATCAACCACATCAGACGGTGTAGCTAGGAAAGATCCTGACCCTCTTGATCAGTGGTTTTCAACCTTCCTAATGCTGCTACCTTTTAATACAGTATCTCATGTTGTGATGACCCCAACCATAAATTTATTTTTGTTGCTACTTCATAATTGTAATTTTACTCTGTTATGAGTTGTAATATAAATATCTGATCCACAGATGGTCTTAGGCAACCCCTGCGAAAGGATCATTTGACCCTCAAAGGGGTCCTGACCCACAGGTTAAGAACCTATGCTTTGATGAAGACTTACTAACCTGAAAGGAAATATACTGAAGATGCTTGATCCTAACTATAGGAGGATTCTGGCGTCCAGTGGAAGGAGATTCTCTGATTCTCAGAGGGTGGACGCTAGCTGGAATATTCTGGAGGGGTGTATTATGAAGTCACTGCCAACAATGGTTTATTATTCTTCTAGGTCTAGTTCGAATCACCTTGGAACATCTCTCCTCTCACCAAAGCAGATGAAATACCCACCGAGCACACCGACCAGCCATATTAAATGATGTGTACTCTAATTATACATCTGTGTGTATGCTTTTCCTAAAGCAAGTCTCTAAATCTGTATTTTCCTAAATGAGGCCACAGCCAGCACTAACTCAGAACAATCTGGTTTTCTAACCAGAGTATCAAGGCTAATAAAATGTTCAGAGTCGATTCTAAAAATTAAATCAGGTAGAACAAGGAAGGGTATGACTCTTCCCAGATGAGGGAATTGAATTAAATTCTACCTACATGGAAATATCATTAAAGAAAGGGAAGGATTCTGAAGCCCAAATTAATACACATCAAAATAGCTATGATTATTTATTAATTGATTTCTGTGTAGCATAAACCAAGTGATTAAATTGTTCCACCTCTAAAGTAGGTATTTTTTCTTACATTTTGCAGTTAGGGAGACTGATGCTCAGAAAGACTTAACCTTTCTGAGGGTCACAAAGTTAATCAATCCGGTAGCATGCACAAACTGGTCCTTCTCTGCTCTAATGCCTAGTGTACTCAAATAGTTGAGGCTCTAGTGTCAGTAAATTTGAAGAAATTCTTTTGAAGAAAAGAATTTTTATTTCTTCAAATTTGTTTGTACATGTCCCATATCCTTAAAGAGAATTTAAGGTAAAAGGGTCTAATCTGTACATACAAAACTATAAATTAAGTTAGCACGACCTGAGGCAATCAGAGAGTTGAGGGGAGCAGCTACAGAAGTAACAAATGGGACATTATTTCAGCTGGGCCACTGAGACAGTGAGGACACAAGGGGAAAAGAGAAAGCAGGGAGTGGCATTTGGGGTTGGGGCAGGAGGAAGGCTCAGGAAAGTGTTCTGAAGTGAAAATGGAGCAGAAACATTCAAAAGTGGGAGAGCACCCAGAACAGACCGACAGGTGGACAGACAGAAAGGGATTGAGCAGGATAGTCAGCCTCAACCACCAGAAGGGCTTCCGTGTAACCAAGAGAATCTAAGCACTGTCCACTGCCCCCTGAAGAAACTAGAACCAAGTCTTCACAGAAGAGTGACAAGATCAATTTCAACAATGAAGAAGTCTTTTACTAAGGAGCTGCCCAGGATTTTGTTTTAGGACTCCCGCTCTGATGTATCTTGCTTTGCTGTTAGATCATGAAAACAAGGCGAGGGGTAGCCACTGACAGAGGACACCTCACAGTCCACACCTGTGTGCACAGACCCCTGGACAGCCAATGAAGAGAGTGTGTAACACCAAAGATGTTCTGTTGTCTCCTGAAAACCCTAAGTCTTCTTATGAATGATCAGAAGCATAGTCATTAGATTTACTGAATTATGTACACAGATGTACAGCTATATACCTGTAGTTCCCAAGTATTCATTATTAGGCTTTCTTTATGCTTTAGTATGTTGAACTGTCTCATTTTTACCAATATGTCTATATCTGGATATTCTTTACGTGCTCTATATATTTAACTGTTTTAAATATTAGTTTATCCCCATAACAACCTGTGAGGTTTTTTGGTTTGGTTTGGTTTGGTTTGGTTTTTTTGAGACAGGGTTTCTTCTTGTAACTCTGGCTGTCCTGGAACTCACTCTGTAGACCGGGTTAGCCTCAAACTTACAGAGATCTACCTGCCTCTGCCTCCCGAGTGCTGGAATAAAGGCATGAGCCACCACCATCAGGCAACAACTCATGAGTTTAAATGATAATAACTTATCTTTTTATTTTTTGTAATTTATTTTTTTATGTATGAGTGCTTTTTGCACATGTACACCTGCACACCAGAAAAGGGGATCAGATCCCCCTATAGGATGGTTGTGAGCCACCATGTGGTTGCTTGGAATTGAATTTGCTCTCTGGGAGAGCAGCCAGTGTTCTCAACCACTGAGCCTTCTTTCTAGCCTCCTCGTTGGGCTTTTATATGAGAAAATTAAGAGCATGCTGTGTCTAGGTTTGGGGGTTCTGTTTTGTTTGGGGCTATGTACTAGATAGGCACAGGGTCTGTCACTGAGCTATAACCACAGCTGAGAACATGTTAAAAAGACAGTATGTTACATAAAGTGCTTAGTAAATATTTATTGATGCTGTGATCAGGTCATTTAATCAGTATCAGGTCAACAAAGCAAGGATCCTTCCTAAAGAGCCCAGCTATGGAGCAGAAATGGGCACAGAGAAGTGGATACTGTATTTAGAAAGCCACATTCACATGTTATCCTAAGGATTCGATAAGGCAGAAGGGAAAAGTCCCTCAAGAAAAACTGGTATCCAGTTAGTTAAAACAAAGAAATGCATTCTGAAGACTAACCCAGTGAAGGTACAAAACACAGAGGGTATTTCCAGGATGCTCAAGTACAGATCGATTAGTCAGTCTCTCCCTCCGTCCCTCCCTCCGTCCTCTCTCTCTCTCCTTCTCTCTGCTCAAACATACACATTCTGTCATACATTCTCTCACATAGTATCATATACTCTCTCACTCACTCACTTTTGTGTACACACACACACACACACACACACACACACACACACACAATTCAAGGGTTTGACTTGCTTGGGCTCCACAAATGCAGACGCAAACCCCAGGTCTGCCATTTCCTAGCTCTGTGCCTTCAGCCAAATTACTCAACCTTTCCAAGTGTCTATGAAAGTGTGAGGACAACATGTACTCCCCTGAGGTGTCCTGGGAATTAAAAATGGAAAGAGCCCAGTACAGGGCAGCTGCAGGTCTACCTTCCTGCCCAGGAACAAAGACTAAGTAGAGCTTCACTAGCCCATGAGAGATAAGGGGGTAACAGAAGAAAGAACCTTAAGTGGCATGATAATTAGACATTTTTGCCTCACTGAATCACTAAAGTAATCAACCTCTTTCAGTGAACTATAAAAACTCATTTGAGAGTTTAAAAATTTTCTTTAGATGCTTAGAAAATTTTAAAGCATGTACAAATTTAAAATTTTACCCCAGATGAAAAGCAAGGCAAAACCAATCTGGGGACTGGGAGTTTAGCACAGCTGTAAACCACTTGCCTGGCATACTATTCCAGAAAAAAATTAATGTAATTTTTTAAAAACTCATTATTTTAAAAAAAAAAAAAAAAACTCAGAACAGTTTGGGGTTTCTTCTTAAAAAGTTGATGGAGTTCCAGGGGGCCTTTAAAAACAGGAGAAGTAGGGTGGTGGTGTCATCAAATCCCTTTGTCTATTGCCTACAGGGGGACAGTCCCAGCCCCCAAGTATACATATAGGTAAAAGACCAGGCCAACATACAAGGTTGGGATGCTACACTTTCTGAGAAGGCCAGGCGACTCTGAATTGCCCTGAGATGAGCATGTTTTAGAAAAGAGAAGATGAATTAAGAAGAGAGTTCAGAGGACCGAGGCAGGGAGATCACAAGTTCTAGTACAGTCTGTACTACCTAGGGAGGAATCATCTCAAAGGTGAAAAACTGAGAGCATACAGGTTAGACCAAGGGTCTGCAGGTAAACAAATCAGACTAGAGCTGATAAGACCGGGGAAAAGCAAGAAAAGAAGGGAAAATCAAAAAGCTCTTCTCTCACACAGTCACAGAAGTACTGCGAGATGCACAGCAAGAGAGTGGGGAGGTGGCGGGGGAGATTGTGGAAAGCCGCTCCCTCCAGAGCAGAGTTTCTCAAGCTTTACCTTGCTGTGATTACCAGGGTATCTTGTCAGAATTCAGATTCTGATCCAGAAGGCCTGCAAGCCAGAATCTACATGCTTGCATGAGGTCCCAGGTGATACCTGGAACTAGGGTTTGGACTCCCACCTAAGACCTGAGAGCAAAGACCAAAGTTGCTTGTCCTTGTAGCACAATGACACACAAGATCTCAATAGACTCTGGCGGGATGGATGCATGAGAAAACTTAAACCGCTGCAAATATAATGGATCCTATTTCAGAACCAGGAATAGGAGGCATCTTGTGCAGCCACTACATACTCTGAACCCAGAGCAAGTTGCTGCTTGACACAGCTGAAAAGAACTCATTTGGAAGCCAAGGGCTGAACCAGTGCTCAGAGATCCCACTGAAGAATCTTTTTTGTCTTTTCTTCTTGTCTTGATATTTTGCACATTCCTACAGCAAGGCACACCTCTTTGTTGTTCTGAGAGAGCAGTTTTCAAAAAGCTGATTGAGGGAACACGGACTCTGTTAGTCTCAGCAAATAACCATAGCAACTAATACCACCCAAATAAAATGATGTCTTCTCAATGATGTGCTGGCTCAATTAGATTAAGAGGGTGATGTGTACCATCTGAAAATTTATGGTGATAAACTTCCAGCAAAAGCCAGACCTTCTTGGAAAGGTCTATAGGCAAAAGAAAAGTCTTGCCAATAAATTGGAGACAGGACATGGAGCCAGAAAAAAACAAAAATAGGAGATGAAGAACTAGAGCACCGCTGTTCTGCCTGTCCCAGGCTTACAGAGATAGAACCCATGTACAAACTCAGTCCAACAGTTTCACAGCTGAAGGCCACCAGCTCTGCCAAGGACTGATCAAGAAAGTGACATCTTGTCTCTCTCTGTGACTTCCTTCATAAATAGTGTACAGGGAAAACAAATAATGCTACCTCAGAAATGTCTTCAGAGAGGTTTACCAAAATAACTGTAAAGCTTTTTACATGCCAAAGAAGAAAAAAGCCTCTAGCACAGGTTAGTGTAGATAATGGGTTTCCAGCACTTAGGAGGGTTCTCCCTTCTGTCCTGAAATTGGAGTTATACTTGTGAATGAAAACCTCAGCATCTACAAATCCAAGAGCCATCTGTCTTTCCACGTTCCCCAGACCAGAACACCTCTGCAATCACACCTGCACCAAACAAATCCAGACAAGCAGGAGCCTCACTTGGGAATGCAGAAGTGGGGGTGCCAAGGCCAGTTACCTCCCCATCACCTCTGAAGCCTTTCTAGCAAAGGAGGAACAGGAAAAAAAAATAACCCTTCCCAAAGGATTAAGAATCTAACAGGCACTCAGCAGCACTTAGTCAGGAGCAGGAGAAGCCAGTGATATCCACATAGCAGACACCCCTCCTGCAGCTCATGTCAGCTGAGATGAACTTGCAAATAATCGAGGAAGTAAATTAAGGTTTTACCTAGCCATGTCTGTGCTGGGCTTTAAAACAGACTCCCACGAGCCAAAGTTCCAACTCCATCCCTCACAACACCATTGTACCATTTCCACCTCTATGAAATGGAGCTAAAAGAGGAGCTTCAGCTCAAGATTCTCTGAGAAGAGAATTGGCACATGGAAGTGCTTAGCACAGGGCCTGGCCTGCAGTAAGTACTCAATAAACCAGAGGTATTATTACTAGACAGCTTTGTATAATGATGTCATAAATAATGCACCAGGCAGATTTATAAAGATCCATAAAGAGGTCCATCCAGCCACCCAGCTGCCTCCTCACCATTTGAATGGTCCCACCACACTGACTTCTGGCCCTCCTTCACTCAGGCTCCCTGCAGTAGGATTAGGATTAGACTTCATCAACCTAATCCCAGGCACATCTCTCATATGCACATAACACAGGAGACCAGGCAACAGCTCCCCAGCACCACCAGAGTTAAGTTCAATTAAAAAAAGAAAAATCCATTGTCTCCCCCTGGATTCGATGAACATTTCCTGAAGAAAAAATAAAAGGCACTCAGCAGTTCTGAACCAAGCCACACCTAGTAATGTTCTCAGAAATTGGTTTTACTTCCTTCTATCCCCTGTTTAATGCTGACATTTATCCCACATGCCTGCTGCTACACCTCGAGGGAAGCTTGTGCTCTGGTGACAAAACAGGGAGGCTCCGGTGGGCAAATATCACCTTCCTCAGAGGTTGAAGGGAGTCTCTTCTTATACCCAGGTGCCTGCTGCCCGCCTCCTTTCTCAGTGCCTTTCGTTCCAGGCACTTCTCAGAGCACTTCTCAGAGCACCCCTTGCTTCAGCACGCCGCACAATGGGAGAGGCCAAAGATGAGTGCTTCTCAAACTGTAGTGCCGGTTGCCCGGGGTTGCCTTTTGCTTTCCTAGGGAGCCCGTTCAGCCATTTCAATCAAAATTTCTGGGGGCTGTACCAAGATAACTGGGCTTCCCAGAAAAGGTTTTATTTATCGTTCTTTTTAGATTACAATATAATTACATCATTTTCCCCCTTCCCTTCTTCCCTCCACACCCCACCAGGAACCCATACACACCTTGCTCTATTTCAAATTCATGGTCTTTTGATTTAACTGTTGTTGCGTGTGTGTGTGTGTGTGTGTGTGTGTGTGTGTGTGTGTGCTGTTTTCCTAAATATACAAATACAATTTGCTGACTCTATATAGTGTTGTTTGTATGCATGCATGTATGTATGTATGTACATGTTTTTCCCTGCTATTTGATAGTGAATAATCAATTGATGGGCTCTTCCCTGGAGAAGACTATTTGTTCCACTCTTCATGTTACTTAGTTGCCTGTTCTCTGTCTGGAGTTGAGGCCCCTTAGGGTTTCCCCCATCCACATTAGCATATCCACTGGAGTCGTTCTTGCTCAGGACATGTTGGTGAGACTTCATAGTTGTAACTTCTGACATTTCTAGGATACAAAAATCTTACAGCAAACCTCTGTTCTTACAATCTTTCCACATCCTCTTCTGAAATGATCCTTGAGCCTTAGGTGCAGGAGTTGTGTTGTAGATGTATCAAATGGGACTGGACTCCATAACTCTACATTTTGATATGTTTATGGTTTTCTATAATGGTCTCTATCTATTGCAAAGAGAAGCTTTCTTGATGAAGGATGAGAGCTACACTTATCTGTGGGCATAAAGACAAATATTTAAAATGTAGTTAGGGGTTATGATGGTTTAGTAAAGTAGTGGTTTACTTCACTAGCTCTGGGTAACTGGTTAGGTATCCAGGACTGGACAGGATTTCCCTCTTGCTGAAGAGACCTCAAGTCCAATTAGAAAGCTGTTGGTTACTGCCAATATACATGTACCACTACTGCACCACTTTTATCATGCCATAACAGTGCTGAGCAGTTTTATGCCTGCTAAAGAACAAGAACTTCCATGAATTAAAACTTCAGAACATCGAGTACCAAGCACCAACAAGAGAATGGTTGCCAATTACAAAGGTGGAGATTCTGAGGCCAAGCTCACCTTTGAACATCTGACAGTAGGTCTGCAATTATTCCAAGAGTAGGCAACTCATACTCAAGACAAAAGAAACCCACGGTGACATCATGGGCACATGCAGACATGCCAAACAAACACAATCAATCAACCGATCAATCAATCAAACAATCAATTGGTAATGCTCTTCAGTGTCTCATTCAGAAGGCCAGCAGGACCATGGCCCTGTTTGGTGCCCAATTTCTAAAACTTAGCACATGGCACCTGGAGCTGATGAATGGCTCAGTGCTGGCTGCACAGAAACCCACTGGGAAAGCAGGCTTGCTCTTCAGCACCTGGGGAGCTAAGCATGCTTGAACCGCAGGTCTGGCTGGGGCTGCCAGTACAGGCCTCAGTTACTTCGGACACACAGGCCCAAGTGAATCTGAGAAATGGGCTCATGGGGCAGCTGAAGGGAGAGCCTGAGGCACAAACATATTGTGTTCACAGTTGTGCAGGAGCCTGTGCTAAGCGGCTTAGTTCACTGCTCTGTTGTAGCTGGCTTCAAATGTTTTTAAGTTTGAATTTGTATTTGGTAAGTGAGGTCCAGCAGGACGTGGAGCACATGGGTGAACATAGATGTGTACTGCTGAATGTGATATCACGCCTGAGTACATAGTGCTTTGATGTCCATGATTCTGGGAAACCGGTGAGGTGTGGGGACTTAGGGAGAATCAAAATGACTACTAAAGAAGCTTGTGAAGTCCACAGCTACAGAGGCAGGAAACTGACCATGAAGGCTACACTTTCTGCTCCAAGGAGGGAACAGTATTTGAAGGGCCTCAGGCAACCTGAGGACCTTATCAGAGCCTTTCTTGCTCCTGTTTTCTCCCCAGATTATCCAGCTGATGATGAAGACCATGACAATAGAACTGGGCAGATCAGACAAACACTGGTCCTTCCCTTCCACTCCCTCCTTAACTCATCAGTAAGCTGAGAGAGCATGCTGGGGAATGTGCAGGCGCTTCTCCTGTTACTGGTACTAAGCACATGTGAGATACAAAGTATAATCTTGGTGTTCATATGAGTCATTTAAACTTGCATTCAAGATCGGCACTGTAGAATATAAGGATGAACAGGAAATGCATACTAATAATTTAGATATTTCTTTTCGGAACATTAAATTACAAATTTAAATACCACAAGTCAACAGGAAAGAAGCTTTCTATTTTAATACCTTTTATAGCATTATGTCTGCATTTTTTAATGAAGAGCCATGGGGATTATGTAGCATAGCCCTGGGATTGCTTTGATACTTCAAATAAAACACCTCTTCTCTCCAACTGGTACCTTAAAAAGTCCCATTCCTGTAACATCATCATCTCTGGCCAATTCATATCAGGCCAGCTATCTTCCTCCCCTCCAGACAACCTGTCACTCCAGTACACAGAATGGGCTATTCAGAGGGCAGATCTGACCTTGTCACTGCTCCCCTCACCACCACCCTTCCCAAATGTAATCATTCTACTCCCTTTGAGACAAATCTGACCAAAGCCTAGAAGACATGAATGCATGCCCTCTAGTCTTGCCTTCTGTCTATGGTACAGTTCCCAGTCAACATTCATATGGATCCCTTAAGCGGAACCCTCCAGCCACATGCCTGGCCTGTTCCCTCTACTTGGAGCTTTTCTGACCTCCACCTAGGTCCTGCACCTTAGCCCAAAAACATCACTTGTTCGGAGAGACTGTCTCACCTGCCATGGACTCTCCTCAGCCCTTACAAGCCCTATTCTTGTCTGTGAGTATGCTTCCTTGAATCGGGTGGCCATTACACACTCCAAGAAGCCAATAGTCACACTGCCTTGCTAGTCAAAAGGAAAGTCATGACTATCCTAGTATGCCATAAGCTCCCAATGATGTTTTTAAACTGTTAAAATTAAATTTATAATTTGTAGGTATATATACACGCATATGTGGGTTCATGTGCCATGGCACATGTGCAGAAGTTGAAGGACAACTTTCAGGAATCAGTTCTCTCCTTCCACCATGGGGTCCTGGGAATACAACTCAGGTCATCGGGCTTAGCGGCAAGTGCCTTTGCCTACTGATCCATCTCTCTGGCTGACCGATAATATGTTAAATGTCTAAGCAGATACACAAATCAGAATGCTGACTTTTAAAAGTTCATTCAATAAAATGACAGGCCCTGCATTTCTCTTTTTACAGAAAGAGAAAGTTCAGTTACAAAAATAAAGGAAAACAGTCATGACATCATTTATTCCTTCATGACACATGAAAGGATCTGAACCCATTTCCTGGGTTTAGTCCCAAAATCACAAACCATCCATTCTGCTCTCACTTGCCCTTCATTCAGTAAGACACTTCTGGTGTTTTCAAGATAGCACTGGAGCTATTTCCAACCCACTCTGGCCACAGCAAATGGTGGGAGCAAATCTGCACTTGAGTGAATGGAGTAGATGGAGGATAGAAGTTTAAATATCTAATATAGTGAAAAACTGTGCCAATTAACATCGGGTAAATGCAGAAGCCACCATTCCTAATGCACCAGGTACCACTGGAGAAAACCCACCCAGAAGCACGTCCTCTGGGTAAGTGTTTCTTGATTTGGCTTTGAAAGTTCACTTGAATCAGGTCATTCCAACTTAATGAATAAAAAGTCTGAGAATCAAATCTATACCCTGCCTTTTTAATAAGTTCTCCAGATGATTCTTAAGCAGAATGAACTGAAGGACTTCTGTTACAGGAAGACATTGCACATGTGAGGTCTAAATACCAGAGAACTGGAAGAAGCTAACAACAGCGAACCTGGGAAAGAAGGGAAATAAGAAAAGGAAAGCAATGGCCTCCTGTGGACCTGGAAAGTCCCTGGCAACATGCCTCCAAGACAGCAGCAGGAAGCTGTTCCCACAGAAAAGAAGGACCATGGAAAAACCCTAGGCCATTGTTTGCTGGGTCATTAATTATTTTGGCCATTTTACTCTCATGGGCATTTCCTCCTATCTCAAGGTGCACTTGGAACAGCTAAATCTTGACATGTTCCCCTTTTGGCTAGAAGGTCAGGGTGAATATGACAGAGTCACTTCTCACATTCTCATGGCTGCTTTGGAGTATGGGAGAAGCAGCCTGTGCCCATGTGCCCTGATCACAGTCAGGAATTACTGCTGCCATTGTATCCATCCTACTGTCCTCCCAGCCCATGCACTTCTCCCCTACACACACACCCATCAGAAACTGAGGAATGAAAAGATGACATCCTACACTGAGATGATAGTACTATCCTATCCAGAACCAAACCGTCGTCATCTTCAGAGGTGGACTGGGCTTGTTTGTCAAATAGCATCACAGCTGGGCTTGCTGACTATTGATGTTCCCTCTTGGAAGGAGGGGATGGGAAGGTCATGAGATCTTCAGTGAGTATCCAGCCATAGCTCCCAACCAGTTACCCTAGCTGCACATGCTCTCTGAGCCTCTGGGAGGGGCCAGAGTATATAGATGGAAAAGGATGAGAGGAGGGACTGCCTGCCATGACTCCCTGCCATTGGAAAGCCATTGTCCCTGCTGGAAGCAAACCTTCCAGTGTGGTTGCTTCAGGGTCACCTAAGCTCCATAACCCCTCACCCACTACTCTGTAAGCAAGCCTAATAAAGTCATTGGTTCCCCAAGGTATACTTTCATGAAATCAAACCTAGGTTTGTTATGGGGAAGGATTTTAGCAATAGTTCCTGATATCTGTGTTTACCCCAAACTTCCCAGGTGACCTTTCGTGGACGCGCCTTCAATAATGTCATCAATTAAAATTCAGTTATACTGGATGAAGATGGACCCTAAAACCAATGACTAGTATTCCTATATAAGAGGGAGAAATTCAAGGAGAATGCCCTTTGAGGGCAGATGCACAAACTAGGGTGATACAGCTAGAAGTTAAGGAACAGTGAGGCCTGCCAAAGCCACTACAGTCTAGGAAAGGGAAGGGAATATTCTAGAGTCTTCAGAGTAGATGTGTCCAAATTGACACCCTGATTTCAGAGTTCTGCCCCTAGAAAGATAAGGTGATGATTTTTTTTGTGTGTGTGGCAGTCTTAAGAAACTAATAAATGTCCCTCCTTAAGAACTTGGGCTTTAAAGTCATGTTGTTACTAAACCCAACTACTCCGCAACAAAAGGAATCCTTGTTCTTCACTCAAGAGATGGTGCTAGTCTCACCCAGAGCCCTCGCCAATGTCTTCTCATCAGGAATCCTTTCTCTTCATACTAAGAGCTGTGCCAGTCTCATCTGGAGCCTTCACCTCGGATCTCCACTTGCAGGCCTAACTTACCAGTGCCTCCACAAGGTCATCCTGGACTTGTAAGTCCACAACCCAGATACTACTTAAACCTAGCTCCCTCCAGAAAACACTTTAGGGTGTAGCCTCACAAACATGACCCCAAACACCCTTCAAAGGCTCAGGCTAGCCTTTGAGGCAGCTGGACTTCTCCCTGAACTTTCCCTACTTCCTCAGAGTGGGCAGATCCAAGAGAGCTCAGCAGGGGAGTCCCATACAGTGCCACATCTAGCTGTTACCACAGCTCAGCCCGTTGGATTAATGTACATTTAGCTGAACAGGCAATACAGATGCCCTACATTCTTCACGACTAGGCCAGAAATGCAGCCCGTCTTCTGTATGTCTTCTCACAGATGTGAGAAATGCTGCTATTAAAGAAGTGGACTGTACTACAAGGATCACTCATTTATTCTGTTACTCATTCAAAAAAAAAATGTGTTATTTACCTATGTGCCCAGTATCAAGCAAACAGATCACTGAAGAGACAGCCAGGTAAGAAGTAGATGCAGCCTTTGTCTTTGAAGAACTACAAGTGGGGCTGTGAGATATGTCACTCATTAATAACCTCACGTCAAAGCTGAATAGCAATACACAATCTTGTTTAGAAATCTTTTACCTGCTAAATTCTAACTAATGCACAGTTCCCAATGTCTAGACAATGCATAACATAGAGACAGGCACTTGATAATGTAGATGGAGAAAGGAGGACAGACTAGGTGGATGTGTGGATGAGTAGGGGGATGGGTGGATGGACTAGTAGTGCCTCAGGCATAACAGGCAATTGCTAAAGATGGGCACCTGGGATGAAATGTAAACAAAATACAACTTAAAAGTGCAAAAGATACCAAGGTGTACAGCCCCCACCTCATATCTCAGAATAGCCAGCTGCCACCAAGCATCTGAAAGAAGTAGGGATCTAAATGAGCCTGGTTTCCTGCCTCACCTGTAACCATTAGGCAGAAAAAGAGACTCAGCAACACACGCCCTATGGTGTTTCCCACCCCTCCCTGTTCTTTCTCTAGAGGGTTTTTAAAAGCCTGTTTTGCCAGTCCTCTACCAGAGAGAGTATTTACTGTTCTAGAATGTTGACTTTACTCATGCCTAAAAGGCACACCATACAGCACTGCAGGGCTGTGTCATTTTTAATTATTATTTTTATGAATCTTCCTTTATCTACTGCCTTCAGAGAGGCTTCTCAGGGGGCACCAAAGATGACTCTGGAAATTTCATTGTCATATATGTGTGGGTGAGGGTGGAGAAAACCACAAGCAGGAGGAAAAAGGGATCTGGGCTCCTTCTAAGAGTATACCCAATTAAAGTCCCCTTCATGGCAGCTGAATAGAGAAATAGTTTGCAGTAAAACAAAAACAAAAAACAAACATAAACATTCAGCCATGTACAGAACGGCCACATCCCAGAATGACATCCAGGCTTCCATATGCCTATCTGTGGGTCTGCCTTGTGTCGTGTTAGATTCCCTCTATTTCCGGGATCTACTTCATTTCACACATCAGTAATAAAGTTTAAATAATTCAGATCCCATGGGGCTTTTTGTTTTAGCCTCTTTGTGCCATTATAGCTGAGTAACACATACTGAATAATTTATCAAGAATAGACTTTGCTGGGCATGGTGGGCTACATAGTGAGACCCTGTCTCAAAAAAAAAAAAAAAAAAGGAATCAAAATGTATTCAGAGTTCTGGAGGCTGGGAAGTCAGAGAGTATGGTACCAACATCTGAGTCATAAGACGACAGAGCACGTGTTGTTAGACAAAATTCAAGTCAAGCTCGGGACTCCTTTTCCTCTTCACATTGGGGGAAGAAGGGTTCAAGCTGTGTATCCTCATGAAAATCTAACTTCCCCCCTAAAAGCCCATCTTTAAATACCAGAAATTTAAAGACTAACACTTTAACTTCTGGGGGACACAGTCAAACCACAGAACTTTTCCCTTTGAGTTCTTCTGCTGAAGGCAAGAATAATCCATACTAAGAACAATCCAGGCCCACCATGGTGTACAATCTATTTATTCTGGAAACAGGCTCATTCGTTCATCCCACAATTTTTGTTAAGCTCCTCATACATGTCAGAAAATGTAGAAGGCAACAAGAATATAACATTGAGTAAAACTGCCACAGTGCTGAGTTCCCAAAACCCAAATCCTAGTACAGGTGCTCAAAAAAAAAATCACACTATAAACACTTAACATTGACAAGATCAAGGACAAGAAGGTTAAGATGTAAGCCAAGTGTTGTGTCACATGCCTACGATGCCAGCACTCCCTAAAGAGGGGGAAGTGGGAGGACAGAAGCTGAATCCATCCTGAACTACATGGTGAGACTGTCTCAAAAGAAAAAAAAAAAAATCAGACCAAAAAATAATGAAAGCTGTAAGTGAATCATGAAAAACCACATCCAAGGCCATACTAGAAGTGGTTTATCAGCTCCAGAGAAATGGAATACTTTAAAGACAGGTGTTGGGTTCCCCGTCACATTCGGGAACAAGCTTCAGACTTGCATGTAGATGTTAAAAGTGATCACACTGTACACTTACACAAAGGGTTTGTGGGACACGATGAGCTTTCAAGAAATAATTTACCCACTATCTTGCTATCTACACTGAAGACCACCTGAGTGATGTAAGTTCCTGAGGTCACAAAGTAACAAAGTTCACCATACACACCTCCCTGCCGTTCCATTACTACTCCATGTACTCAGGAGGAGCGCAAAAAGCATCTACAACGGGCCATCTGTGTTACTCATCACACCATAAACAAGCATATTCCCAACCCAGCTCTCTTGGAGCTTGCAACCTCCTACAAAGGTGGACCCAGATTTAAAAAGAAAACAGGTGAGAACTGTTGACACCCAAAGGACTGCAGCATCTCAGAATGTGGACTTGGGATACTCTGAAAAACTTTCAACATTGTGATCAACAAGCTTTATTGAAAGTTTGCTGTGTTCCCAGTCTCTGAGTCTTTTTAAAGGTATTATTCACTTAATTCTCTCCAAATCCCTTAGAGATAGGTACTGCTGTTTAAACCCACTTTGCAAATGGGAAAATTGCCATTGACAACATCCAAAAGCTTGACTCTGTTAAGTTGCAGTTTTAAAATCCCTGCTACAATACCATCAGGGCAAGCTATGTATCAGATGCCCCAGAAGCTACTTTATAGTCTAAGTGATTCTTCTGTGAGACTCACAATGTGGTTCTTGACTGGACAGACCTCCTGAGACTCCCCTCAGGGTACCTTTCACAGCTCTGTGGTTTGACAAAGCAATGGGAACAGGCTTCAATGCAGCAGTACGCTATAGGTCACTGATAGGTCTAGCATCTACCTGTGACAAAGGAAGGCTCCAAAAGAGTCCAAAGGACAAGAAAGGACAGCTTGAATCTCCGAAATCCCTACCTGCAGACTAAGCAGTGCGCAAGACTCTACTGGTGACATTTTTTTCTGTGTTATTGGTCTTTCAAAATCAAATAAGATGCAAACAGTCTGAGTAAGATCACAGCTGTAATGAAGACAGACGACCAGAGGAATGCACACCTCCTCTGGCTAACAGAACCTTCCCACTGCCTTGTCCAGGACACTCAGCCAAGGCATGTAAAACCAATCCAACTGCTGGCAGTCCATAGGCAGCCAGCAGTCCAGATGCATGGATATTGGAGAATACATGTGAGGTGGGTAAAAACCCCTGTGGTTATAAGACATTGGCTTAAGAATGAATAGCACTACTGCTCTAATTAGTCATTTAAGGAAAAATAAAATAAAGTACATATGACCCAAGAAAACCTCCTGGAAGAACTCAACTCTTGTATTTCCTAGGAGCTACAAAAGACTTATTTAAAAAGAAAAAGAAACAAACAAACAAAAAACAAAAACAAAAAAAAAAAAACTAGATCCAGCCACACCAACTCCCTTTCCCAAGAACACCTTTTGATAAAGGTAATGGCCAGCAGTTGCACTTGGCAATGAATGGGACAAGAGCCAGTCTTGTCCCAGGAGAACAAGCATCCTCAACTGCAACACTGACTTGTGTGGCCACAGCAGAAGGCTTCAAAAGCTAATGACTCCCACTTGGGACTTACTGTTTATAAGCTGTCTGGCTGCTCCAAACCCATCTCCCCATGCCCCACTGCATCCCTCATCAGTCCCTTTTCTGTCTGTTTCCTTGCACAGCATTCCCTGCCTCTTCACAGGAAACACAGAATCCTCTAGAACAAAAATCTATCACTATTTTATTGAAGGAAGGAGAAGGCTAAGACTATTGGTAGGAAACATTTCATGACTACTTCTGGCCAAAGTGAATCCAAGGTGGGGTGTGTGTAGAATAGATTCTGGAATTATAGACTCTACGAACAATCTGCTATGGCCCCAGGCACATCTCTAATCTCTCTGGACCTCTAAAGAACAGTGAGGGGAGATGGCAGAGCTCCCCATGTATAAGATCATCTGGGGGGAGGGGCTGGCTCAAAGTTTGAAAGCATAGTTAACTACAGCCAACACACTAAAGGAATCACAAAGGGAGGGGCAGAATAAGGCAAAAGGAAGGGGCTCCACATAGGGCCTTCAGGGCTTTGACCAATTCTACACAGCTGCCAAGAAGCACAGTGCCATCATCAATCCATTAACAGCTGGAGTCACCTTTTGGTTACTGAAGAAAAAAAAAAAAACAACTCAGTTCTTTACTATGTGCTTGTGAAGGGCCAGATGCCAAATCCCTGGTTATAAAACAACTAAACTAAGCTACTCAAACTGCAATCTCAAACCTGTACATAGTTGAATAATTTCTAATCACAACCTAATAGCTGATATTATCTTAACTCACATCAAAATGTATTTTCTATGTCAACAAAAATACTAAATCTGCCCAGGTGTAAAACAGTTAAATTATCTCATCATCAAATGTGTCTTGATTAATTTCTACTTTCAACTACTCATGTCTCTGATGTGATGCAGAAATCTGGAGTGTAGTTTATGCTGTGCACTAGGCTTATCCTCTGTTCTAACACTGGGCATTTGCATTAAAGAAACAGTTATAATACACTCTTCAAGGGTATTTCAAGTCCACTACACACCCATCTAACAGCTACTCTTCATGTGACATTCGGGGCTCTATACAACAAAAAACAAAAGGATTCAAGCAGTTCCAATAAGAGAAACAGGTAAGTAACCAATAGAGACAGTCTCCCACCTGTCTGACATCACCTTGCATTGTTTCCTTTAATCCTCACAACAGCCAGACCAGGTTGATACCATTTTCTCAATTTTTTTGGAGAAGCGGAGGGTCAAAGATATCAAGATCCCAAGCTACACACCAAACAACTTCAAAAGTGTGTGTTCAAGGACAGGTCTGACTCTCAGGTCTCGCTCTTAAACAATATTATCAGGTAGAAGAATGAAGGTGGTTGTCTTAGGGTTTTAATTCTTTGAAGAAATGCCATGATTATGGCAACTCTTATAAAGGAAAACGTCTAATTGGAGCTGGATTACAGTTCAGAGGTTTAGTCTATTCTCATCATCGCAGGAAACATGATGGTACGCAGGCAGACATAGTGCTGGAGAGTAACTGAGATTTCTACATCTGGATCGGCAGGGAGCAGAAAGAGAAACACTGGGCCTGGCTTGAGCATCTGAAACCTCAAAACCCACCCCCAGTGACACACTTCCTCCAACAAGGCCACACCTATTCCAACAAGGACACATCTCTTAATAGTGCCATTCCTTACAGGCCAATGAGGGCCATTTTCATTCAAACCACCGCAGTAGTGATCTGTCAAGATGGAGACACTGGACATACAGATGAGATTCCTGTAGCTGGCAGGAAAGAAGGAACTGCAGGGTAGTTTGGGTGTCATGCCCACATGCTGGTAGAAGCCAGGAACTGAAAAGATGAGTGACAAGAGAGACGGACCTGGTATGGCAGTTGAGACAAAAGGAAAAAGCCTTGGGAAGACCCAGAGAACAAAGAGGTAATCAAGTGTTTTTGTTAGGCTTCTATTGGTGTGAAAAAACAATAAACCATTGAATTTGTGAAGGACAGCATTTATTTGGCTTACATGTTCAGCACATCATTAGGAGACACTGAGGAAGGACCTGAAACGGAGACCACGTAGGAGCACTCCTTACTGCCTTGCTCCTTACAGCTTGCTCGACCCACCTTCTTATACCACCTAGGACTACCTGCCCAGGGGTGAGCACCGCCCACAGTGAGTTGGGTCCTCCTCTTTTATCAACTAGAAATCAAGAAAACGCCCCACAGATGTGTCTACAAGCAATCTAAGGGAGGCATGTTCTTAACTGAGGTTCCTCTTCCCAGATAACTCTTGATTGTGTCAAGTAGATAAAGACGCTCACCAGGACTCCAAAGATGGGATGTTCAGAGGAGATGAAGCCTGGAGCCTTCCTTCAGTCAGTGAGGAAGAAAGCTTCAAGAAAGACAAGGGGCACTGAGGAAAGCTCCTGGCATCATCAGCAGGATGGGTCCCTGGACCTTTGAGACAGTCAGTTCAGAAGAGAACCTGGGTTTAGGGTACAGTAGATGAGGAGATTTTTGCTGGAGAAACAGAAGAGGCAGTGAGGGTGAGAAGGTCTGGAAGGCAGTGTTGAGGGCGCAGTGACCCAGATGGTACATCAGAGGGAGAAGTGCAAAGGGAGCTTTGGTTGGATTTGGCTCACTTTTTCTGTTATAAAGATTATTTCTGTTATTTCAGCATGTTTGCAAACAGAAGAAAGTTTGCCACAGAAAGGAGGTTGTGTTGCTCAGAGGCACCAAATGGGACAAGTGTCCAGAGAGAAGAATTCCAGGTCAGTCAGAGATTCACTGGAGGGGCACGAGGTCAGCTCAGAGCTAGGTGGCTTCTCCAGCTACTTAGTGGCCACAGAAGGGAACAGCCCCCTCTCTCCTGAACACATGGGTGGTACACAATACTTAAAAGCCACTGGTGGGCAACGTTTGAAAAACACAGACCTTCTCAAGTGCCACTCACCTTTCTAGAGGACAGGAAGGATATAATGAGGTATCCTTTGAAGGAGGGGGTGGAGGCGGCACGGTTGTTTCGCCTGATCTGAAGTCCCATCTTTCTTTTAATTTGCCTTTCTTGGTTTTCTATTTATCTTTCTTGATTTTTTTGCTTTCTCAAATGAGATTCTGTCTCATCTACGGCTGAGGAAACAAAGTCCACACCTACCCCCAATGACAACCAAACTTAATCACTTTGATTAATATGAAAATTATCCTTAATTCTTAATGGTTTCAACCATTTTTCAAAACCACAACCTATGGAGGCTGGGGATTGAACTCGGAGTCTCATGCCTTCATGGCAGGTATTTTGCCAATTGAGCTATTGTGCTTTTTAAAAAACACTGTTAAAGGCTCAAGAAGACTGTGATTAAAGCATTTTTTAATGAAGTTGAAGTTGAGAATGCAATTGCCATGAAACCAATAAATAGGATGATGGAGACTTTATAGGGTATATCTTGGATCATTACCTCCCAGTGCAGATTGCCTCTGGGATCGCTAGTACAGCCACATTTGCCAAACAGGAGAGGAGTTGCTGTCTGTACTACAAATTGATTGATTTCATCAGTTGAATCCCACAAACCACAGCTGAGCAATATTCCCATAAACTTAGCAACATCTAGGAAGCAGGTCCCTGTTGTAAGGAGCTTCCAGTCCTATAACCTGCTCTATGAAAACCCCAAGGTATAAAAACCACACAGAGAATTATATATGAGAGCAGAGATATTCAAAACTAGAGAATTCTTTGCCTCATCAATGATTCACTGCAAGGAATGTTCTTCCCCTCCATGTTCAGCCTGGCAGCATCTACAATCTCCACCCTACTCTCCTCTGACATGCCAGATGGAGAGAGGAGCATCTGCCCTTAGCTGATGAGCCCAGGCTTAAGAACTTCCCATGGTGAAAATGAGACAATGGAGAACAAGGAAAGCGGGGTGAGGGGGAAGAGTCAACATGAGACGTGTTCTTTATATAACCTGGATATTATTCCTCTGTCACATGTATAGCTGGCAAAGATTCTCTCCCCTTCTGTCCATTTCTTCTTTACTCAGATGATTGTTTCCTTAACTGTACAGAAGCTTCTCAGTTTTATGAGGTCCCAGTTGTCAGTTGTTGGCTTTAATTCCTGGACAAATGGAATCCTCTTTAGAATATCCTTGCCTACACTTATATTTTGTAGGGTACTGCCTACAGTACTTCTAGCAGTTTTAGTGTTTCAGGTTGCAAAACGAAGGATTTGATTCACGAAGATCTAATAGCTGTGTAGGGTGATAGATACAAGTCTAATTTTATTCTTCTGCGTGTGGACATTCAGTTTTTCCCAGAATCATTTGTTAAAGATCCTATCTTTTCTCCAGTGTACTTTTTGCTGCTGTTGTTGTTTGGGTGTGGGGATTGCCTCTTTGTCAAGTATCTGGTAGCTGTGGTGATGAGATCACATGTTTGGGTCTCCTATTTTATTCCATTCATCTACATGTCTGTGTTTGTGACAGTATATTGTTTTTATTATTGTAGCTCTATTATATCTTGAAATCTGAAACAGCAATCCCTCCAGTATTCTTCCTTTTACTCGGGTTAGCTCTGGCTCTCTGGGGTCCATCTTTTAGTTCCATATGAATTTTAGATATTTTTTAATATTTCTGTGAAGAATGTTTTGGGTATTTTGGCTGGGATTGCATTGAATCTGTAAATTGACTTTAGTAGGATTGTCATTTTCACAGTATTAATTCTACCAACCCATGAACATGGGACACTTTTCCATTTTCTAGTCTTAATCTCTTTCTTCAGAAATCTGAAGTTTTGATGTAGAAGTCTTTCGCTTCCTTAGTTAGGTTTATTCCAAGATAGTTTATCGCCATTGACGTCATTATGAATGGCAGTGTGTCCATGATCTCTTTCTCAATGTATTTGGTTTTGGTGTGTAGAAAAGTTACTGGTTTTCTAAGTTAATTTTGTACTGTTCCAGTTTGCTAAAATTTCTGATTTGTTTCAAAAAGTTTCCTGGTGGTATTTTGGAGAATTCTAATGAGTGATATACTGACTGCAAAAAGGGTTATTAATTCGACTCCTTTTCCTATTTGTATCCCTTTAATTTCCTTCTCTTGCCCTAGCTTCTAGCACTATATTGAGGAGTGGGGATAGTGGCAGCCTTGAATCATTTTTGATTTGATGGATTGATTTTGAGTTTTTCTCCATTTAGGGTAATGTTGGCTGTGGGTTTGTGATATGTCTACTTCATTATGTTGAGGCATGTTCTCTCCAGTCCTCTATCTAGGAATTTTACCGTGAAAGCAAGTTGCATTTTGTTGAAGGCTTTATCTGAATCTATTGAGATAATAGTATGATTTTTGTCTTTAAGTCCATTTATATAATTTACCTATTTATTGGATTATATATGATGAATCGACCCTACACTTCCAGGATCAAGCCAACTTGATTGTGGTGGATGATCTTCTTGATATGTGCTTGTATTAGTATTGTTAGTATTTTATTGAGGATTAATATCCAGAATATACAAAGAACTCAAAAGATAAAATATAAAGGAAACAAATGACTCAATTTTCAAAATGGGCTAGGGATCTAAACAGAGAGCTCTCCATTGAAGAAGTAAATATGCCTAAAAAATACCTCAAAAAGTGTTCATCATCCTTGGCAACTAAGGAGACGAAAATTAAAACAATTTTGAGATTTCATCTCATACCAGTCAGAATATTTAAATCAACAAAACAACTGACAACAACTTCTGGTGAGGCTGTGAGCAAAAAGGTACCTTCATAGATTGCAAATTGGTTCAGCTACTCTGGAAATCATATGAAGATTCCTTTCAAAAAAATAAAAAACTAAACTAAATCTACTGTATGAGCCAGCTATACCACTCCTTGGCATATTCCCAAAGGATTCACTATTCTTCTCCACAGATACTGGGTCAACAATGTTCATTGCCATCTTATTCACAATAGCCAGGAAACTGAAACAGCATTAAATGTTCTTCAACGGATGAATGTATAATGGAAATGTAATATATATATACATACATACACACACACACACACACACACACACACACACACACACACACACACTATGCAGGTGTAAAGAAAAATGAAATCATGAAAATTGCAGGTAAATGGATGGGCATAGAAAAGATTGTATCGGGTAAAGTAACCCAGACCCAGTAAGACAAACATGAATATTCTCTTTCATCTATAGTTTCCACCTCCAAATCTTCAGAAAGAAGTATAGCTACCAACCCTCATCAAAGAAGCTTCTCTCTATGGCAACCATCACAGAAAACCACACTGGACACAATGCAGAAATGAACAGATCAGATCATGGCGAGTCCAGTCCCAAATGCACACATCTACATCACAACTCCTGCATCTATGGGCTCAGGGAACATCATGGAAGAGGGGGTAAAAAGATTATAAAAGCCAGAATACCAGGAAGTCTGCTGTGAAATAGTCTCTCCTAGAAATGGCTCCATAAACAAGACTGGAACAATGGCAATATCAATGGATATACTGACATTGAAGGGGGGAAATTTCATGGGGTCCCACCCCTACACAAAAAACTATAGGCAACTAATGACTTCTGGGAGAGAGAGAGTTAGCCTCTCTCAAGAGTGAACCCTCTTATTGGTTACCGGATACAAAGTGATCAGTCCTGAAATCACATGCACAGAGCAAAAACAGATTCAGAAGGTTGTATGTATATATTTGTGCCTATATATGTAATAATAATAATCAAAGAAAAAGGCTTTCGATTTGAGGGTGCATGGAAATGGCTTAGGGGACATGTGGAGATTGTGGAGAGGGCGCCTAGGAGGGGTTGAAGAGAGGAAAGGGAAGGGGGAAAGTGGTATGAGTCTATTTTAATTTTAAAATGATTTTTTTAAGAAGAAGGGAAATGGGGGTAGGAAAGCACAAAGTCACACATAGCATTCCTTCAAACAAGCACTTGCTCGGTTCAGTTCCTGTGTCTCCAATTTAAGTGATCATAGGGGGACAGAGGGCCATCTAGCACTATAATCTCTCACCTCCAGCAGTGAGGAGCAAACAGCTCAAGAAGTATCTGACTCACGGTCCAGGTAAAAACCAAAACTAATGTCAAGAGCTACTTAACTCAGTACCAGATAGGTAAGAGTACTGGCACTTTGGTACAGAAATACACAGTCCCAGGTCCTGCTCTGAACCCTTTTCCAACTGCAGTTCAAAATTTCTTTCTCCCATGTCACTCTCCTTTACTGACTAAAGCTTTGCCCCCTACCCTACAGCCATAGAGTCAATGAATCTCTGTGAACCCCTCCCAGTTAGGGGCACACAACAAAGTCAGAATGAACCAGCTGTGACCACTCCTGATGTTGTCTGCACTGCTGTTGCAGCTCCAGCAATGCTGAGCTTCCAGTTATCCAGACAGGCCGGGTCTCAGATACCATCTCCTCCAGGAAGTTGTCCCAATTCCACCTTGAAGCATCTCCCTCCACCGGCCCAGAGCAGGTGCTCTCTTCCTGAACTTCTTCATGACCCTCTATTTCTTCCACCCAATTAATACACCGTCATTATCTGTAGTATTTGCTTGGTGCCCCTAGGCTTGGTTTCTGCATTATTTAAGGCTGGTGATAGCATTTAATTATCTTTTTTAAAAAAAGGAAAAATAATCCACTTGCATTAAGATCTCATTACATGCCAGAAATGCTGTGAATTTTATGAATGATGTTTTTTCAGGCCTTTCAAAATCCTATGGGGAAGGCACTGCTTATAGAGAAACAAACAGGATCAAACAATCTGTAATTTGCCCAAGATTGAGACAAAAAGCATCAGAGCTGAGGCCCGCAATCTGGCAGTATAACAACCATTCCCTCCCTTCATTACCATGGGATACAGCCTCATCCCTTTCTTCAGCTTTCTACCCACCCTAGGCTGTCGAGATAGCACTGGAAAAGCCGTAGCACACTGACTCTTCTGATCTTATTGTTCCATATTAACCTCCTTTAAGGGAGAGATATTCACATGCATGTGCTTTAGCATCCTACACAACAGGCATCAGGTGAAGAAAATAAAGACTAAAGGGCATCTGTTATACTATCAAAGTAAGGGAAGGATGTGTCTTACATATGGCTATTCAACAGCCTACAGATAGGACCTCACTGAGGTACAGCCTTCTTGCCAGCGCTCAAAAGAGAGAAGGTGAAGGCAACCTCAGCACATGAATGACACAGCAAAACAGAGAAGCAGCACACCCAGTTCTGCAACCCCCACCAAGACAAAAATCCCATCTGAATCCTCTTTGCCAGAGGCAGTAATACTCAAAAGGGCCTGAAACCCAGGCTCTTATACACAACTGCACTGAAGAGCATCCCCCTGAAGAAGGGAGGCAAAAAGCCGGCATGCCCCACCTTCCTCCCTGCTGGGGTGACTCCTACTTGAGGCACAGGAGCCTCAGCTCCCCACAAGCACAATGGCCTTGGGCAGATTCCAGGCCCATCAGACAATGACAGAACCATGTTCACATGGTTATTGAAAGACCTCAATGGTTGATATGTGTAGCCAGAGTATGGCATAGAGCAGGCACTTGGTAAGAGTGGGTTACAAACACAGTCAGTTAACTATGATGCAGAGATGCTGTGCAAGAAGAGAGCAGAGACCCGAACGCCACAACCCTCTACCTTCAGTGCACAGCAGCCTAGCCCCATGGATTCCTATCAACCAGCACAGGGAGGCTTCAGGTTGCCAGTTGCAGGATGGCACACAAAACATGAGAACTCAAAATGCCGTTGATCTTAAAGGTATGGGGATGGGGAAGGCATGGGAGTGAGATGGGACAGAGAAGATGTAAAAGAGAACAATGCAAGCACAGAAATGTTGGGATGGCTTGATGAGATGCTGATATCACAAGAGCTGTGCTGGTGGCAAGTTCAGAGTTATGGGCAAGTAGAAACAGATCCTTAAGGGGTCTCAATAAGCTTGGTTTTATCAATTAAGATACCTGCCCCTGAACTCGGCATAGCAAATATCAGCCAGACAGAAGACAGTACCACTAGCTTAGAGGCACCAAGCAGGCTGATACACAGTGGCTTTAGCTAGCCCTAGCATCAGGAGCCAGTATGTCCCTGTGCATAAACATTACACACAGAGGTCTATTCCTTTTCTGAAAATACAGGAGTCTGCAGTTTGGCACTGAGGCCATCTAAAACACATAACAAAGGCAGTGGCTGCGGATGTCTGGCCACTAGGAGGAAAGGCATTTCCTTTACTAACAGCAAAGGGCGTGAAGTTACTCTTTCCCCAGAGATCTGATTCTACTTTGGGGAATGGGATGGAACAACACTTCAATCTGAGACAGGCTTGAACTGGATCTCACCTTGACACCTGCTATTCTCCCTTAAATTCCCTGGCTCTCAGTTTTCTCATCTGTGAAATGCCTGATAGCATTCTTGAACAGATCAGAAAGTATGAATGCAAAGCACCTTGGTCATTCCTGAAATTTCTGCCTCGGCTGCTTCCTCCCTCTCATCAGAAACAACTCCACTCAGGAGGAGAAAGCCTCCTTTTACTTGTTCTTCTGGCAACCTCTCTGAAGAGCCATAGCTCCTAAGAGACCTTCCTAGTGCCTGTTTAGGGCAGCAATGCCTCACTCAAGTAACCAGGAGGCTGCTGGTCAATGAGGAAGAGGAAAAGGAAACATGTCCCACCATGCCCATGGAGGGTTCATCCACATGGCCCGCCACAGCTAAGGGCCAGCAGTAGCAGATGGAGCAGTACGCTGTGGGGAGCGGGCTATAATCAGCTGACTGGAATGTGCTTTCTTGGGAAAGAGTCTAGATTTTCATAGGATATTCAGATACCAGCAGTCTCTGATACTACCCTCACCAGGAAAGGAGGGGTGCTTTATGAAGTAATTCAGGGGAAACAATCATGTCTGAGAAAAGAAAGGAAATAAGATTCCTAATGTCACTGCCCATGCCCTACCATAAAATCACTGTCCCCATAACAGTGGCGGGAAACATCATCCTCAGATGAGGAAACTGAGGCTCAGAGGCATATGCTAGTGAGTGGCAGAGCCAAGACCCAAACCCAAGAACGTGAGGCCAAGGTTCAGGTTAGTTCAACCCCATTTCTACCATATTCATTCTGCACGCATCATCACACAACTTGTGCTGAGAAAAGTTGTAGCCTTTAGGGGAAAAGCAGTAAACAGGTAAGAAGTACTATGTGCCTCAATTCCCTTGCTGTAAAAATAGGGATTTTTTTAAAGTCACCACTCTATGAGTACATTACTGAAATTAAAAAAATATAAGACAAAACAAAAGATGTAAAAGACCTGGGTTTGTCTGGTCATGTCTGTCCTGGAGTACAAACTCAATGAACAGTAGACATCACTGCAATCAAGAGTTCGGTGAAACACCATGTCCAAAAATATCATCCTTCATCCATGACTCCACCCTAATTACATCGACAGCCCATCTCCCTACATCTCTGAACTCTGGTCCAATGCCAGGAGGGAGAGATTTCAGTTTGGCTCCCAAATGTGAGTGCACTCTTCCTCTCAGCTGCATGCTTGCAAAGCCAACAGCAGCAGCTGCCAGCAAGACTTGGGTGCGTGCCTGGGTCCCAGAGCCAACTCTCCAATATCACCCGAGGTGCTGAGAGGTCTTGGAAACCTCCAAGGTGATTACAGGAGTACAAAACATTCATAGCAAGCATCTCCAGAGTTAGAAAGAAACCACAGACAAAAAAAAAATATATCGTACAAGAAGTTGTCAAAGTGAGATAGGTCTACCACTGAACCAGATAGGCCATTCTATGAAAAAGTTTGGTTGGGAAGATCAGGGTTTAAGGGGAACAGAGGTTTTGGGGAAACTTCTGATGAACAGTTCCTTCATCCCTATAAGAAATCTAATAAATGAGATTCTTCAAGGAGGGTAATTTTTGTGAGTTTATCCTACTCTTCACAGCCAGAATTGTGTATTTCTAGGATAATCTATGAAGGCCACACAGAAACCAACCATTAGCAATAATAGATACCATCTTTTTATTTAACAACTATACTATGTGCCAAACTTATAACATTCATTCTTGTAGTACTCAAAATAAAAACTTGAGGAAATTTCCACGACTATTTTATAGATGGGAATTGGCCTTGCAAATGTTTAATAGCTTGCCCAAGGCTACAGAGCTGAGAGGAGACACAGATTAATAAATCCCATGTTCTGTTAGTTTTAGATCAATTAGTGAATTCTGGCCATAAAACTTCTAGTTAACCATTTCTCCTAATCCTTTCGGAAGCAAGAGAACTAATTTATTTCAGTCTTCCTTTTTTTTTTTTCTTTTAAGACAGAATCTCATGTAACCCAGTCAGGCCTCAAACTCTCTACAAACAAAGGATGATCTTGAACTTTTGATCCTCCTGCCTCTACCTAAACAAGTCTTGGGATTACAGCATGTACCTTACAGGACCAAATTCATGGAGTGCTAAGGGTTGAACCTAGGACTTCACGCATACTAGCCAAGTGCTACATAAACTAAGTTACATCTACTCTGATATATCTTAACCCAAAAGATTTCTTATGCTTGATGCTGAACCCAAGAAAAACTGCACTAACCTAAGGGCCACCTACACTAAGAACATACAAGACTGAAGCATCATGAGACAAAGATTGCAAGGTGCATATTAACAGTAAAGGCAAATGGGGGTAATGTTCATAAACTTTCTTTCCACACACTGGAATGCCTAGAACTCTCCGCAACTCTCATCCCATTTTGTTTCAAGAACAGTTGGAATAGAAGTCATCAAAATTCTGAAAATGTTGCTGGAATATCTATAGAACAATATTCTATAAAGGTGACCAGAGAAGAATGTAGAGAACTCTCTCTTGAAAACATGCAACATCCTCTAAGTGTTCTCCATTAGATTTTCCACAGCTAGTCATGACTTTGGAATCAACCCATTAATACAAATCAAAATAGATGTGAACCAAATGTTCTCATTTAAAGGCCCCTTCCTCCTTGAAGAGCTATACAAGAGAAATGCACTCTTATACACAAAGCCACCTTGATCCAGAAATTAGTGCCAGACCTTGAAAAAACTAGACAAGTCTAGGAACCCCAAATCCAGGAGCAGAAATCACAACTGAGATGGAAAGGAGCAATTAAAACAAATAAGGGAAATTTTGCACTAAGATTTCACTTTGAAATGAAAGCGTAGAGTTTAGGTTCCTAGAAGTCATCACTCAAGAGGCCTAAAGCACTAGTCTACTTGCCTCCACCCTTTTTAATCAGCCATCTTGGCTCTAGCCAGAGAGATCTGTTGCTTAGCAACTACCATCCAACAAAAACAGGAGCCAAGATGAAGTCAGGCTTGTGATATCTCTTGCTCTTCAGCAGTCATAGGATGTGTTTCAAGCAGAGCCAAGAAAGTTGTCAGCAGACTGAGGGCTCAGAGGCTACAGAACTTAGCAGAACTGCTCTCGATGTCAACGGTCAACCTGGATGACCAATCAGGACAAACAGTTTTTGTCAAACTTTAAGGCCTATGCCAGTTCTCATCCAATCTCTCAATTAGGATGTGAGCCTTCTGACAACGATGTCCTCAACTTGGTCTAACACTTTAGCACAGGTTCCTGGCTTAGCATCATGTTAAGTGGCATGTGTGGTCATCTCCTCAGAGTCTATCCTTAAAACTACATCTAAAGTCAGTCCCACATGGCACTGAATTCCCAGAACTTGAGAGGTAATGAAGCAAGAAGATCACGAGTTCAGGGCCAGCCTCAACTACATAGTGAGTTTGAGTCTAATCTGAGTTCAAAATTAAATTAAATTAATATAAGTAAATATATAAATAATTTTTTATCCAGAATTTCTTTCCTGGCCATTTTAGGACTTAAGAGTTATTTTTGCTGTACTGTTTCATTTTCGCCTTATCTATATGAATGTAGGGACCCAGGTTACTATTTTATTTTATTTCACAAACCCATAGGCTGATTTACAAAGAAGACACATAGTCAGTTTTTATTGTGTGGACAGGGTAATGATAACAGGGAAAAATCATGTAGAATGATCTGATGCTGTTTCATATTTTTTTTATGAATTCATAGAATTTCTTCTTACATTCTTTTACACTTTGGTCTTGAGAAAAATAACTTTCTTGTGCTGTCTACCCACAGTGTGAGCAAAAGCAATACTCATTTCTACTTTCCTACATTACCTCTGTTGAAGCTTTGTTTAGGAGGACTGATGAAGAGAATTGGAATTCTGAGAAGGGGGCCAGTTTCCGCTGACAGTGTTCTCTCGGGTCAAATAGCACGCAGGAAGGTTAGTGGCGGTCCTCATGAGTCTTCCCTGATGATTCTGTGTCAGCCACAGAATCTCATATAACATTTCAGAAACTGCCACATGCCACGGACTCTCCCCATCCTTTGATTTAAGAACCCCATGGCTAACTGAGATTCCTACCTATCTTCAGACATTTTCTTATTCAGGGTCTGTCTTTTCCAAGCTTCATGTAAGTAAGGTCTTGCTTATCTTACCCAGAAACCTCAAGGATATTTTCAACCTCATTAAACAACTGTCAAAGAAGATTAAAAACAACCCTCTAGTGATTGTGCACTTCAGCGACACTGTCTAAGCCTCCAGACAAAGCCAGCAGATTTATTCCTTTCCAAAGGAAGGAATCCTTTGTATTGTCCTCCCATGATGAGGTATGGGTTTTGCCAGCCACTCCCCCTCATATTTTTACATGGTTCTGAGTAAACACAGTTCAGATTCCACCCAAAAATTGTTCAAATTAATCCTCTCAACATCTGAAAATTCATGAATCATACAGACTGTAAATAAAAGAACTCAATAAAATACGTAAGTCCTGAATAAGCCTATTTAGGGAGAGTAGAATCAACACATGCAGATGATTACATTTTCCAAAGACAGCCCCACTAGTTTTAATCCCACCAAACACATTCTTCTTCCACTAAATAAGTTATATAAGCACTGTTCCACCATGCAGAGTGTCCCTGACCTCTCTCCTGGAACCTGCAATTGCCTCAGTGAGCACAGTGAAAGTGACACTGTAACGGCTTAGGTCATGAGAGACAACATGGGAGCTGCATTTTCTCTCTACCCATGACTTTGGAAGTGGAGTCACTTTGCATGTTGAGGCCACCACACTGGAAAAACTATACAGAGAGACCAAATAAAGGGTGAAGAGGGGTGCACTTGTTCCATTTCCCAGTTGGTCAGTCCTTTCAACCCAAAGGCAAAAGTGAGCAAGGTTTACAACCCTCCAGCAACCCCAGCTGAGACAAATAAGCAGAAATAGGATGTCCATCATGACCCTGCACATTAACGAGAACAAAGTAAGTATTGCTGTTTAAAAAACAACAACAAAAAAAAAAACCCGCAAAGTCTGAGGGCGGTTTGTTACTCAGTCCCAGTAACTCGAGCAATGCATAGCCACAACAGTAAAACTCACCTCGCCTTTGGTCCTATGTAAAGTAGTCAAGCTCAATATATGTTGCCCCTCCCTCAACTTTCAGGTCAAGAAATGTCATAAAACAAGCAACAGAAATACTAGAAAAATCACACGGCACACAAGACTGGCCAAGGTTCCAAGTTTCCGTGCTTTTTAGACTTGAATGAAGCCCCAGAGTCTAGCTCTTTGGCAACCCTAGATTATCTATTTCATTTGTACAGTTGATGTGAAAAGTGAGACCACGTCCCTCTTGAACAAATTCTTTTTGTTGATGCCTTCACTGTCAAGAAAGCCTCACACCAGAAACTTTTGGTTTTGAATAAAACCAAAATAGGTGTATGTAAGATATATTAGGACTATCTCAACCGACAGTATCAACCAAACCTTTGATTATTCATCTAATGGGAAAAAAATCCCCTAGTTTTCAGAGAAATGAGGAGAGCTCTGGGGCTGTTCTCTATGGAAGGGGGAAGGACCAGGATTTTGCCAAGCTCTCGCTTCACTTTCTTAATTCCTCTCATGGGAAGAACAGAACTTTCCATATCCTCTACTGGGCTTAGAGATATAATGGAATACTTTCTCATAGTGTCTCCCTTTTTGTTTCCCTTGTGCCAAGTAATTTAAAGGGAACCTAATTCCAGGCCTACTGGCCTCTAAACCTCATTACTTCACTGGGAGCTCAAAGAACAAACAGAGAGAGAAAGGTAAGGACAAGGAAAGGAAACAGCACTCATGGCAAAACCCATTCTCAAAATGAGTTTTAAGACGAAACCTGCTTTAGGCTCAAATTTTGTTTTGTGGGACATTTAAAGTATATTTGAAGACTATGTCACATGCCGTAGGTCACACAGGACAAAGGACAGGAAGTGAAACCAGATAACCCTGAGCCTTGACGACAGTCTACCTGAGCTGCTTCCCAAATCACCACCCCAAGATGGGCAAGCAAATCCTCTTTTGGTTTCCATATTTATGAAATAAGGACAGTAGCACCATTCATGGGCAGCTCCTCTGTACGATAAACAAAACAGTGGGTGTAAAATGCCTACCATGGCATCTCATCAGAAGTTTTTGTCAACTGGGAGAAGAGGCATGCAAAAACTGAGCCACACAGTCTCATTTATATTTGAATAGTTTCAAACTCCTTTTAGCTATTGTGTAGAGAAAGGAAATGGGGGCACCTAGAGTTCTATTCCAATCTTAATTCTTCCAAGTAGCCTACAGCCAACTTCTCCTGTAACAACAAAGGCCTTCAAGAAGTGTGGAAATTATCCCCGATGCCAAGGAAAACCATGGCAACTCCTTCAGACGGTGTCTGGAGACTCAGTAGCCTCTGAAATAGAGAAGACAGGTGACCTAGTTAACAGTCCAGGCCATGGCACTGGGCTCCTGCCTCCCAGAGTCCACTGAATTCCACCATGGGGGGAAAAGATCATCCCCCTAAAGAATAGGCTGTAAATCATTTCTCTCACTGGTTTATCATGAGGGAAAGAAAGCTGCTGGGATTTAAAGAGGCCAGCTGTGCTCTACAGAGGGGAAGAATGAACCTTAGCTTGAGAAGCTAAAGCCCCAGTGAGATCATAAGCTGAGTAAAGCAACAACTTGGCAAAGCCAGCTCATAGTCCCTGCCTGGGGTTAACAACAGAAGAAGGCTGAACTCTGGGACAAGGTCATATACCCTGGGCTCCAACAATACAGACATGTCAGCATTCATAAGGATTTTGCTCCTCAGAAGCAAGAAAGAGTACCAAGGCCTGGACTCAATGGCTTGATCTGCGTCTAAATTCTGACTTTGTCATGTACCAGCTCAGAATTACATTCAACTCTCTGTGCCTGATCTATAAAATAGGTACAATGAGAATCATGCTTATAGGGTTTTGTGAAGATCATATGATTTATTGTAATTACAGAGTTCGATCCCATGAAGTTAATCAAATCAGTGAAAGCTATTATTATCTGCCTCTTACTGCTACTGGCTAAACATTTTTAGCTTTTATTATGTACCTAAAATACACTAACCACATTACAGTATATAGAAATCACATTTGTTCCCCAAAACCTTATGAAAACTATATAAAACACTGTCTAGTGTCTTCTCTGCACATAGAAAATGTTCAATATAAAGTCCTTCTTCTTCCTATTACAACTATCAAATTGCAAGTCAAATCCAAAACACCCCTTTGCTCAGTTTTGAAAAGTTACCTGGGTAAAAGAGAAGTCAAAGAAAACAAAGCTTATTCACCCTATAAGCATCCATTTGGGCAACTGTCAATCATGTATTTCTGATTACTTTCTTCTAGACGCATTGTGCCAAACAGTCTTAATGTTAGCTTCAATATTTCAGTTTAACAGACAGTGCAGAATGCAGAAGTCACACAAATACAGCCAGACTACCCTCCCACACTGGAGTCCATGGCCAGAAGAAATGAGAAGCAGTCTCCATACCATAACCCCTACCTATCTCTGCAGTTCTAGAAACAACATGCTTGGAAGAGAATTCATTTCAACCCTGGAAATTTCTCATGTTGGTGAAGCAGTAACTTTAAATCAATTCAAAAGATAAAGAGAGATAAAAAGATAAATGAAGAAATACCAAACAAAAAAAAAAGAGATTTAGTAAAGATCAACTTGGTAAGAATCACACACCACACATGCAAAGAAAGGAAAGAAAAGAAAAGAAAAGAAAGAAAGAAAGAAGAGAAAGGAAGGAAGGAAGAGAGAGAGAGAGAGGAAAATAGATTACTGAGTCAGTCCTCATATGTGTATACTCACATACACAGACATATGCACGTATTCATGGGTAAAGGATAGATGTGCATGTATGGCAGGGGGCGGCACACAAATATGACACTGCATAATGGAGACCAGAGGTCAATCATCTTCCTTGATCACTCTCCACCTAATTTTTTGAGACTGAACCTTCCTAATCTAGCTATGATGACTGGTTTGTAAATCCTAGGGATCCCCTTCCTTCCATCTCCCTCCAGTCTGGATTACAGACACATGCCACCATGTAAAAGGTTGGCTTTTTACATGGGTGTTAGGGATTGAACATAGTTCCTCGTGCTTACATAACAGCATCTTACCAACCAAGCCATCACTCCAGCCCGTCATACAAGATAAACACAAATATATCCCCCACCTACCCCAGACTGTTGAATACGAACCAGGTGGAATAGAGCCTCACTATCTGAACCTGAACCAGACAGCAGAGAGCCTCAGTGAACATGGAGCCGGTGGAACAGAATCGCACTGTTGAAGAGTTCTGTATGGGCAGGAATGCTCTTCTCGGGAGTAACTACACGCAACAGGATTCTAGATCGGTTGATGGTCAGGTATCTTCAGCACACTCTTGCATTGTGACTTTGCTGTTCCTCCTGTCAGAGGGAAGAACTGGTTTCTCCACCCCTTTACATCTTGGCTGACCTTGGGACTTGACTTAGACCTTGGTCCATAGGATGTGGCAGAAATGACCCTTGGCCTACTCCACACACAGCATCAGGCAAAGTTACCACCACCTTTTGGATTACTATCCTAAAACTACCATAGCATGGAGAATCCCAGGCTGAGAGACCACATGGGGTGAGGCCCTGCTGCCCAGCACCAGTGCAGCTACATGAAAGAGCCCATGAGAGGCTGTCAAGCAGTCAGCCAATCCACTGAGACACAAGAACTAAGTGCTATTATCACCTTCTGTCCCAGGCCTGCATGGACCACAACAGATGAAGAGTGCAGGCAGACAGTCTAGGGTCTAACTTTTCCAAAGTATTTCTAAAAGCAGAAAAATTCTCTTAAACTCCATGATGGGCAAAAATCTCAGCAAGAGTGATTATCATAGGAAGAAAGAGATGGAGGAGAAGTGCGTTTACTCCGATAATTTTTACTTTACGGCCTGGGAAGTAACTACATGAGTGCGCTCACTTTGTGATAATTTACCAGGTTTTATACTTCTAAACCTTACACTTTTGTAGATATGTGCTAAGCTTACATTTTAAACAGTTTTAAATAAGCCATTCTTAGCAAATCTCTTTGATAAACAGGGGTATGTGGCTAAAGGAAATAAATGATCATGCTTGTAATTTTTGTCCACTAACCAGATTTCCTCAGAAGCACAACTGCACAGCACACACATCTCTAGCTTATGAACTGAGCATGGCTTGTTAAGTACAAGTACCTGTCCTCCTTGCTAAATGCAGGACTAACCTCAGCTATGAAGGCTATGCACATAAGCATGGCGCAAAGCCCCCTGAAACCTCAGGATGCCAAAGTCACTGAGTTTCAAATGCTATTTGAAATATTTGTGCTGTTTCAGAATGACTATGTAAATTACTCACAAGGCAAAAAGTCTTCTAAACTTCCATGCTCACAGATACGTGTTCCTTGCAAGATCATACATGTAAGGGAGTTACTGTGTCCATTCCCACTCCCAGTGGGAAAGCCAAAAAAGACCATGTTCGTGCACAAAAGGACTCAATAAATGCCTGTAGTTGGTAAAACATTCCCAAAGTCCCCAAAATGTCTGTGCCCTTTAACCAAGTAATTTCTGTTCAAGTATCTGTTTGAAGAAAATCATTTTAAATAGAGAGAAAGGCATGTATATACAACTACACATCAAAGTCTTTTAAATAGTTATTTTTTAAAATAAAGAAAGAAACACCAGGAAGCAGGGGGGGCGGGGCAGCTCAAGGGATAAAGTCCTTGTTGTACAAGCACAATGATCAGAGTTCAGACCCCAACTAAACCCATGTGAAAAATCAGGCAGGCATGGTAGCCATCTGCAATCTCAGTGTCAGAGGAGATGGAGAGACAGAGAACCTCTGGGGCAAGCTGGCTAGCTAAATTATTTACAATTGGTGAGTTCCAAGTTCAGGGAGAGTTGGAAACCCAAACACACACACACACACACACACACACACACTCTCTCTCTCTCTCTCTCTCTCTCTCTCTCTCTCACACACACACACACACACACTCTCTCTCTCTCTCACACACACACACATACTCTCTCTCTCTCTCACATACACACACACACACTCTCTCTCTCTCTCACACACACACACACACACACTCTCTCTCTCTCACACACACACACATACTCTCTCTCTCTCTCTCTCACACACACACACACACACACACACACACACTATTTAAAGAGATAAGATAAAGTTTTATATCTATAAAGCAGAAGTAGCACACAAACACAATGACATCAATGTGATCTTTGTGTGTGAATACATGTTTGTGGGTTTGTGTCTATGTCTTATGTGTTGTGAGAGAATAGGGTCAAGGTCAGGTGTTCTCCTTTATTGATTTTTACTTTGTTTTTGAGGTGGGGTCTCTCATTGAGTCTGAAGCTCACCAATTTGTCAAGGCTAGATGGTCATCCAGGACTTAGAGGTCCTCCTGTCTCTGCCTCACCAGTGTTGGCATTATAGATGGCTATCATGACTACCTGATTTTTTTTCCATGGTTCAGAGGGGTCTGGATTCTGATCCTCATGCTTGCATAGCTGGTACTCTATCCACAGGCTTGTGCCTCCATACCTGAACTTTTTATATAGGTGCTAGGGATCCAAACCCAGGCTGCCCTGCATACTCAATAAGCACTGCACAGACTGAGTCATCTCACCAGTCCTTGATATGATCTTTAAAGCAGATTGTGGATGGAGGGAGCAGATAAGGTGGCACACATCTGTAATAGTTATAATCTCAGCACTTGGGAGACTGGAGCAGAGTTTGAGGCCATCCTGGATGTACTGAGAGTTGAAAGCCAGCCTCAGTTACATAGTGAGACTTTCTCAAAAATAAAAATAAAATAAAATTAAAGTGAATACAAGTTCTCCCTTTATGGTGGGGTTCTCTTTCATCCAAGTGCTTCATAATTTTCTATACTTTCTGAATTTTCTATAAGGTGTGAATATTTTTCACTTTTGTTTTGTTTTGTGTTTTGAGACAGGGTTTCTCTGTTGTAACTCTGGCTGTCCTAGAACTCACTCTGTAGACCAGGCTGGCCTTAAACTCACAGAGATCCGCCTGCCTCTGTCTTCCAAGGGCTGGAATTAAAGGTGTGCCCCACCACCACCTTTTTACTTTTATAACCAGAAAAAAAAAAAGGAAAAACATGTTAAAAATGAAGATAATAAACATACTCATTTTTCTTTTTGTATCCCTAACTTCATTCATTCCTTAGAATTTCTTGTTAAAAATCATCATTTAGCTACATTCCCATTTACCCCAATCTGAAAATCTAAAATTCCAAAATTTTTGAACAGTGATAAAAATGTTATGTAAATTTATCTTCAAACTATAAATACCAGATGTACAGGGATAATAAATAAAGTTCATGTTTCAACTTGATTCTTATCACCAAGATATTTCATTATCTGTTTACAAATAATCCAGAATCTGAAATATGTCCTCCGAGCTTTTAGCATAAGTGATATTCAATATTAATATTTATTAATCAATAGATTGATAAATCTATTTCTCTTTCTTTCCCTCTATGCTATGAGTTATGTCTTCATCTTACATTTTGACAGAATGTTGTTGGGTCAGGGCGAGGATCAGAGGGCTTACTTAACTACAGTGTTATGGTGTCATGTCTCCCTAGATGTCCCAAGGCTAGTGCACAACAGATCCAAAGTAAGTATCTGTTATTTGTCTTAGTCAGGCTGGAAAGCCATGACAAAATGCTATAGACTGAAAAGCTTAAAAAGGAGAACTCTCCTTCTCACTGTACTGAAGGCTGGGAGTCTAAATAAGAGAGTTCTCACTCTTCCTGGCTTGTAGGGGAGCTCTCTTGTATCTCTCCTTAAAAGGACATTGATCCTAACATGTCATATGACCTCTCATTCAACAACACAATGGAGACCAGAAGTCAATTATCATCTTCCTTGATCACTCTCCACCTAATTTTTTGAGACTGAACCTTCCTAATCTAGCTATGATGACTGATAGTGCCAAGGTTAAAAACAGGGAGAGAGTCAAAGAAGGGCAGCACCATCCAAAGACCTAGGGGTGTGAGCAAGGGAAGGCTGGTTGGCATTTGAGACATGGTGAGTTCGAGCTACCAGGAGGCATCCAGGTGGAGGTGGTAGGCAGGTACCTGGGAAAAGATACAGGGACTCCCAGGAAGGAAATTGGACAAATTACCATCAGTATAAATAAATAAGCTAGCAGAGAAATTTTATGTGGTCGTAAAAATTGAAACTGTCTTCTTTGGCTGGGGTGGAACAGGGTACAATAAAAACAAAAGGCAAGGAAGCTGGGAGGAACATCAAGATGATGCAGTGCTGGGAAATAATGCATCCTTGACAGTGTTCGGTACCATCATGGGGCACGGTGACATCACAACTCAACATCTGCTTTGGGTAACTATATGGCCAATGGGATCTGCAAGAAAACTACTGCAATAGGGTGAGACCAGCAAAGCAATAAATACCAAAGTACCAGAGAGACAGACACTGACTGGCTGAGTGCCTACGTGTGCCCAGCATCATGACAGGAACTGTATATGGATGATCAGCTTTACTCCACATGAACACCTGACACGGTGGGAGTTAATAGAATACATATTCAGAGCATTCTCTGGAAAAGATAGCAATGAAAGGAATAAATCTACAAGGTCATATCTGCCTGTGGGTGAAAAAAAAAAGCCTCTCATGTATATTTTGATGTAGCTATGGAGATATGAAAGCAGACGTGTAGGTGGAATCAGACAGCAAGGAAAATGATACAAACTAGGAGTGGTGGAGAGTGGAAAAGTCTTGCTGGCTGACCAGCCATAGTGGCCAAAGTATTCATGATAGCAAATAGACTTGATTCCCATTAGGTACACACTCACTCTCTCTCTCCCTCAGTCTATCCCACACATACTATTTCTAGAGCCTCCCCCTCTTTCTTTCTTTGTCTCCTACAGAAACTGATTAGAAGAGAAACACAAAACCATGTTGGTCTTGTCAACTAGCCCTGATGCGAATGTGTGCCATGGAGAGGACTGTTTGAAGGCTGATGTGTCTTATTCGCTGGCACAGCTGCGGTGGCTGGAGGATCTGCGCTCACAGGATCATTAATGTAAACACTCAAGTCTCCTTCACTCCAGTCATCGCAGTTCTAGTCTAACGGAGTGGCTGCTGTGACGTACTCCCAGTAATCGCCCAAATCTGGAATGTTAACACGAAGAGGAAAGACTTGAGCACTAGAAATCCTCCATGCACTCTTCTCACCCTGGACCACAATTCATTATCAACACAAAATTCTTTTTAACCATCGCCACCATCACTCATAATTGCACTAACCAAAAGACACATAAATTACCTCATTTTTTTCTCAGCCAGCTATTTAAACCATATTAGATGGAAACGAGCTATTTTATTAGAAATGTTCGGAAAAAATGTTAGCAATCCTGAGCTTGCAGCAAACCCTAATAACAACAGTTCCTTTGGCTTTAAAAACCCATAAATCTGCGAATAGTGTTTGACATTTATTGAACATGAGTAACATCCCCACGTGCTGTGTTCCGGAGGCCTAGCCAATGTTCTAGGGAAATGACTTAACTCATTGAGACTTGGAAAGATTCACCCTGGACCAGTATTTCCTCATACCTTACCCTTCCTCCCATTCTCATCAGATCAAAAACAGGCACTTTTCAACTGCCCCCAAGGTAACAAACATATAAATCTCTGAGCCTAAACCTTGTCTCTACACTGCCCAGCTGATGAGGTTAGAACAATGAATCACGCTCTGACTTGGCTTGTCCCCTAGGAGATGGAAAAAAAACCACAGTAGGTCAAGAACTGAAAATGCTAGGCCAATAAAGCAGACAACACGGGCCAGTGGACAGCTAGCCACACATGGACATTGGCTCTTCAGTCACTGTTACTTCCTTGGAAGGTTCATCATTCACTTCCTTTAGATTTTGCTCTCTTCCTAAATATCACATCTGAAGTTATTAGCCCATTAACCCTGAAGTGTGTTTGTTTTGTTTTGCTTTTCTATTTTGTTTTGTTTTGTTTTCCTAATTGTTTTCCTAATATTCTGTGGCAAGCAAGTATATACCAATTAAATCAGACAGTTCCTCTCTCAACAGTGGGTGTAGGGTGTGGGGGCAATTCCAAGTGCCCTCTGCTCTGCAGACCTGTAGTATTTTTAGATGAAGGTGGCAGTTGTGACCGTTCCACAGAACATCCTTTCCTCTGACTTAGGTGGTGGAGTAGGCAGCCTCATGCAGGACACTGGTGGTCATTCCATTATCCAAGGCATCAAAGAAACTCATGAGATCTATACATGGAGTGGACATATCTAAACTGGGCTTTTTTGGAGAAACAAGTAGAATTAATAACCATATTAAAGGCCACATATGACCTGCCCAAGTCATTCCAGCAGAGTCTCTGCAAGCAAGAAAGTGGAATATGGCCTTTTCTCTCTCATGACAACCTGCAAATGCAGAAATCTAGAGAACAGTAAGATGTCAGGAGCCTTGGAGCCTCCTCCTCTTCTTAGCATCTCCAGCCATCCCTGACTCAGCACAAGCACACGCCTAACAAGCACTCACCAGCCTACAGAATCACACCTGCGCTCTCTTCCAAAGCACAGCAACTACCTTACAGCAACACTAGCAGTAAAGATCAGACTCAGAGGAACTTTCAGTAGGTAAATTCTGCATGTGGATATTCTGGCTGTTTTGGACAAAGACAGGTTAGGCTTGTGAGACTTGTAACAATCAACTACCACACTGATCCACATATAACTTGGGGAAAGCAAAGACCAGAGATCTTGCAACTCAACAAATGACCAGGTAGTATCTCTTCCTGAGAGTTCCAGGGGATGTTCAACTCCCCCAAACACAGACACAGTCCCTCACAAAAAAGTCCTTGCAAACTAAACTATACCCACTCCCACAGTGACTATCAATCGTATAGTTGATACTTCATGAGGGGAAAAAAATCTTCCCTCTTAAATTCTACCAAAGACAGAGTATTTCGCTTAGTTAACAAAAAAAGAAAAACAATTCCATGTGAACACAAAAACCTTCAAGGAGAAAATATAATACACTTGTTACTTTTCTTTTCAATACTTTTCCTTTATATTTCATTTTTCCAACCATTTCAGAATTGACCAGAAAGGATCCCATTTCATCATCTATGTATTGAACATAAAATAAACAAAAGGAGACTAAAACTGTCAATTCATAATGACTCATTTCATGGCACACATGATAAAAAAAAATTAAGTTTTAAATGTAGAAGAGGACAAAGGGTAGGAATAAACCTTTAAAAAGAATTTTCCTTAAAAACACATAGAGATTCAAGTACACCACTTTGGATTCTTTTCCTCTTATTGAAAGTAAGATTTTTTTTCATACAATATATTCTAATTACTGTCCCCCTCCTTCTATTCCTCCCACTTCCTTTGATTTTTAACAGGCAAGGGAGTCCAGGGAGGTCCAGGCTGTGTACCAGGTGAGGAGGAATACCGTTGAACTTCTCAAAGAGAGAGCCTAGTCCCTTGCAACAGGATATGTCGCTATTTCCAGAGTGAACCGTCTACTGTAGTAAACTACATCTACAGAGTAAAACACCCTACATCTGGCTTTGGTAGACTAAGAAAGGGGAAGAAAATAAAAACTAGGAAAAGTGATCACGAAATCTACTATGTCCAGACAAGAAGGCCTACAGCATGAACTAAATGACAACATTTAAAGGATAAATCCCTATACCACCTCCTGGATGCTAAAGGAGTCATCACCTAGAAAGAGCTGGCATGTCTGAGCATTACATGTGCCAGGAACTGCTGGACCTGCTTGTATTACCATCCCTGTTTTGGAGATGAGAAAACTGAACTGTCTTGTAAACTTGTGTCTCCCAGAGAGTAAGACATGGCTAAGAATGAACCTCTCTATTAACTCCAGTGCCCATGGTATTTATTCTATATTATGTTTGTCCTCTCCTTGTTAGTTACCCAGCTGGTAAATGAGGTGGTGGGTCCTGGACCCCAGGATACCTGGCTATAGAGCCCACATTATTAATCTCTACTCTATATGGCCACCTGAACACTAGCACTGGCCATGAAGCCTGACCTCTGCAGCAACCACAAAATATGCACATGCACAGGACTTCAAGCAGAACCATGCACTACCACCATCAACAATTAAGAAGATCACGTACAGAAAGCTCCTGCACCAAAGTAAGAGAACTTTTGGCCAAAGATGTGAAGTGAACTTTGATTCCAAACCAGTAACTAGTCTTCACAGGATTGGACCCATGCATACTGGATTCTAGCACCCGAGCTCTCTGTCCAGTAGACGCCAGGGTTATCATCAGACCATGCCCATACCACCGATACAATAATGGAAGCCAGCTACATCAAGGACTGGGACAAAGGCACAGATGTACAAGATCTCACCCAGCAAACTTCCTGCTTTTCATACAATGGAAAGCAGTACAAAATTCAAAAGCTCTGTTTTCTTGCTCATGGCCAATGAAAGCAACGTGCGGCACTTAGCAAGAAGCTCAGTGACCATAGATGAGGTGACAGTTGATATGCAGAGGAAGAAGACGAAACAATAAAATGTAAGCTCAAATGATACGGTACAGCAATGCGGCATGTTAGGAGGGGCCTGAGTCATGGAGAAGAGCAGTTTCCTGTTTTTAAAAAAGCAGGCACATGCCCATGTTGCTATCAAGTATTTTAATTTTTTTCAAGTCTTGGCAATTCCAAGGGACAGCGGTGCTGGTGAAAATAAGCAGGCAAGACCAGGGATGATCTGAGCTTTAGCTTAAGAGCTACATCAAACCCAGAGACTTAAGGGAATCACCAAAGACAGGGATCTCCAGGAAGCCCTGTCCTTTCCACTGTTAAAATTCTGTGAGAACAAGCATGGTGTGAAGTCAGACCACCCTGAAGAGGTCCGGAGGATCCCGCTCACAATCTGCCTGGTTTGCTCACCAGGCCAGCCCTGGCGCCCATGCGCAATGGACACTCAGGAAATAGCTATTCAATAAATGGATGTCTCTGTGTGACTCTAAATAAATGATTGTTCTCTTAAATTTTCATCTCCTGCTCTGCCAGTGGTATGGTGATTATTCCTATGTAGTGGAATTGTGGTAAGGGCTAAATGAGTTAATAACATAAACCTCATCTAGACAGGTACTACTTCAGAATAATTGTATGGACAACATTCAGTTTTCTAGAAATTTGGCTTAGAACGCAGCAACCCATTCTCCAACAGCAGAAAAAAATATTACTTTATTGGCCTGTTAAATACATGAAATGCAAGTTCAACCAATATCATGCTCCCTTTCTCTTAAATTAACCCCTAAATTCAAAATCATCTCACTCATCTTCAGTACCCTGTGAGAGTTGTTCTAGTTTTAGAAGTAAACCAGAAGTGGCTCTCCTGGCTACTAATCTCATAATAAACCTAGATCTTCTGACTGTTTTCTCAATATCTCTCCACAGCTATGGGACACTAGCCATGTACAGAATTCCTCAAGGCCCAGCGCAGCAGAAGGCAGGAGGAAAAGCAACACTATCACCAGCAAACTTATGACCGTGTCTGAGCACTAGCCCTACCAAGGACACAGATAAGAGACTTTCTGGTCTGAGAAATTTCCTCCTCTATACTCTGGAATCTCATCTGGACAGAAAGGCCTTTCAGAATATCTACTAGAATACAGGGCCCCTTGCTACTTCTTACCTTATCCTTTAATCTCTACGGCCAATTAAGTTTTTTTTTTTTTTAAATCTTAATGTCCCATGAGGAATTATCATCCAACTAAGGAAGTACAATAGAGAAATAATGATTCTTTGTACTTTTGGTAGCCTGTGGATGAGGAAGAAATTAAATCAAAGGAGCCAATTCTCCTTTCATAAAGGCCAGGCAGTCTCTAGGGAGAAGCTACTAACATAGGCCCATTCCTGAGCAGGGCGATGAGGAGTAACCAGCCCTGGAAATCTCTATGTGCCCATCACCATGCCACACCCACCTCCATCAGAAGGGGCAGTGAGTACCCTTCCCCTAAAAGAGCAACAAGCCCTTCTTAGTCAATAATATATATAAAAGTGGTAAGAATTAGCAGATACTGTTGGAATCATTTAAATATGTTAACTGACTTAAACCCTTAGGAGGCAAAGCTGTAATTCCCAAAGTCACACAGGCAATCCTGTTCTTCACCACTACTTCACTGAGCTAAGCCCACTTACCACTCTTGCTGGAGAGTAGAGGTGAGTCTTGTTCTTGTAGGGTAGGGAAGTTTGGAACAAGAAATACTGAGTTATAAAGGAAGAAAAGAGGCCATTTTCACTATTTATCTGTAAGAGTATCAGCCCATTTCTTTGTCTGCAGTTGCAGAGGATATGCAAGCCTCTGTAAATATTTAACATATGCCAGATTCACCCCCAACTCTTAAAATATAGGTCCTGTGGGCTAGGGATATAGCTCAGAAAAAGTAGTGCTTGACTGGCACACAGAAAGACATGAGCTTGATATCCAGAACCACATAGACCAAGCGTGGCAGCAAACACTTGCAATCTCCTTATTCAGGAGGTGGAGGCAAGAGGTTCAATAGTTCAAAGTCATCCATAGCTTCATGTAGATGTTGAAGTCAGCCTGGGATACATGAGACCATGTCTAAAAAATTTTTAGATAGATAGACAGATAGATAGACAGACAGACAGACAGACAGACAGACAGACAAACAAAGTTCCTAAGCACCTAGGCCCTCCTGTGACACTCTAGGTATTCTGCTAGTTAACAGGATCTCCAAAATCCTACTGCAGTCAGTGCATTGTTCTTGAATCATACTTGTCTATCTGATCTGTGGTCCCATCAAGGCACTGTTAAGAGAACCACTTGCCATGATGCCTCAACAGGGAAGCACTGGCAGCAGCCAGTGGCCTCCCCTCCCACCTTTGCTTCCTGTGTGACCAGCCTCCTTCTAATCCTGCCAGCTCCACACTTCCTAGCACCAGAGGACAGAAGACGCACCCAGGTAATAATTTAAGAAATCTCCTGCCCAGCTCTCCTCCCAGGACACCCACTCTGAAGCTTTCCACAGCTGCTGGTATGAAGGCTGCAGTCCTGTAGGATGTTAGCTACATCAGCAGATACTGTGAGCACTGTTCCCCCACACTTCCAACTCTCATCTGCCACTGAGTATAGGTGAGATGTTTGACAGGCAACCCTGAGAGACTACTATCCCAGGCTCAGCAACCTGAGGATTTTCCAAAATTCCCATTTGCCAAATATAAGGACTAATTAGCAGACAGAGCTCTGTTCAACAAGCATATACTCCAGGAAGCTGGCTTAGAAACATCCCAGGACACAGCTCTGAAAGACAAAGAGAGAAGGCAAACTGAAGCCAGCATATACCAAAAAATACTTCAAGTTTTATGCAGTATTCCACAAAATATATATGACGTGAAACTAATAATGGAGTTTGTCCCAGAATGTGTATGAGTCAAACCCAGCACAAGACAACAGGAAATTATATGACATGCTCCCGGACAATTTATAATACAAAAGAAAAAAATGTTCTGTATAAACTACAAAAAGAAGTCTTTTTCAGGGTTACAAATAAGATGCCCACTTTCAGACAGACTCTGGCAAGGCAGGCTTTGAGAAAGAATAAATCATTGCGCCCAAAGCAGTGAAGAGATGAAACCTAAGGCAAGATTGCCTTTAAATAACCACCAGCAAGCTGCGAGCTGTCACAAGCAATTACTACTGTCAAGTGCAGGCTAACACGCACACCATGACATTCTGATTACAATAAGACAACAGAGCAGCAACTTTTAAGATAATCTAAAATAATGTTACAAGTAAGATTCTCAGTTCTGGGCCTTATGGAGAAAAACCGCCACCACTACCACTGCCACTGCCACTGCCAAACACACACACACACACAAACACCTTTTTTATGACCAGTGCTTTGAAATTAGTTTGCTAATACTGATTATGGCAAGGTGATTCAATTTGTTCCCAATACAAAGAGAGCAATGTCTAAGGCCACAGAGTCCCTGCACCCTAGAAGAACTGGGAATATACCCAGCCACAGTGACTTTTCTTCTGAAGAGAAGAGAAACACTCTACAGGCTCCAAACATCCTATGCTTCCGAAAGTTCAGTGCCCTGGCCTGAGGAGAATGAAATGTTTGTGTTAGCACAGCACTAAAATCATCTAACCAAGGATTAAATGCTTAGCTCCACCCCCACCAGCTGAATGGCACTAGTCAAGTTACTTTATAAGTTTGCTCAAATGTAAAATGAGAAGGCCAACACCACCTGCTCCATAAGGTCATTGAGAGAATTAAACAGAATGTCAACCATTAAGCACAGTGTCTGTCTCACAGACAGCACTCAAAAAATGACAGCTGTCACTGTCCATATCATCAACATAAATAATATCATCCAATAAAATGAGAGCTCACTGGTGAGCTGGTCCCTAGCAGATCTCTATATGGCTTACTTATCCATTCATCAAGTACTCACTTCTCCCCATGTGCTGAGCACCATTCTGGAGGTTGGGTGTGCAGCAAGCCCCAATCTGGTAGGAACATGTTCAGGTAACCAATATGGTCCCTAAGGTTCCAGACATGAACCAATACTAAGCATATGTAACAAAATGGTATGAAAAACTAAATTGTACTTCATAGTGGATTTAAATTGTGGCATGGATCAAATAAGTCTTTGTCTTTCTCTCTCTCTCTCTCTCTCTCTCTCTCTCTCTCTCTCTCTCTCTCTCTCTGTGTGTGTGTGTGTGTGTGTGTAATACTACATTTTATCTGCTCCTTTTGTAGGTCTTACATTGAGATTCAACCCTGCAGAGTTTCCACACACACACACACACACACACACACACACACACACACACACACACAGAGACAGAGAGAGTTAATGTTCAACAATGGGTTAAAGTTCAGCATTAGCTGGAGAAGCTGTCAGATCAATACATATCAAAATGAAAGCAGCCTACCCCTTCAAAGATGAAGAGAGTCAGTGTGTGAGTAGCCAGAAAACATATAATCACAAAACTAAAGTACATGCACATCCAACTGACTGCATTTATTAACTGTGAGGATGAGTCATCTAGCAACTCTCTGGGTAAATGTAAGACTAAGCTGCCCTATTGTTGACAATTCATCAGAAAGTTACTGCAATGCAATAAAGCATGAGTCAACTCTGGCCAAAAGACAAGAGATAAAAGAGCAACAAAGACCTCTCCAAGATAACTGCAACGTGCTGAGGAGTCAGAACCATCATTTACATCAAAAATTTACATGAAAAACTCTAAAAGGAATGCTTCATTAGGCAAGAGGGTCTAAAGATGTTTGACAGATAATAATTTTATCACCGCCAACTTTTTATTTCCTTCAAAGAGTTAGGCCAGCTGCCAGTGTATGATTAGCCTGATAGCTAACCAGTATAGGGCAAAATCCCTTTATCTAGGTATGACTCAATTTATGATGTGTTGAGCACCAATATATAGAAGACAAAACCAAGAAATATTATACTTAGAAGCACCCTATTTTCTAAATAGGGCTATGAGGAAATGTCAGTTTTCTTTAAAATTCTCCTTAGCACAGAGATGCTTTGGAAACTGACTCTCCAGATGGGACATTTAATAACACCAAGTGTGTCTCAAATTTTGATGTTCAGTCAAATCACCTGGGTATCTTGGTAAATCTCCAATTCTATGGGGACCAGATGGAGCCCATGACTACATTTCTAACAGATCCCCCAGGTGGTGCGGATGCTGCTGGTCTATGAACCACACTGTAGAAAGCAAAGAAACCCTGACTATCCATCCACCCACAGTCTAGTGATGGAACATTCTCCTCTCATGAGGCAACTGTTCAGGGTTTTGAATGGCTCGAGGAATAGAGTGGAAATCAAAGGCTAGACTACTCAAAAAAATACAAATATGCATTTGCAGGTGTGGGTTCAGATACATGAAATTTCCAACTCGACTAGAAGCCACTGAAGGATATACACTGAGGAAGCATGAATTCCACACTGATGAGCTAGCTCTACCTTAACAAGTCTGCCGTGACTACTGCCAACCCCATAGGATGGCAGAGGGAGGAAGCAAAAGGATACCTGCCTTTGACCACTGTGATGAATGAGTAGGCAATTCACCCTCTCTTTTCTTGTGTCCATAGTAACATAGTAGACCCCTTGAAGATGGAAAGGGAGTAAATGGTAAGTGAAATCTGACTCCAAAGTACAGTTCTCTCATTTTTGTCTTGGGCAGCATCACAAGGAATCTTCCTTTCTATTAATAGCAGCCTGTCTGTCCTAAGCAGAAAGAGGCTGCTCAAACCCACTATGCCCTGGTACAGGTTTCCAGGGAAACATGGAAGTCTAGCCTAACCTATGGGTTGAAGACTAGCTATGTCAACTCTCCTGTTAGTTACACTTGAGGGTTCTGTTATGAGAAAACTCTGTTTCATAGTTCCTGGGCAGATGATGAAATGCATATATGTTGTACCTGGCACTTTGAAGTGGCTTCAAAATGTCTAGTTATCGGTATTTTTTTTATCATTACACCTTTGCAAACATAAAGCAACCAAGAACCATTCAGAAGAAAAGATTTCTTTCTTTTCTAAATGAAAGGGCCAAGCCTAATTCTGCCTGTCCTACTGCCACACAGATATAATTCCTGCTGTCTGAGAACCATACTGGTGCTCCACTGCTGTCCACACAGGTCTCTATCTTTTTTTTTAAAGATATTTATTTTTATGTGTATCGGTGTTTGCCTGCATGTGTGTCTATGTACAATGAATGCACAGTGCTTGCAGAGGGCAGAAGAGGGTGTCAGATCCCCTCAAACTGGATTACAGATGGTGGTGAGTCATCATGTAGATGCTAAGAATCAAACCTAGATCCTCAAACCCAGCAGCCAGTGCTCTTACCCACTAAGCCATTGTTTCTACCTTCCTTTGACTGCTTTTTAACAGCCACTGTGGCCAGGCATGTTTTTTCTGTAAAACAAGATTTAAGATCATCCAAGCCTTCAGCTCCTGAGTCTCACATTGTACATTTTTAATGTGTTGGACAGAAAAAAAAAAAAAAAGCCAAGTCCCAAACACAATACAGCTGTTCAGAGAAGAGAGAACCACCTTAATAAGAAACTCTTAATAATTTGTAATCCAAATTTATCTGGCAACATTTTGTCCAAGTATCTCAGAAGCTCTTGACAAGAACATCTTATCAGGATCCAAAAATACCCTAAGGATGTTGGAACAGGTCAGAGTTGGATTCTCAGTACTCACATCTTTGAACTAAGTAATGTCCCTCAACACGAGGTCCAAGAATGGCCTGTCACTAATGCTTCTGAAATGCACATTCGTGGCTGCCATTCCAAATACCAAATCAAATTGCTCAGGAAGGAAACTGCAATTTTTAAGAAAGTTCCAATTCACATTAAAATGCTAAAGCAAAGACCTAACTACCCAACCATGAAAAGAAAGAAAAAAAAGGCAAACAAGTAAATACATGCAAGATGTTACCCACAATTTCAAGGGCTTCACAGACAGGCAGTCCCGCATTAGTTCTTTGAAGCCCACTGGTCTAAGCACTTTGCAAGTTCAATCCTCCACATTGCACCTTTTCTTTTACATCAAGTATGTAATGCTTAATTTTTTTCCTAATAAACTCATTTTCCTTATATGTATTATGAAAGCAATTTCATGTTAAATAGATGTAAAATGGTGGGTTTGATCCTTTATGTTTCCCAAATAAAAGATGTAATTATCAATACAAAAATATTATCACACAGTGTGTGTGTCACCAAGATATCTGGAATCATGGCATTTGTAGCATGGGATAGGTGGCTATTCCGAAGAGCTCCAGAAGAGTTGGCTTGTGGCCTCCATCTTCATACACCTAGTAGAACAGGCTACAGAACAGGTGAGAACTGTGCATGGATAGAGATGGCAGCCTGTCTAGATCCCTGGATCTGGGTGTTCTCGAGGCAAGCTCACCCACCCCCTAGCCCAATTTTCTCATATGGACCAGAGTAGACAGCCAACGTAGGTGAGCCAGTCTGCTTTCCTTCAAAGAATTTATAATTAGGGCCCGAAGAAGCTTGTTAACTGATGCTGACCACTAAGACTGAGGGATCGCTGGGCCTCTTTATGCCTTATGCACATCCTGAAGCAGAAGAGGCTAGTCCACTGTAGGCCTGTGAGGAATCAGCAGCCACATCAGGAGGAAAGTATTAACAGTCTGGGTTCCTGACTCCCTAACTCCTGGTTCTAGATCAAAGTACTCCCTGCCTTTGTGATGTATGAGATAGCCCAATATTCTACTCTCTACCCCTGTCTTTGGGCAGTTTGTTTGGGCTCCTTGCAACTGAATCAACCCTAACTACAATTCATTGTGAAGTTTAGTCCTGGGCCACAGATGGCCAAGTAAATTTAAAGGACACGTAGGACCAAGATGGATGTCCCTTCTTAAACATATCCTGAGAGAGAATGGTGCTTGAATAGGGCAGGGAAATAGGGGTTCTAATGAAGGTCCCTCCACATTACTCCAAGTGAGAGGTACCAGAAAAAAAAGCTGACTCAAGGTTACCTCAAGGCCCTCCCTCCTGAGGATGGGCAGAAAAAGTCAGAATGATGGCAAACACAGCTAACAGAGACAGTGTTAATAAGAATCGTATTTCATATTCCTGAAAGCTCAAATTGGTTTTGTTGTTTTCCTTATTTTATACAAGAGGAAAATAATATTGGAAATTGTTAAGTGACTGCCATGGTGGCACGGCTAAGAAATAGATGATCCAAACCCCAGAGTTTGAGCTTTTAAGCATTAGGCCATCTTGTCTTACTAGTCTAGGACAACAGCAACAACTTCCAGGAAACCTAGTGTCTGTGCGACAGCATAAGGTATAGCCACTGAGCCTACCATGGTCATTCTCATCTTCAATCCCAACACTCAAGAGGCTGAGGCAGGAGAAACACCTCAAGTTGAAGGTCAACCTATACTACATAATTTCAGACCAGCCTGGGCTATATACTGAAACCCTGTCTCAAATAAACAAATGAAAGTGCAGGCACCAAAGGAACCTCCCTACAACAGCAAGGAGCAACCTGTCTCCTAGTTCATAACCCCAGCCAGCAGCACCACACCTGTGGGCGCAAAACCAAGAAAAGAAAGGTGGGGGGGGGGGGGCGATGCAGTGTCACCTTAACAAGGCATGGTATGGCTGACTAGAACAAGAACCTGTGGAGCTGGCTTGGGCCCAGGCCACAGACAAGAGACTAAATTAGACTGACTTTTTTAAAGCAGTAATTGGTATATGGCATTCTCTTCTGAGGTCCCACAGCAGATAGAAGAGAAGACTCACTCCCAGGCCAGACAGAACTACATGAGCCTGCCAAGAGCCAAGCTGTCAGAAGTCTTAACAAAGGCTGGAAAAGAAACCACATGTGGGGGGTTGGGACTATCTGACCTGCTAAGAAAGAGAAAGTAAACCGTAACCACAGCCTCAGAGCCCTTTATTGATATCCCTGGGATCCCTCTGGTAAATCCAGAAGCCTAGAGCAGACAGTCAGCCTCTCAAAGTTCACAGGAAACTCAAAACTAAACCACTGACTCTTGGAGTCAAACAGATCCCAAGCCTTGTGACGAAGTTTTACACAAGGCACGTGGGCCTTTCAGTGTTGGTACAGCTGGCTGACTCTGAGAGAACGATGCCCATACTCCTGCCTGCCCCATCTCTGCCGTGGCAGTGAACACTACGCTCTGACAGGTCTGGATGAGATGGCCCTCTCAGCCAGTACTGAGGTAAGCACTCTGCTGGGTTAATCTGTTCACAACGCCTCTTGAGAGGCAGCACTGGCTGGAGTCACTTGGGGTTGAGCAAGCAGTCAAGGTCAAGAAACAGGAGTAACAAAGATGCCAGGCTGCCACTGGAGTCCCGGCCAAGATCGAAGCGCATCCAGGGGCACTTTAAGAATCAAGGCTCTCACAGCACTATTCTCAGTGTACTCCCCCAAACCCTGCATTGCCCACTTCACTTGGCTCCCTCTTCCATCATCTTATCTCAAAGGAAGACATTCCAGCACCCACCACCCACCTGTTCTTCCCACACTCTTTTTAAACCCGTGTTCCAATGACTCTAGGGAGGTAGCATTCACTACTTTCCCTTGGCAACTTCTCCCCTTCCAGCCACTCGCTGAGCCACAGCACCTGAATGCTATGCTGGCAACTCCATCCTAATCCCGCCCCACCCACCTGTGCTCCTTATTTCTGGCACAGAGAAGAGAAATGACATTCAGTGAACTTTCTGCACTTGCCAACCACCATGCTGGGCTCATTCATGTTCTTGAGTGCCAGCGATGCAAAATCCCACCATTCTTTCTGTCTCCCTCCAAGGCCCATCAATGTTTTCTCCTCTCTTACTCTCCAGCCTCTCCTAGGATCCCACTTAGCTCCTCTTCTTCCCATATTGCCTGCTATCTCTTCCTGCAAATGACAACACAGACACCATCTTCTGGAGTGCATGGCAGATTCCTATCAGTGATCGCTGCTCAAGACAAACCTATGCCCTCCTGTTCCTACAAGCCAACTCAAGTACCTCCAGTCTGAAACTGGAGAGCTGCCACCACCTGGCTCTGACGTACATTCTTACTTCCTACTCAGCACTTCCCTGCAAGCCTGCTGGGCTACAGCCAAATCACATGATTCCCCCTTCCCTGGCAGCTCACTGAACTTTCCAAGCCCTTGCTCACACAGTTCCTTCCAGCCTGCATGTCTTTTCCTCCCATGTCTTCAAACCTGACACACTCTCCCTCTCCCATGTATCTCCCAGGAGAAACAGAGAAGGCATTGCCTCCAAGATGCCTATGCTTCTCCCACAGTAGACAATGACTCTATCTGCCTGCAAGCTTCAGCTTCATTCATTCACTCCTCTTATGTACTATTCTAACTGCATTCTATTAGAGAGTAGCCAATCCCTAGGGGTGGGAACTAGATAAGCTTACCACTGCAATCTCCACTGTACTTAATGCACCATTTGCCTAAACAATATCTATATACTATGCACCATGATGATACAAGATGCTCACATACGTTGGGAAACCAAAAAAAAAAAAAAAAAAAAAGCATAGTTCCTGCCTTCCTGAGTATAGTGATCAGTTTTAATTATCACCTTGAAATAATCTAAACTCAAATGAGAAGAAAGTCTCAATAAAGGATTCTTTACATTGAGTTGGCCTATGGACATATCTATAGGGAATTGTCTTAAATTAATTAATGTGAGAAGACCCAGCCTACTGTGGTTGGTGCTATTCCCTATGCAGGGAATCCTGAATTATATGAATAGAGAAATCAAACTGAGCACAAGCAAGCATATGCAAGTAAAGATATGTATTCATTTTCATTTCTCTCTTCTTGAGATGAGATGTGATTGGCTGTGTGAAGTTCCTGCCTTAACTTCTCCATAGTGATGAACTGTAACCTGGAATTGTAAACTGAAATAAACCCCTTTATTCTCTAAATTGCTTTTTGTTGGGATATGCTATCACAGCAACAGGAATGAAACTAAAACACTGGGCTTCTCGTATACAGACAGATAAATGTCAACCAAACCTTACCCATTAGTGTATCTGACAACACCTAGCTCTTTGCTCTAACAGAAAAAAATCAGGGTCCTAAGAAAACTTGGGACCAAAGGACCAGGAAGACTAGCTTGAGGAAGCATAGCTAGAATGCCCCTGAGAGAACAGCAGCAAAAAGAAGTGGCAAAGTATTCCAGGTCCTGGAAACACCCTGTGCACAGACTCTGATGGCAAAAGCAGTGGGCCAGTATGACTAAAGACTATAAAGGGAGCTAGGAAACAATGCAAGATAGTGAAAGGGGCATCTCAATTAAGGCAAGGAATGAGTAAGAACATATATGAGCCTTCCCAACTAGGATGCCTTACTCATCAAACTAATCAGCTTTACATCTATCACAAAAACAATTTTCCCTTTAGGTGTGAATGTTCTTCTCTTTAAAAAAAAAAAAAAATTAAAGTACCTTCTCCTAGCTAACATAAGAAAAGCAAATGGGGATGGAACTGGAACCTGGTTTAAAAAAAAAATTGTGTAATTCCATAAGCAGCATAATTTCAATGTGACCTTGAACCAGAAGCTAGCAACTGACTGGGGAAATGGCCTATCAATTGTGCTGCCCTGGTAATAAGGGCAGAGGCTACCGATTGCTGGGCACTGGTGAAGGGTGTTACAATCACTACCTCACTGGATTTTCACAACATCCCAATATGATTTTCACTCAAGATTTTTTTAAATAAAACTGAGGGCCAGGGAGATGGTCCAGTGAGTAAGGTTGCTTGCCACCAGGCCTGACAAACTGAGTTCAACTAGGATCCATGTGGCTGAAGGAGAAAACTGCAAGTTGTCCTCTGACCTCTGAATGCTTGGTGTGAACACACATGTGCACACACACATACAAAAAAAAAGATAAATGAATAGATAAATAAATAAATAAGCAAGCAGCAAGCATAAGTTTTCTTTGAGTCAGGGTCTCACTATATAGCCCTAGCTGGCCTGAAAAATCACTACTTTAGACCAAGCTAGTCTTGAACTCACAGAGATTCACCTGCCTCTGCCTTGAAGTGCTTAAATTAAAAGAATGCACCACCATACCTGGTAAAAGAAAATGTAATTTTTTTAAATAAAAAATTAACCTGAAGTTTCAGAGATATAATAATTGGCATAAGTTCACCCATTTGAAGAGAAGCAACTCCAGGTTCTAGCCAAGTCACTGGGACCACAGCCTGCAACCTTGACCACCATCCTCCAGTGCATCACAAATAGCTGCCCTGATAATACTTCAGAATCCCATTCACTTATTTACCCCACCTTGCTGCTCCAGGCCAGTGAGTACCTACAATGCAGTCAGAGATCAGCTCAGGAGGAATGCAGTGGAACTTCTGCTGTCTGCTCCCTTCCTGTTCCATGTCCCCCTCAAAACATCCCAACTCTTCCTCCAATTTGAATAAAGATCAGTCTTCCAGGTCATTGCAATACTCAATGTTCTGAGAGAACAGGAACTGGAAACCAATGAATCTCCTTAAACTACACCGCAGCCAAAGTCAACAGACTCCAAGCCCCTCTTGCACTACACTGAACTGGAAGGAGAGGGCACAGGTTACTGGGAATCTTTAGCTGTGGCTTTTCCTTTTTGACACATTTCTGGATCTTGTCTGGGGGGCAATGCCACACTTTCACCACCAGCAAGTCCTTCTAACAACTACTACTCTTCTCCCTCAAGTCCTGCCAGGACACAGGGGCAAATGAAGCTCATATTCAGGTTGGGGACAAAACTGCCCACCTACTTGCATCCTAGTCAACCCTCCTGAGGGTCAGTCAACTGCCCTCAATCACCAACAAGCCTTGTGCCCACACCCAAGTTGAAAGACAGCCAAGCTGTCCCTTTCATACTTACAGACTGGCTTGAGCAGCTCAAGGTCCTGGGGTAAAGTCGGCGACTTACAACTGTATTCTTGAGCCATGCTGTTATAGGCTCAATTATGTCACCCGAAATTCATACATCCTAACTCCTGGTAACTCACAATGTAACTGTATCTGGAAACAAAGCCTTTAAGGAGGTAATAAAGAAAAACTGCAGTCACGAAGGTAGACTTTAACATGACAAGTCACTTCATAAGGAAATTAAGAGAGAAATATGCAAAAAGGAAAGACAATGTGATGCCTCTGGGAGAACACCTACAAGGCAAATATCTAAATAAATGTAAATAAATGTCCCCATCAATACCTTCACCTTCCTCCCAGCCTCCAGAATGGATTCCATGGAACTGGAGTTACAGGAAGTTGTGATAGATAGAATATTTCTTTTAAAAAGTGAATGGAGTTAAAACATAGTTAAACTCCATAAACAAGCACTCAAGCTTTACTTGAAAACCTGTTTTAGACCACAGTTGTGGTGGGCTTTTCCTGTAAAGAACTGTGTTAAACAAATGCTTGCAACAACTGTCATGTCAGGATGTCTGCCCAAACAACCCTCAGGGCAAGGGAAGGAAGGAGGAAACACTGGGGGAAAGGCAGGAGACAAGAGACCCTACCACAAAAGATTTCTTCCAAGAAATGTTATCCAGGACATGAGAATGTCAACTGACCTGGGCAGCTGAGTAACGAATAACTGTATCTCAGTGGGGACTGAGTTTTAAGAATCCCAGGGTCAGGTGAGGAGGCTGCAAGCCATGAGAGATTCCTGGAGACTGAGAGATTTTAAGAATAACTAAAAGGAGGGGAGGTTTCAGATGGTTGCTTCTCAAACTAAAGCAGGAGTAAAATGATCAGAATGAGTTGCATCTCTAGAGCAATGCTAGACACACAGGTATCATGTATAAACAAGCCAGAAGTTGTTAAGCAGCAGCTGTGAGTCAGGCACTGCTCTAAGTATGCTTCATAATCACCAGCTCATTACACCTCACAAAAGCCACAGTTGATATGTCTGTTTCTACTTCCATTTAAGAGATGAATGTAAGTTCTGCTTAGGCATGATATACTCCCAACCTCCTATTTTCCTCACTAGAATAGCTCTAGAGTCTACAAGCAGTGGCTGACTCGTGAGCACACAGCACTTGTTAGATAAATGAAAAAAAGAGGTACCTGTCCTAGAAGGAAGAGGCTCAGGGCTGGAGCCAAAGAGCTGACCTCCAGAACCCGTCCTCATGGCTTCTGCTTTCTAACCTACAGAGTGAAGACAGCCTGCTAGAGAAATGGGACCTAAACCACCTGATTTGGAGATAGTTGCTCCACAACACGCTGAACTGTACTGATTCAAGGGCTGGTGCTTGCAGAGGACTAGAAAGAGGCCATCCAAACAGGTGCAGAGCACAAGAACACTCCTTACCCTGTCCTGCAACACTGACTAAAGGATCTCACATACCAGTCTGGGATATAGCCACTAATTCACTTTATTGATGGGAAGAGAGAGGGACAAAGGGCTAGAAGAGACAGATATTATCTCCTGACACTCCTGTAATCTGCTGTATCAAGATGCTACAGTCTACAATTCAACTTCTCCCCAAGCTTAGCACCTATTATAGCTGGATGGTGTCTGGAGTCACCTGAGGTGACACACAGACAATGGAATTTACATAAGGAATTTTTACTTAACTTTCTACTGGGGCAAATCAGACTGGCTCTTTAGGAAACCAAGAGTATCCTCTGAAAAAGACCAAAGGCTTCCAACTTAAAAAAAAAATATATTAGGTAAACAATGGACTAGATGTTACATCTAGGTGACAGAAAATGATGGAAATGATTAAAGTTAGGAAAATACTGGTTTCCTGGAACTTTGTTTTACGTGTCAAATGTCCCCATCCTTGCAACTTACAAATCCACCCAGGTGTGTCATAGTTCAAAAGGAAGGGAGTTTCCAGACACTACATATTCCAGATTTCCATCAAAATTCCTTAATAAATGGCCATACACCAGAGGGAGAGGTGAGGAGGGAGGAGGAAGGGCAGACATACAAACACAAAGGCATGTTCACAAAAATGCTGTGTTGTTGACTCCAGGGCTTGGCCTGAAGCTGAAGCCTTGCCCTCTGCTAGAGAGGGCTGGGACACAGAGCTCCCTTTGATACTACCCTAAGTCCCACTCCATTCTTCTGAGAGGGCAGTTCAGCTCAGCCCTGTCCAGGGATCTCTACTGAGGTCTCTGGAACTTGGTCCAACAATAACACACAATGAGGCCTTCTCTCTCTGTTACAGCAGGAGCCCCTCCCAGACAAAAGTAAAGGCCCATTCTGAGAATTCCCTTGGCCACATGCTGCCTCCTCCTCAATTTCCCTGCTATAAATTATTGTGTTGCAGGTAGGCTGGAGATACCAGGGTAAGCTGCATTCTAGGACAGAGCACTGTGGGAGAGGGCAGAGCAAAGTGGGAGAGATAAACACTGTCACTCACAGATTTGTGGCATCTAATACATGGATGCAAGGGGGGGAAAGACTGAAAGGGAAGCAATGAATGGGAGTGGTCTATCTATCGGTTGGTAGAGTGTGTTCAGGAAGCCGTAGGTCTGATTCCTAGTGTATACAAAGGAAGTGTGGTGGTACATGACTGTAGTCCCAGCACTTGGGAGATGAAGACAAGAATCATAAGGTCAAGTTCATTCTCAGCTTTAGAGTGAAAGCCAGCCTGGGATACTTGACACTCTATCTTAAGAAGGGGTTGGGAATGGGAGTCCAACCTTCTCATTAATCTAATACTTCACACATTAATTTAAAATAAATAAATGATATTCTAACACTCAACAAAAGAAAATGTAAGGTGAGGAAACCACAGTCCATGCTGGTCTAGGACTAGCTCTACGAGAGCAGAGACTTATCTTACACTGCATTCCCAGAGCCAAACACAATCTGGTACTCAGTAGAGACACAACAAACTGGTATTGAGAGAATAAGATGAATGAATGGAGTGAGCAGAATGGATGGGTGGGTAGATGGGGATGGTTGGCTGGATGGTTTTGGCAGAATTAGGAGGAAGTAAATGATTTAGAGATCATATTTTCCTTTCTGCTTAAGAACTAGCAACTATATAAACTATATAGTTAAATAAACTATATAAAGAAAGAGGCCTCGTCCTCTTCACCCTTCCCAGATCTGCGCTTTACAGGTGGTAGACTGACAGGAGGACTTTGAACTCTAAACCATCAGAGCTCATAGGTCAGCACAGTAAATGCCACCTGACTATTCTCCAGGACTTGCTCATACACACCAACTTCCAATGTCTGAAACAAAGAGGAGCCAAGTAAGTCTGGCAATACTGACTTGCATCTACTGACTGAAGGGATCCCTCCTGCTAAGTTCAAAGTCCTTCACATCCTGGCCTCTCTCTCAAGGGACTTTTATTAGGAGTTTTGTTTTGTTTTTCTTCTTCTTCTTTTCCTCTTTGCTTATCTGCATTTTCTAATCATTCTATAATGAAGATAGATTCTTAAATAATAAAAGTGCCTAACAGACTGATAAAATACACAAATAAGCTCATTCAAAAAAGACAATGAAAGGGCATACTTTATAGTTACATTTTAACATTGTACACTACAAAACTTAACACTGTCATTTCACGGAATCGCGGTCAACTGTGTCCTTTGAAAAGCGAACAGTAAATCTATGATAAAAGTCAAGCCTCTGGAGTTAAATCAAAACACTGGCCACCAGGCACTTATCTCATAAAGGGGACAGCTATCTGATGGGTGGGATGCCAATATTAGAGAAGCACAAGGGCTATGAGATTAATAAGCCAGTGGCCATATATTGACAGTGCAAATGCTCTAGTTCACCCACACGAAAAGCTGGCCTGCATCTCCCTCCATGGCAGAACTTGCAGAGAGCAACTGGAGGGGCCAAGTGACCACCCTTCACTAGTTGGAGGAAGAGCTAGCTGGTCTACCCCAGAGCTCTACTTCCAAACATATGGACCACATTCCAATCAGTTTACTCATCAGCTACAAGAGCTGATTCTGTCCAGATTCAGGCCTCACTGCCAATGACCAGCCTGCTTCACACAATGGTAATGAACAAAGCAGCTGGGCTACTAAGCAAAAGACCAATCTAGACCTCACACCCCTCATGGAACCATTTCATGCCTTGGTGACTTTTTTCACCAAAAGTAAGAAACACTAGTCACATCCCATAGATAAGTAAAAACTGAGGCAAATATCAAAGTGCATGAGATGGGGAAAACAAAAAGGGAGGAAAGTAAAGGTAACAGAGGAGAGAAGTTACAGTCATGTGACAGAACAGCTGTTTGGTCACAGATGGGCCACAAACACAATATGCTCTGCCAGACCTGTGTAAGAATGTGCTACAATGTTCCCACAATGAGGAAAATTGCCTAATGATGCATATCTCAGAGCACATACCTCCCACCATTTAGCCAAATTACTGTATTTACCTATCACTAGTTGGAATTTGATACCAGTTAAATGAATCACTTCCTCAAACTTGTGCAGAGTTTAACAACAGAAAAGAGGTTCAGTCAATAGTCTCCTAAAACACTAAAACTCCTCTTCTACTCATCTTCCTCACCAGGATATGACACAGCATTTCAAACAGCATATGAGAACTACTGAAGATATCAGGTGAAAAGTCCCCTGTTCCCAAGGACTGGCCAGGAAGGAGGAAGTCACCAACACGTAAACCACACAATCTTGCCTTCTGTCTCATTGGCATCCATAAGCACCAAGGCAGGGGTGCTCACTCACATCAGGCTCGAGATCCAAGGTTGTAATGCAGTATAAACTTGAACATTCCCGGGATATATCAACAGAAGGGGTGTGGAGGGCAGCCAAGGCAAAGACTTCCTTCCCAAAGTTAAATCAATAGAGCCAGCTGTAGACAGAGGGCAGCAAATAAAGTGTATAAGTCGCAGCCAGTAGAGCCTTGCCAGCTGCCCTGGGGACATTATTCAACAAGGTCTGTGAAGTCTGTTCCCTACCCTCTTCTCATACACCAAGCCTCTGCTGCCATGCCGAATTGAAGTACTAGACCTCTAGAGTAAGATCTGGGGTAGAAAATGCTGATGTGAGACACTCACTCAGGTTTACAGAACAGATTGAGTTTGGCCCTTCACTGGCAGTGGACTCTGGCTCTGTGCCTCTCATCTAATGACAAACTCAGTAAATAGGTTATCACATATTCCTGACCCAAAGGTGCCCCACACAATAATGGAACAACCACACCTATCTAACACAACTGCTTCTAGAGTCAAATAACATCAGCCTGAAAAGCCTGCCCAGTATGAGCTGGGTCCATCTTTGGTTTAGCATTTTCAAACCGACCACCACTGCTAATGGCACCAATTTTTAAATAATTTATTTTATTTTATGTGCATTGGTGTTTTGCCTGCATGTATGTTTGTGTGAGAGTGCCAGATCCCCTGGAACTGGAGTTACAGATAGTTGGAACTGCCATCTGGGTGCTAGGTATTAGACCTAGGTCCTCTGGAAGAGCAGCCAGTGCTCTTAACTGCTAAGCCACCTCTCCAGCCCCGCTAATATCACTATTAAGTAGAGAAAATGGCTAAGCCTACTTCAGGATATGTTAGAGAAAAATCCCACTTGCATGTCCCAACCTAGAGAATGTGCTTATCTATGTCAAGACTCTTCCCACTTAGGATTCCCCATGTTCCTGCCATTCTGAAACTCTCTCCTCATTGCTGTTTCTCCATTGCCTCCAGCCTCAGCCAATAACCATCCTAAAAAAACAACTATTTACCCTGAGCAGAGTCAACAACTGGCTAGTCTGAAACATGCACAAGAAATCCAGCCTGAGCCTGCTTCTGGTTTCTGGGCTTCCCGAAGGGGACAAAGATGACAAGTGCCCATAAAATGCATGTGTTTATGCAGGATCAGCTGTCCAGGAAATGGAGGGATGTGTTTGGGGTTACACTTTCTTAATTCCAATATCTTTTGCTTAAGTTTCACCCAGGCATCTCCCTGGTGTCCACACTCCACAGTAAGATAAGAAAAGAAGACTAGAGACAAATCCAAGGTTCCAACCAAACCCCTCCCCAAGCCTCTAGAGCAGTGTCCCTTAATTAGGAAACTTCAGCGACCAACTTAAACACATCCTCACACCAATGCATACATCTGCACACACAACATAAATAATTTGGACACCAATAATTTATTATGCCATGTACAACCATAAAAAAGCATATCACTGTCACTTAATTTTTATTTTATCATAGCTATTTATTTGCATGTGTTTGTGTGTGTATGGCAATGCCATGGTGTACATGTGGATTTCAGAGGACAGCCCCCCGCCAAAAAAAAAAGTCAGTTAACTCCTTCTACCATATGGTTCCTAGGGATCAAAATCAGGTCATCAGGTTTGGCAGCAAGAGCCCTTCTTCCCTACTGAGCCATCTCACTGGCCCAATCACTAAATGTTTAAAAAGAAACCTTTGCTTGCTAGGGATTGGTAAAGCAAGCATGGGGATCTGAGTTCAGACCCTATAATTCATATAAAAAGCAGGACATGGTGCCATGTGCCTGTAATACCAGCTTTAGGGGTGCAAAGACAGGTGGATCTCTGAGGCTCATTGGCCAGCCAACCTAGCCAAATCAATGAATCTCAGGTTCGGTGAGAGGAGCCCTCAGATGTAAGCTTACTGTCTACTCTTAAAGCTAATTTCTGTTTCCAATGTTGTGTCTACGATTATCTCAAGAAAACCATTAAGTTTTTCTTTCCAATGCCTCTGTATCAATGAAACAGAGAAATTTCAATCCACAAGACACTCCAGATCCATGCCAGCTGATGATCATAATTCCCTTTCTCTTCCATTTCTGCCTCATGTCATCAGCTTCATAATTCATAGACCTTTCCACTAAAATCAAGGACAAAAGAAAAACAAAAGGCGACCAAATTTTAAAAAAGCTATATCCTGCTAACTACATACAGCTCTGCTAAAGGGTGGCCAGGATCTAAGACTAGAATCAAGAGTAAATCTGAACAATGCAGACTCCAGCACATCCATTTACAACCTTCATCACCAATAGTAACCAGGCTGTGCTAAAACTGACAAAACTGTAGTCATTGCCATTAAAAAGAAAGAAAGGAAGGAAGGAAGGAAGAAAGAAAGGAAGGAAAGAAACTCTCTGGACATATGTTGTAAACAAATAGCTCATTCATATAGAAAGTACTACAGAACAGCTTTTCTCTTTTCATCTCAGCCTTTGGAGTAGCCAGGCATTAGCAGAGGGAACAGATTCTCTCTGATGTTCTTGCTGGCCCAGGTTTTGCCCTCACTCCTCAAGGTTACTAAGTCTGACCCATGTGCTCGGCAGTCTCACCAAAACACAGGGACAGTGTGTCCTGCCACACGGACAATGGATGGCTCTAAAGACGAACATGAATAGACTCTACTTAAATTAATGCACTGAAGACATAGTATTCCCCAGGGGTGTGAGCTTCTCCAGCCATGGGAGCTCAAGACCAGCATTTTCATCCTCAGACTGCCTGAGGGAAATAGCTGGGTGGGGCAACATTCATCAAACACAAGAGGAGCCAAAGGCAGGGGGCGAGATATTCTTTATCATATTTGCCTTTGGAAAGTAATCCATCTCCTTGGTAACAGTTCTAAAAAAGAAGAAGAGAAAGCACTTCTATTAAATCTTACCTTAGCAGGCAGCCTTGAAAATACTCATCATTCGGGTAAGGTAACCAACCATTTCTTGTTCTCATCAGATGCTTGGGGTGGGGGGTGGGGAGGAGCCTTTGTTTTGTTAATTTTTTATTATTTATTTTATTTTTTAAGATTATATAGTATATAATAGTATATAGTAACACATCATTCTCTTTTCCCTTTCCTTACTCCAAGCCCTCACATTTGTCCTCCTTGCTCTTTCTCAAATTCATAGCCTCTTTTTTCATTAGTTGTTGTTATATATGCATATGTGTATACGCATGTATGTGTATATGCATATATGTATATATCTATGCATACATATTCCTAAACACATAAATACAATCCTCTCAGCTTGTGTAATGTTACTTGTGTGTAATTTTTCAGGGTTGACCATTTGATATTGGCTAACCAGTTGGTGTGTTCTTCCCTGGGGAAGATTATTTCTCCCGTTCTCGGCACTCCTTGGTTGCCTGCAGTTCTGTGTAAGGCTGAGGCCTCCTGGGCTTTCCCTGTCCGCATCCGCATGTCTACTGTCATACTTATTCAGCTCATGCTCAGGCAATCATGGTGGTGAGACTTGTTCTGTTCATGGGGTGTAGCTTGTTTTGTTCATTTTTGCCCCAAAGGGGTCATCTAGTCTTTCAAATGGGCTTCATAGTTATACTATCTAAAAAAATAAGAGATGGTGGCAAGGGTGATGGTATCAGAGGTTTATTTTGTCCTGGTTGGTTTTGATTTTGGTGTTTTGGTTTGGTTTGGCTGAGTTAGGTTCAGTTTCTTTTTTTTTTTTTTTTTTATTGGGATTTTGGTTTGGGGAGGTTGTTTTGATTTGTTTGTTGTTGTTTGTTTTGCTTTGTTTTGAGACAGGGTCTCTCTACGTAGCCCTGGCTATCCTGGAACTAGCTATGTAGATAGACCAGGTTGCCCTGGAACTTACAGAGATCTGCCTGCCACTAGTGCTGGGATTAGAGATATGTACCACCATGCCCAGTTTAGTTTTTTGAGACAAACTCTCATGGAGTCCAGGCTAACCTTGAATACCTGTCCTTCCTTTGTTCCTCCCAAGTGCTAGGGTTACAAGTGCACTCCATCGTGCCCAGCTTTCTGAGGCTGCTCTGAGGACTGAGTGAGAATGAATGCAGGACTTGAAGGTCTGTATACAGGGCATCAACCAACAGCAATTAGCTAGAACTGTACTCTCGGTGCTCCTCACTACAGCGTAGAGGTTAACCTGGAGAAGATAGGAGGTAGGGCTGGATGATGTATTAACTGAACTGCAAAGGGCTCCTATAAAAATAATCACAGCTCTACCCCCAAAGAACATATGCCAGGGGGAAAAACAGTTTAAAAAGAAACAAAAAGCAGTCAGCTTAATGCCTCTGATAAACTAAACCACACAGCCACCATTGTGCAATTAAAGATGCTTCAGGAGCATGAAACAGCACCTGCATGAGCTGCTAATACACACAAGCAAGACACAGGCTGCTGTCCAGAGGCCCTGCTGAGACCCGCTGTTCCCCATCAGGGAGGACAGAAGCTGTTGCATGTAGAGCTTTGGACAGTTCCTTAGACTGAAACAAGAACTGAAGCTGGTATCACTTCCCCCACTCTGAGCCACAGCCCCGGCTTTCCTCCACCCTCCTGCTAAGACCTTCCAATCTGCAGATGGATGCCTTCCACCCTGGGGATTCAAATTGCATATAAGCACAGAAGAAAATGCAGCCAGGTTCATGGCAGGATTCAGAGAGTTAGAAAATATTGAACTGGGGCTGGAGAGATGGTTCAACAGTTAAGAGCACTGGCTGTTCTCCCAGAGGACCCAGGCTCAATTCCTAGCACCCACATGGCAGTTCAAAACTATCTATAAGACCATCCCAGGGGATCCGACACCGTCACACAGACATACATGCAGGCAAAACACCAATGTACATATTAATTAATTAATTTATTTATTTATATTTAAAAAAAAAAAGGAAAATACTGAACTGACACCACAAGCAGATCTACACCAAGACCCACACAATGGAAACAGACAAGAAAAAGAGCACGGCCTTCTATCAGCCATGTGACATAACAGTGGAGAGGGGCTTCCAGCTCCATTACATCACTAAAGAAAGGAACTGTAATACCTTGCACATCTCTCACCCACCCTATCTCCACACTCTAATCTTTAAGTTAGGATAAGCATATTCATCATCCAGCCACTTAGTCTGGATATTTTATAGCTACTTGTTTTCAGTTGGCACTTTCTGGATCATCATCACAGACAATGGAAGATAATTATGGCTCTCTCAGAACTTGCATTCATGGATAAGATGGAAACAAACATACCACTTTCAAAGCTTCCCCTGTGGATGGATCAAGGCTGTTCAGTTATCAGAGTACCATGGCATCAGGCCAATGAACAGAGCAAGCAAACAAGCAACTGAGAAGGCAGGTCCAGCCATTCCCTCTAGCTTTCAAAATAAATCCTGCTGAGGAATTCACAGGTACAAATACCCTTAGCCTCACTCAAAGCATCTACAATCAGGAGTACTGACAGACAGGAGGGAAGCATCCTAGCATAACACAAATTAAAGCATTTCTGATGGTAAGCATTTGTAGAGAGGCTATTATGTGCCATGCAGACCTCTGAGGATACAGCAGTTAACTGCGCTCTCACAGCATCTAAGAGAATCTTATCATTTACACTCTAACAAGTATTAAACAACCAAAATAGAAAGAAAAACATTTCTAAAGAAAAAAAAAGATATTAAGCTAAAAAGCCATAGCTGGTGCTGGGGATGTAGCTCAGTGACAGAGAAATTGGCTAGTATATGTGAGGCCCTAGGTACAATTCCCAGTCTGCAAAAACAAATATATGATGAGTCACACTTTCAAGCCAGGCATGGTAGTGCATGACTCGGGAGGTAGAGGCAGGTGGATATGAGTTCAAGGACAGCCTGGTCTACAGAGGGAGTTCTAGGACAGCCAGGACTACACACAAAAAAAAACCCTATCTCAAAACACAAACAAGCAAACAGCCATAGCCCAGAACTGACAAGATGATCAGCTGGTAAAGTGTCTACCTCAAAGCCTAAAAACCTGAGTACAATCTCTGAGACCCACATGGTGAAAGAGAGAAGCAACAAAGTTGTCATCTGACCTCTACTTGTGCACATGTATTCACACACACACACACACACACACACACACACACACACTAAAATGTAATAGAAATCTTTTTAAACCAGTAACTGTACTTCTCATAGTATTCAATGTTGTGACAGTACTTAAGCACTACACACTTCTCTCAAGACAGAAGCATGAACAGGTGGCCTAATGTGTGGGATTCCTTAGATGTGATGCACAATGTATTCACAGTATTCCTCCCCATCTGGTTAGGAATGGTGTTACCTAACTTGCCCTATTCATATGTCTAGGAAGATGCTAAACATCTGGCAGGCCTTGAAGGAGACCACTCAACTGCCACAACAGCGTGGTGTGCTGGGAGAAGGGGCTACCAATTGCAATCAGACCTGATCTTTTCTTAGTTCAGCCATATATCCTATAACTCCTAACTAAGCACTTCCTTCTTCAGAGTAGTTTCTGCACTTACAAAATTACAATAGAAAAAGGAGAAGCATGCAAGTCAGAGGTGGGGCACAGACCGTTCCCTAAGTACATAAATACAAACCAGGAGCAACCTCAGAGCCCAGTGACATGACATAGTCTCTGGTGGAAACTCAGTGCTCTTTCTCTTCCTCCTACATACTTTCACCATCACCACCCTTCCAGGAAGAGTGGCTTTCAAGTCAGTTCTTGGGCAATCTGCAACTTCCTAAAATACTTTATTGTGGACTGGGGTGCACAGAGCACAAAACCAAACCATGCGTCCCTGTGGCCTCCATGGCCTCCAAGCCCAGTGATATGAGAAGCCTGGTCAGCACAGAAAGTCTCCAGATTGAGAGCCCACTGGTCCCCAGAGATGCTCCAGGAGAGATTTAAATAAGAGTAGTTAAGTAAAAGGGTAGAACAGTACAACTTCAGAGGCAAGTGCAGAGACAGGACTCTGTGTAGAGGCACATGAACACCCAAGGGAGCAGAAAAAGGCCACAAGGCAGGGCCATGCAAAGATGAAGCAAGATGAAGCTCGAAGTGGGAGTCAGGCAGCCAGGGTGTGACTGGGGGAAGTTCTGAAAGCAATGGGAGGCCACCAACCGGCTCTGCATGAAAAAGCAACATAGCACATTTGACATTTGTAAAGGTCACTCTGGCTACAGACAACAATGAATCAGTGAGTTCTGATGTGGAACACTACCAGTCGCTAAATGGGGACAACTGTCGGAAGAGAACTCCAGGTACAAATGACAGTGGGGAATCCAGGGATAGAGAGAGAAAGGCTAAAACACAAGAGACATTTTAAAAGAATGGGTTGGGAAGAAGGATGGGGCGGGGGCGGGGGGGGGTGGGTGCTGCACATGCATTCAGCAGCACTGACATCAACCAGAGCCTAAAGGAAAAACAGGTAGGGTGGGGGTTGTTGATGGTTCTGGAATTAGGACCCAAGTCTTTATGCAAACTTTATGCAAACAAACATCCTACTACTGATCTACGACTCCAGCTCCAGGGCCCGCATTGGGAGAAGATACCCACCCCCCAAGGTAATAGGGAAACATTTAGAATTACTGCTCTGGCTCAACGGAAACTGATCTATTGAGATCATCAGTCATACCACAAGGTCTTGTATTTTCAAATCCAGAGTCTGAAACAGAGATGCAAAATTAAGTATTAGCCTTAAAGTTTAAGTACAGTAGCCTCATGGGTAAAGCTCTCCATGAGAAAATTCTCTTCCTACACTAGCCTGGAAGAGAAATTACAGCCCTGGATCTGGCCCAGACTGCCATAGTATAAGCAAGCATACAGGGTGAGCCTAGACAGCCAAAGCTTCCAGAAGCATTTGTGAGTCAGTCAACTTTAATGATCAGCCTCAGAAAACTCAACACAATTGTTCAGATTGCTACCCACTTGAAAATGCAATGTTCATCAACCCTGCAGATCACAATCTCATCTAATTATAAGAACACCATTAGCTCAAAGCGCTGCTTTTGTGACGCCAAAAATAAGTCCTTTAATCAATATGTGTCCTGGGCTTTCCACATGTACAGAACAGAGATCCTAGCATCTATCCCCCAAGAAGGCTTTCAGGATTAGGAAAATGATACTCCCCATACTCTCTAAGGTAAGTCTTCATAATTTATCTCATAAAGCTTTAATTATATTACTATGCTACAAAAAAAAGTTATATGGGGGCTAGAGAGATAGCCAAATCAAGTCCCAGCATCCACACTGGGCAGCTCACAAGCACCACCTGTATCTCTAGCTCCAGAGGTACTTCTGGCTTCTATGGGCACTTGAACTCATGTGCATAGACCCACATGCATATGCATAATTTTAAAATAATAATAAATTTTTTAAAATTTCCAGTAGCTTCTTAGTATCTAGCATGTAAGACAGAAAAATCACTGTGGTTCCCAGATCTTCCACCATCTAATTCCAACAACCTCTGCATCTTTATTGTATCCATGTGCCAGTCAAACCAGGCCAGTCATAGTTCCTAGCCCAGCCAGAGGGAGATGGAGGGAAGGACAACAGGATTGATTCAATGAATTGAAGCTAGGAAATCCATCACCTACTGGACATTCCAAAACATATTGCAAAGCACAGAGTATCAACACACAAACAGAAAAGAAGCTAGGGGAGGTAGCAAGGTTTGGAGTCCACAGGGTTCCAAAAGCCTGATAAAAATGTCTAGACTTTATCCTAAAAGAGCTGTGGAGATAAATGCTCTTGACAACAACTTTGCTAAGAACTGTTTTGATGAATGCAGAAGGTACCTACAAAGACTTTTTTCTATAAGTTCTCTTTCAAGCCACACTAACCATCAATGAAATTCAAAATAGTTTTTAGGAAATACCTGTGGGAATTTTAATAGCAGTACATGATCTCTTTTAACCAGAGATTATAATCACAGAACTATAGACCTAGTAGGAACTTTTGCAATCATGTACTCTAACCCCTTATTTTAAAGATAAGAGAACTATAGTCCTGAGAGATTAAATGATTTGCTCAAAGACTGAGGCAATTTGTGGCAGAGTCCATATTCAAACCCAAATCTCATGTCTGCTAGGCTAGAGAAAATAGAATGTAGTAAACCTTCTAATAAGAATTAAAGAACCCATTCATCATTCAACAAATATTTACCTGAGTACCAGATGACATTCTAAGTGAGGCATAAACAAGAACAAAAGCCTTTGCCTTTATAAAGTTTTCAATCTAGCAACGACAGACAGTACCCTCCTCCCCTGCAAAAGAAAAGTACAATAAATAAATTATATGGTGTGTTAGAACAGTGTAAAGTGGTACAGAAAGGAATAAAGCAAAGAAATGGACCTGTGGAGGACTGTAAGGGTAAACTTCACTGAGGAAGTAACATGAGAAAGATTCAAGGCGAGTGCATGTGAAACGCCGGGAGATGCTGAGGTTGGCCAGACCGAATCATTTCTATCCACCACATTATCATTTACCTGTTCAAATCAGTAGGCAATAGAGCTAACCTGTCTCAAACTTCCTGGCATCTACTCACCAATTTCAATGAACAAAACTACACAACTGTAACGTTTCTCCTAATAAAGTGTGTTAAGGAGGCGGGGTGTGGGTGGGGGTGCGGGGTGTGACTGTCTTCTGGTTTTAATAAAAATCTCTGGTAGGCTGGTATATTAGAATGCAATAAAAATGGAAAAGGAGGACATTTTTGGCTAGAAGCAAAACAAATACATATTCTGCATTATGATAATGGATCAAGCCAATTTATTTTAGTTTCTGCCAAATATGGATTAAAATGTGGGTCATTTCCTGAAAATAAAAGAAATGAAACTAAGACTGGCACCAATGTCCCAAAACCTAGTAAAGAATTGCCCGGGGGGGGCGTGGGGGGGAGACAAAAAGGGAGTACCAGAAGAGGAAGAACAATCATAATGCAAAAGTCTTAGAGGCTGGCTTTGCTGGTCTCCTGGGGCATGAAAGGCATAAGGGTCAGTATGCTAATTCCACAAAGCAAACACTGCTCACCCCCACAACTAACCCTCTGTGGTGATGGCAGATGTTCCCAGAAGACTATTTACAGATAAGAAAATGGAAGTTCTTTTTTTTTTTTTTTAATGTAAGCCCATTTTTATGATTTATCTATTTTTATTTCATGTTCATTGGTGTTTCGCCTGCATGTATCTCTGTATGAGGATGTCAGATACCCTGGAACTGGAGTTACAGATAGTTATGAGTTGCTATGTGGGGGCTGGGAATTGTACACAGGTCTTCTGGAAGAGCAGCCAGTGCTTTAACCACTGAACCATCTCTCCTGCCCCGAAACTGAAAGCCTTAAAGTTTAAAAACTTCCACGTGATTAACAAACAACATAGCAAGTACTGGAGACTAGGTTTATCTGCCTCCAAACTCTTTCTGAGACTGGCTGAATTCCAGCCCCTGGTCTATTTTCTAATGACTTGTGACCTAAGAATGTTTTTATATTATTAAAGAATTACAAATCACTTACTTCCTCAAGCAAAAAAGTAGAAGTATCTAGAGTATGTGCTTAGCATACATGACACTCTAGGTTCAGTCCCTGGCACCTACATTTACAAAATAAAATACACAAACAGGGACCCTGTGTGGCCCACAAAACCTAAAATGCTAATTTGCTATTTGGCTCTTTACAGAAAGTTTGCCAACAGCTATAGTCAAATCTACTGCAGTAGCCACAAGCAGATCCCAAACACATTTTACTGGATGCATTTTGTTTCTCCAACTGTAAATATCCTAAGGAAAAACTATCTCTATGGAGAACCAGTTTCCATGCTGGCTAGGCAAGAAGACAGTCAACCACTGCCTGGGGCTCAGGGAACTCTGTTTCAGGCCCAGGACCTCAGAGTCCCTTAAAGCATTTTGTTTTCATGTTCTATAATGTGTCACTACAAGGGCAGCCCCCCTACTCCCTTACCTTCCTTAAATCCCTACCCCTATTCTCTAGGCTCTAGGCTTCTAGACACTTCTTAGACTACTTGGTCTGTCCAGATGTAATTGTGTCCAATATTTCAAAACATTCTCATTTCTCCTCCTCCAAATCTGAATATCCAAGATTACTTTTTAAACCACAGGTTGATAGCTGAAATTATGTTCTCCAATGGGAATAAGAGCCATGATCTATCTGGGAAGGAAAACTCTTACCCTTCCCTGGATGACCCTGCTCAGTTCCTTAGGCCAGTGTGGAGAATTGTGGTTGCCTTGGCTACTATCCCCACTTCTCCTGTATTTATAGCACCCTAATATTCCTCTGGGGAAACCATCCATCCCTAGATTTCAGAACATTTATTTCACATGAAGTTACTCTACCCTGGGTTCGGGCCAGCTTCAGAGGTTATCTCAAGGATGAACACATAATTCAAGAATAAGCCAATGAAATCCAAGCTCAGACTTCAGTCTGAATTTTTAGCCATAAATCATCTTGCCAACATGAGGGAAGGGGCCACCTGAGAATGGAACTAGTCCCGAAGAATGTGGAACTGAGTGACAAGGAGAAACCAGGACTGAAGACACCCTTTGGAGGTATGGGACCCTGTGAGATGTAAAATCAGAACAGCCCTGGGCTTTCTAGCTACATATCATAGCAAATGCTTTTTGTTTAAGCTTTTTCCTTGGTTTTCGCTTCTTCATAACATTAAGCAATCCTGCTGTTGTGGCCAGAATGGAAGCACCACATCTACAAACATGCCTGACACTGACAAGGTGATGGTGACACACCAGCTGCTTCATTGTGGATCATTAATACTACACATCCCACTGAGACCAAAAAGGAATTCAGGGCTCTTCCCTCCACCAATTCCGGGAACACAGAGGTCTCAGAGATGTCAGGAGCTTCTAATTTAATAGCACACTATCTGATTCTAGCAAACGGTGTTTTAAATCAGTGTCCCTCGTCTCTGTCACCCATACTTGTTACCCCTCAAGCTACTAAGAGAAGAGAAAACAGACAGAAGGCAAAGGCCTCAGAGTGAATTCTCCTCCTTCTATTATTTCCAGAGTTTCACAGCAATCAACCTGGACCTGGCCAGTCCAGTGGACAGGAGACTGAATGTCAGACCTCAAGGTCACACAACATGTCCTGTTTGTGACCCCGAAACACAAGGGCATTGGTGGGTCCATTAGTCATACGAAGCTGAAGAACACAGCACACCGAACATCTGATGAGTTCCTTTAATCTTTATGCCTCCAATAATCATCAGGTATTGGGTGGTACTCCCCAATCAGATGATAAAGGTTTTGGAAAACAGTCTGATAGAAAAAACAGAGAAAAGAGCTTTAATTTTATTCTTTACTAGGATACTAGAAATCAGCAGAAGAGAAGGTAAACGGATGTCAGGACAGCCTGTGTTTCAGGCCCAGGACTTCTTGAATTCTCTGCTGCTATTCATTCTACAGTAACACTCCAAAGCACAGCCACAGTGCTGTTCTAGGTCAGGAGCTAATTTCCAGCACTGAGGAGTCAATGGAGACACAGCTATGTGGCCACACATTTTTGAAGTACTGTAGTAATAGATCCCTATACACTATGTAGGTCAGTAAGTCTCCAGTGCTTAAATGTTATTAAACAGGGTACTATGTTTGCATTAAAAGAGGTGATGCTGTCCCTTCCTTCTCCCTTAAATATCGAAGAATAATGGTGTTCCATAACCACACAGAGCCTGGGTGGGGGCAGGGACACTGGCTCTTATTCCTAAATCCTTCTTATCAAGACTCAATTCCTTAAAAAAAGGCTGAGTGTGAAAAGCACAGTCTTCTGTCTGTTCAACTCCTGTTACAAGACATTCCAGCAAAGAGAACTCTCCAAATGAACTGATATTAAATCTTGTTGAAAAGAAAGTCATTACAGTGTATCAAAGAAAATCACGCAGAAACTAAGAATGAGGGATGCAGTTCCAGCCCAGAAGGGTCAGCAAGTGATATGCGAGGAACAAAATGAAAGAAACAATGAAAATGATTCATTCTATTCTACAGATACTTGCTCAGTCATGTTTGTTGCACTCTATTCAAAATATCTAGGAAATGGAAACAACTTAAATGTCCTTCAGCTGACAAATAGATAATGAAAATGTGGTTACGTATACACGTGGAATACTATTCAGCTGTAAAGAAAAGTGAAGTCATGAAATCTGTGGGTAAATGGATGGCACTAGAAAAGATCATATGGAGTGGGGTAACCCAGAAAGATGTTGCACAATCTAGTTCACACGTGACTCCTCACTCCAAACCTTCAGATGTGAGTCTACAAAACGAAGTAACCACAGAAACCAGGAAAGTAAAGACAGATGATGGTGGTGGGGTGGGGGTGAGGCACTAGGGAGAATAGTGGGAGACAAGTGACTTGAAGGGGGAAATGAGGAACATGAGGGCAGCCATAACTACAGAGGAAGCTTGCAATTACCCTTTTAAGCAAGACACCCTTTTTGCCTTAAGTACCACAACAGGCACCTATGATAAATCAAGGGAGTAACTGCTAGATAGGGTCAGCTCCCACTAAGGGTGCCCACCTCTGGCCAGGAGACAGGAGTAGGCCACAGTACTTATGATTTTTGAGAAGTCAGCATCTCATACATCTTGGGGATGTTATAGAACCTTTTTGTGACCACACATGTTTAAAACAAAAACATCTAGAGTAAGTTCAGTATTATATGGTCAGATTGTAAGGTCCAGTCTAATTCCCAGAGGTGATTTCTCAAAGATTCACCTTCCCTAAAGAGGCTACAGAGACAAAGGACAGGACAGGACAAAGACAGAGTTAAAATTCCTGTATTATTACCAAGGTATAAAGGGTAAAGGAATTAGTTATTAGAACCAAGATAGCTGCAACGATTTTACACCAGGTGCTCCGCACATAGCTCCTGTTAAACCTTAGAATTCTCTCAAGTAAATACTACTGTCCCATTTTTATTATACTTTTATTAATAATTTGAGTTTCATACAATGTATCTTGATAACACCCTCTTCCCATTCCTCCCTGTTCCACACTCCCACTCATACCCCTAAGAAAAGAAAAATTAAAAGAAAGAAAGAAAATCAAGTCAAGCTTGTGTGGTAGGAACATGGATGGCATCCTTTACTATGGTCTCTAGAGGAAGAAGTTGGCTCTGATTGTGGAATTTGACCTGGCCCAATTAGCCTCAGAAATAAGCATAACAGAGTTGGACCCAAAGTTGAGCCTCATCACCAAAACCCGGACACCAAACAGGCTCCCCAGTGTCCTGTAAGTACCAAGGCATCCCATAAGCCCCTGACATCCCACAGGGACCAGGGTCTCCTGCAGGCAATTAGTCATCCCTCAGGCACCGAAACATCACATAGGTACCCGGTCATCTGGCAGTCACCAGGACCTTCTACAGGTGCCAGGGAATCTTGCAAATGCCCAGGCATCACGCAGTCACCCAGTCTACCTGCAGACACCCAGACCTCCCTCAAGCACCCAGTCTTCCCACAGGCAACCATGGGCATCTGGTCATCCCATCAGCACCTGTACATCCCACAGGCACCAGAGCATCCCATAGGTGCCTAGACATCCAGCAGCCACCCAGATATCCTACAGGCATTGGGACATCTCACAGACACATGGACATTTCACAGGCACATGGACATCATACAGGCACCCATACTGTCCCATTTTTTAAAGGAGGAAATAATGTAAAGAGCTGGATGGTCCACTGTACGACCGGCCTAGAGCAAAGGGACTAGCAATGGACTACGTTCAAATTCTGACCCTAACTCTTTTTTCTAGTTGTAGAAATTATTTACTACTTCCCCCCCACCCTCTCTTTGTACTAGCAATCTTCTAGGGGTTGTAGCTGGGCATATCTCATAGACTATTAAGAAGACACAGAGAAGTAAAATTTGGGCTGGGTGTGGCTCTGTGGTAAAGCATTTATGTATTATTGCACAGTTCTGGTTTGACCCTGGTGTTGAAAAAAAAAAAAACATAAGTTCATAAAAAACTAACAGGATGCATACCTGGTACATTGTAAGCATTCAAATGATGGTAGATACTCCATTGGTATTACTATGGTTCAAGTCAATTTAATTTCATACTTTTGACATATGAGTCTCTTTTGCCTCCAAAATTCTGCTTTACTAAAAGCAAAAAGCAGAGAAATAAGACAAACAGAGAAGAGATGGGAAATGGATCAGGAAAAAAAGGTAAGAGTAGCCTGTGTAACTTTATCTAAAGGAGACCTGAGGCCCATTTACAAGGGCATGCATTAAGGATTGTGTAATTCTCATGAAAGGAGAGAGTCACAAGACCTAACCGTGCAAAAGTCCAAGAAGTCTTGATGCAGCATAGACAGACAGTGGTAATAATACAGAAAGAGTCGTGAGCTACTGAGTAGAAAGATGATAAAACCAAAATGACTATCTCTATACTGACAATTTACATTTTCTACATCTTTAATTTCTAAATTCTCTCTAATGAACATGTATTACTTGTGTAATCAGAAGAAAATGCTAATCTGGACTGACTTTTTTAATAACTGATTCATGTGAAGACAAAGAAGCAATACAAGCCTCTGAGGAAGGCAGAAGGGGTGGCCTGTTCTTCTGGCTGTCGATGGCTCTGTGAATTGTGGGGTTAACAGCTCCATGGAGAGAGGCATCAGCCTATCCAGGACTTCTCTATGTGGTATATCCAAAGTGTGTCACTCCTGGAAATTCTAAATGAAGTACCTACAAAGACCCAGATGTCATACCCAGTTTCCTGACTTATCCCAAATAGGTTTCTAGATTCCACAGGTATCATTATAAAAACTTAATTATATCTGGAGCTGTTCAGCTAACCCAAATAATGTTCTCATTCTATGTCCCCATTTTCATTTCTTGAAATATAAGTAGTGGCCTCCTTGATTCAAGGATTTTAACAGCACTGCTGCAGCTTAATAATATAAAAGGGAAACTTGAGGCTTGTCATAGGTCCCATTGGAGAAGCAAAAATAAGAACCTAAATATTCTGGTCACAGCAGCCAACCAGGGATCGGGGAGCAGGACATTCTGTACCCACCCTGGTTCTGAGAGGTCTATTCACCTCTGGAACACAACACAGGAACTTGAACAGGAAAGGGGCCCTAGATGGTATTGTTTACAGTCTTGAAGACTAGTAGCAGAGACTTCTGAGTTCTACAGTATTTTCACTACAATTGTTACTGCAGAATTTGCCTAGGTCATTCCCTTTTAAAAGGGGCTTTGTCTTCCTTGCCATCACAGTATCAAGAGCTCGTATCTTTGGCTTTTTAGCCAGGCATTCAGTGAGGCAGTCACAGCGAGACAATGAGTGGGGAGAAAGGACAAAGAGAAGGGTGAGCAAGAGGGACAAAGCCAAGACCACAGGGCAGCAAACATTCTCTATTCTCAGGCTGGGACGTCTTAAGTGAGAAAAGAGGGCTTACATGCATGTTAACACTTACTCATCCTCCCAACCATCCCTATCAGTGAATTGAGCCATTTGTTTATCCAGTTTCCACAAACTTAAAGCTGATGCCCTCCAAATACAACTATCCAAATCAGAATATCACTGAAAATGTTCTCTGCTGGGAAGACGAAGTTTCCATGAGATGGGGATACAGTTCATTTGTCTAGGATTCACAAACCCTTGGGTTTGATTCCTAGTACCACAAGTAAGCAAAAAATACAAACTTTGAAAGTTCCTTTCTTGTGTTCCACACAATGCTACCCTGGATCTTGAACTCTTCCTTCCCACTCTCAGCCAGGAAGTTACTCAGCAAAGCAAACTCATCATCCGGACAGAAACAGGATGGAAGAAAGGCTAACCGAAGGCCTCTTCCAGGCACTCTCTCAGGTTGAGTGTGAGTGAGATTTGCAGAACCAGCAAATCTTCCGGCGTGAAAAGATAAAACAGTGCCAAGTCCCTGTACCCAGGCCATGACATGACAGTACTCCTAGTAGCTGCACAAAGCTAAAAGCCCCAAGGAAGAACTGGGGGGGGGGGGGGAGTATGTAAGAACTATGGAGAGGTGACAAAAAAGTTCTCTCAAATAACTGTAGAAACATACAAAATCTGCGACTAAGCCATGATGAGACTGTATGCTACAAATCAAAGAATCATGTGGCATGAGAATTATAGCGTGATAAAGCCATTTTTTAAATCCTAAAGAACTCCCAAGGCCTCTGCTCATCACTGCCTCCCACCACACTGCACCACACACCGGGAACGCAGCATCAGTCTGACTGAGATGGCACATACAGAGTTGACTCATCCTTCTCCAGCTGACATTTGGTAAGTTTTTCATGTAAAATAACCATCAAAAACTAACATTTATTTTCTTAAAGAGACTCAGGTTTAGGTTATGGAAGATAACCCAACATTTAGAACCTGGACTTGTAAAACAAAGCATGCTTTATGTATCCTTTAGCTACTGATCACCTTCATGCATGAATTCGCGCTGCTTCAAGCACAAACACAGCCTTGTATTGCTGTGATGTGATGAAGTGATGCTGCCCAAATGAAGTGGGGGAGTGGAGAAACAAGCCAAAGTCATCTCCCAAAAGACACCAAGGCTGAAAGCAATCGGTTCCAGTCCAGTTTCCTATGTAACAGAGCAGAGCATCCCTGCTAGGGAACTTAGTACAAGTGTGCTGGCTTCATAAAAAGGGAAAGGGATTTCTTTCCAAAGAGAGCCCACGTTGCTTCTCTAATGACACTAACCACACGGTAACTCGCTAACCTAGCATACTACTCAGGCAGCTTTGGTCTAAGAAACAGCAGATAGCCTCATAGCCATACTGCCAGATGCAAACCCTGGGCAAGCAGCTGGGAACTGAGGCCTGAAGATGCCAAGGGAGCATCCCAAGTGCCTGCCTGGCCTCCAGCTCCCACAAAGCCATACTGTCCACAGCAGGAATCATGCCATTGATTATCTACTGGATAAGCTGCCCATAGTAGTGTCTGTGTGAGGCATCTTTGTGAGACTCAGACGCTGAAGCAGAAAACCCCTGTCTCTGGTACAACAGCACACAGCCTCTCCTAAGCAAGCAGCACTGATGTTTGCACAGTGACATCTTGGGATCCCACCAGCAGCAGTTGCTATCTTCTCCACCCAGCCCTGCAGAGATCAGAACAGAGATAGGCACCCAAGGAGGAAGGAAGCTTTGCCAGAAATGAGTGGCCAGGGGTTTGGGGGGGTTGGGGTGCTGCAGTGGCAGAAGGGACACTCTCTCTGGGTTTGGGTACCTCATCCTCCTGTCAACAGCCAGTCCCTCCTCAGACACCCTGTCTCTGCAGCAGCTCAGTCAGCTATACTTCCTGAATGTTTTCAAAGAAAAAAAAAATGTGTAACATAAATTACAGGCTCTGACCCCAACTGCTTTTAACCCTGACAAGAGCAATCAGGACTCACTGTGAGAAAACCAACTGCCCTATGTATTGCTCAGGAATATAAAGTTTCCTTTCAGATGCTCTCCACCCCCACCCCCACACCCCATGCTCAGAGAGTCCCAGCAGGCTTCCAGGCAGAGCTCAGGAACAACTGGATCCAGGGCATGAAGCCACTCTGGCTGAGATGTCATGGTTGCTGAAACATTTACAGTTCTGGAACACTCCATCATCCTTTGACCTGCATTAGTACTGACTGACACTTTGCAAACACCTGAGCTGCCACAGTGAGGCTGGGCAGCTCAGTAGGGCACAGTAAGAGAGAAAGATGACTTGAGGACAAAGTTTACACAGAATCTCTTCTGGCCTCTTTTGACTTCCTGTGTGGTCTGACACCCACACACACACATACATGCACACACACACATGCAAACCACTAGGGAGAAAGGAGAGTAAGCTATAGGCCACACAGATTTCCAGGCCTGCTCCTGAATTCAGGCATCAGAATCTCCTTGGGTGGAGGAATTTACAGTATGAGAGCATCTTACAGCATTCTCTCTTTTAAGAATGCATGCAGAAGGCCAGGCATGGTGGCATACACCTTTAATCCCAGTACTAGAGAGGCAGAGGCAGGAGGATCACTCTGAGTTCAAGGCCAGCCTGGTCTACATAGTGAGTTCCAGTACAGCCAGAGCTATATAGTGAGACTCCTCTCAGAAAACACAAAACAACAGCAACAAAAATATATGCAGAAAAACCCACTAAGGTTGCTCTGGGGAAAGTATGACAGGAACAAAAATTTTCATCTATTTTTTCATAGTAATGTCATTACATTGATAGTAATGACCCACCATGCATTTAGGCTGCTTTCTTCAGTTTCTTCTCTAAGGGTCTAATCCAAAGGCCTCTGGAAATGTTCTCATCCAAAATGTCCGGAACAAAATCCCTAGTCATGAATTCAGACCCACTCCAAGCCTCCTCTACCCGCCTATTCCATGTTGACATGGCCCATGGTTTCAGTTTCACTCTTCTCTTAGAGTCTCTACCATCCGTTAGGATCACCTAGGAATTTTTACAATTCCCAGCCTAGACATACTGCATCAAAATCTTGGAGGTGTTTGCCACGTTCTAATTGACACCTAAGGCTGAGAACCACTTCGTAGGTCTCATCGTCATGAACTCATTCAATCCAGGACCTCAAATACCACCTGGGGAGAACCAAAGCCCCCAAGTCTCTTCCAGAGTCCCAAGCCAGTACTTCACACCACTCTCTACTTGCACGCCTCCTGAGAACAAATCTACAGGAAAACATCACTTAACTCTGTGTCTTCAACACACACCACAAATCAATGGTAGTAGTATAGAGTTTAGTCAGCATCTAGAACCTAACAGATAACTTGGAGGCATCCTAGCTCCTCCCTCTCCTTGCCCTCACCTCTTCTTAACCCAAACACAGTTGAGTATGTATTCCCCTTTTCATTCACATCAGCACATTTCCTCTGAAAAATTCCACAGAACCCTGTACTCTACTCCATAACTCTGAATATTCAAGTAATGATTCCATTAAGCCAAGCAGATTTCCGAAAGAATGTACTTCTTGTCACTCGCTCTGTACTCCTTGGCTGTGAAGCCCATCCTTCCCCTACCTTTCTTGCCAAGAATCACATGAGACAAATGTCCATTCTCTCCAATACTTCTACCTTAGAACAGTGATAAGCATACCATGGATCTTATATTACTGGTGAAATAAGAGATTATTTCAAGCAATACAATGACAAGTACTTTTTAACTTATATTTCAACAATCCTTTTTAGAACACAAGCTAGCTAAACCCACCAAATCTATGACTTCTTAATGCTGTAAACTGCCCTTCTGAAATAAATGCAATTTTGAATAGATTTTCTCAAAGACTGATCAAGGTGAGGCAAAATTAGCAGAGGTGACCTACAAATGGCAGATAAGTAATACAGGCCTCTTTAGACCTGATATACCTTCATTAGCCTCTTCCAAAGCTCTCTGTTCCCTCCCCACCCCCATACCTCTTCAGAATTCACCCCTGGGGCTACGGACTGCTTGTGGTTCCCCTGCTCCTTCTAGATGCTGAGCACCCAACAGAGGGACAAGCGCCTGGTCCACTCTGACAAGTTCCACCACTACATCTTTCCACTCCAATAAGAGCTGTCCCAAGTATCTAAGCTCCCTAGAGAGCACATGTGGCATGACCCTGTCCTACATTAGAAAGACACACTAAGCTATGAAGGAAAAGCTACCATGGGGAGACGGCACACAAAACATCTCCCTCTCCTGTCTGTCAAGAATTGCAGTGCCCACAAGCAAGCTTCCACCATAGGTAAAACATGCCCACTAGCTCAAAGTCACTACCTCCAATCACCAAAGCATTGCAGATTTAGCACCTGCCAACCCTTCTGAATAGAGCGTACACTGCGCCAGATGAAAACTCAACAACACCACACTAGAACATATGACTAGGCCTTGTAATTGGGTGACTCTAAGATACAGCTGTGTCACAATCTAGGGAATGATTTTCACTATAGTTTTTAATCTGAAGATGAACAATACATACAAACCAGGGAAAAGAAAATGGAGAAAATTCTAAGTTTTATAGTACAGAAGCTATTCTAAATAGTAAAGAAGTTGAATTCCTACTCTAAAAATCATGGCTCAAGAAACTCAGCTCAAGCAGAACTTCTTACACAAATTCCAAGAGAATATCTATCATGGTGGAAAATATACATATAGTGCTTTTGGCTAAGAGTTCCAGAGTAGGAACTCATCCTACAGATCTGATCACTTCTGTGTCCCATGCCAGAGGTATGTACTTTGAAGTATATGTGTGTGTACATATATGTGTGTATGTATATGCATAAACATGTTTAAATACATGTGTGTGCATATATATATATGTATTATATACATCTGTATGTATGTACATAAGTCTGTTAATATATATGTTTATATGTGTACACATATATGTGTGTTTATATACATATCTGTGTGTATATAGAGAGATAGAAAAATATAGACAAAGTCTCAGGTAGTCCAGGGCTAGCCTGGAACTCTCTGTGTAGCTAAGAATAACTCTGAACTTCTGGTCATCCTGCCTACACCTTCCCAATGCTATGATCATAGGCATATGTATGCCATGATATCCAATTTTATGCATTAACTGAGGATCAAACACAGGGCTTCATGCATGCTAGGCAAGCACTGTACCAGCTGGGCTATGCCTCCAGCCCAAAGATGATTGGAAATAAATCTAATTGTATAATAGGAGGTTGATTAAATAAGCTGTGCTTCATCCACATGACGGAATGTATGCACAAGCACATAATATGTAAAATACATCACATCTAGGTGCATAACAATAAATGTGGAATCATTCCAAAAGCATAAGTGTACATAAGTGTAAAAATGAGTACATACATATATATTTGCTGACACAGTCATATATTTCATTTTTAAAATGTCTAAGACACTGGTGAAATGCTGCTTTCAGTAGAACTGGGGATCAAGACACAGGGGTTGGAGGAATACCTGCAGTCCTTTTTGTCTTTTGATCCGTGTGCCATTTATAGGTATTAACTGTTTAGACCAGCTCTGACAAAAAAAAAAATACATGAACAAAAGCAAATATGCCACTTTAATTGCATTTTTCCTTTGTCCACAGCTGGCCCACAAGTGTAACAATGAGATACGCAGTCAGAGCTCTGTTGCAGTTGGGTCCTATCTGCTCAACAGTGACCTTGACATAGAAACAGCCAAAGTTCAACTCGGCTGCCTGGAAATCTAGCTGAAGCCACTCTAATATGCCAGTGCTAAAGCCACACGGGATATGCCAGTTCGTATTTTCAAAGTGTTCCAATGAGCCTGCAGTAAACACAAAAGTCAGTATGATAACAAGATCAAATAAGCTTTGAACGTACCTGTGGTTATCTTTTCAAACCATACAAAACAGCGTTTATTTTGGCTTTTCCTGTGTGGCAGCAGCAGGAGTCAGCACAGCTACTGAGTTGGCCCAGAGAAGCTAGATAGCTAATAAGGCTTGATCCAGAACTCTCAAGCCCCAAACCTTTGTCCATCTGGCAAAGAAAACACACACACACATGCACATGAACACCCCACCCAACCCCAGGAATCTCCTCTTTCTAAATATAGTAGGCTACTGCCCAGTCTCCAAATTCACCCTCTGCAACATTCTGTGCCTTCCAACCAAGGTGAAATGAGCCAGACATAAACACGCTGTGACAGCTTCTGGCCCCACTGCCAAGCTGTTTTCCTTACTACTTCCTCTCTTCCTCCACTCTGGGTTTCTACAAAATGTGGAAACCCCGGTGACTCTAATTTATAAAAGTTCCTCTAGCTACTAGTGCTGTTTGTTCTCATCCTAACAAACATGCTTATCCTGGTAGGCCCCACAGTTTGAGTTTGGAAGAGTCTCTTCAATATGGGCAGGCAACGTACAGTTCATCTCCCATTGTACTTGTAAGAATCTGCAGTTCAGAAAAGATATTAGACAGGTCCAAGACTAGTAAGGATGCCTGCATTTCCCATCTTACCATCACACACGGTGGGGTGGGGGCCACCTCATTCTTTCATTCTGCCTCAAACGGCAGCCTGTTCAGAATGCTTCCAATTAAACTTCAGAAACATAATCTAACACATATTCACAAGCACCAAACCAACTATCGACAGGGAAGTAAAGGACCTAAATAATGGTTGTTGCAACAACCATTAGAAACCATTAGAGTCTGCAACAAATCCAGAATCTCTCCAGTGTTGGGAACCATTCACAAAGGCAGGCAAGATAATGATCGCTGCAGTGCTTTCTCTAACTGAAAAAAACTGAGATAATCCATAACCCTCTGAACTGATCAAAAGGAATGCAGGATATACATGGACTGACCTAGAAAAAGTAAGATGAGAGAGTCACGGAAAAGGTAAAACAAGAATTTAAGTAATTAAGATTCATTTTTAAAACATAATGCACAGAAAATGGGTAAGAAAAAGAGCATTCCAAACCAAATGAAACGGGAATTTTCTGGGACTATGGATGTAACTCAGAGCAGGGGCATCTAGTCCACCATGTGAAACCCTAAGTTTGATCTCTAAAATTGAGAGGGAGAAAAACAAAGAGAAGTTGGGAAGGAGAAGGGGAGGGGTAGGGAGGGGAGGAAGTGAGGGAGAGAATGAGGAAAAGGAAGAGGAGAGAAAGGAGGAAGAGGAAGGAGGAGGAGGAGAGTGCGAGAGCATTTTACTGTGTATACTTCCCTGGCATGAGTATATACTCATGAATTATATATGTCAGTGTCATTTTAATTTGCCTTTGAACTAGATCATCCATTCATACTGCTAATTTTCTCCCCAAACCTAATCTTCCTCAAATATTCTCTATCTCAGAAAATAGAAGCATCATTCACATAATAGCCCAGGTCAAAAACATTGAGTCATTTCTTATTTCTCTCTTTTATCTGATAGTCCACATTCAATAAAGCAACAAGTTATGCTAGCTCTACTTATAAAGCGCCCAGCTTCTGATGTTACCATCCTGGTCCATGGATGGTATGGCTCTTATTTCTAACCCAACAAGCCTCCGAATTGGCTCCTTGTTCCATCTTGTCCCAACATCTTGTAGCAGAGAACCTGCTGGCCTTGAACTTCCTAAGCAACTAAAAATGACTTTGAACTTCTTATCCTCCTGCATGCCGCTACTTCCTAAGTGCTTGGATTCAAGGCATGCATACCATACTGGATCTACACAATCTTTTCAAAGCACAAATCAGATAATATAGCAACCTCCTGTGCTGTCCATCACAGTGAGAATGAGACACAAAGATCTTCCCAGTGCTCAGGAGTTCTGTAACCTAGGTTCTAGCCTCCCCCATTCATTTCCCACCTCTGTGCTCAGTCACAAAGGCCTCACTGATACATCTTGCCCTTGACTTCAGCACCTGCTACCCCACCCACAAAGTCTTTACCGTAGTCCAGGGTTTAAAATGCATGGCAAGAGCAGAGAGCATAAGCTCTCAATTTGTGCATGAAAGTTTTCTTTACTGGCAAAAAAGATATCAGCTGAAATATACTGAGTTGTAATTTTCAAAAATTAAAACAAAGCCAATCATTAGTCTAAGTCTAAAATAATCATTTTGACTATTGGGCTTATAATGGCATCCATCCCTTGGCTAATTTTTTGAAACACCATGGCCTTGACAATATAATCCCCTTCAGGAGTTCCTGTCTCCAACAGCTCTGTGGTCATAACAACCTTCTCATTTTGTCAGCTCTGGTGTTTTGGTCATGCCTAAAGACTAGAATGCCTGTCTGTGAGATTCACCCTGAGAGATGCTGAGGGCCCTGCTTAGAGCAAACAGTGGGAACACTCCCCCCTAAAAAACAATCTCCTAAGTCCATAGGTCCTGAAAAACATGTAAAACTATTGCAAATGGAAGCAAAGAGTCCCCAGAAGAAGACAAATGAACAAAACAAACTAAGTACTATACACATCATATCAAAAGTTTTATGGGACAAAGCAGAGGATGTGTGTGTGTGTGTGTGTGTGTGTGAATACACATTCCAGCAAATAAGTTGCACCAACAGCCAATGAATCCATGGACATAACTGAAATCCAAATTAGATCAAAATGAGATACATTACTCCAGTAGTTTGCTACAATCAAAAAGAGATAATAAGAAGTGTTAGTAAGGCTCATACACTGCTGATGTGTAATATGGTGCTTCTACTGTGGAAAACGATTTATCAGGCTTCTAAAAGTTAGAGCTAAGTTTCCTGTAAACCTAGGCTTAAATCAAAATCCTCCATAAGTTTCCCATATAACTCAACAATCCTACTCCCAGAAATTAGAAAGTGAAATTAGAAGTGAAAACATGCCCACACAAAGACATGTATGTAAACATGCTTAGCACCATCATTCAAAAAAGGTAACAACTGAAATTCAGTTCAGTTTACAAAACAGAATACTCTCCAGCAATAAAAAGGAACAAACTACTAATAAAAGCTAAAACACAGATGAGCCTCAAATCAACAATGTTAAATGAAAGAGCCTGGACATAAAAGAGCACATAATATATGATGCTACTTAGCTTCAATTCTCGGAAAAGACAACTCTAGAAACAGGGAGGGGGATTAGTGGTTGTGTAAGGTTTGAGAATGGAAGGCACTTGCAAACAGACAGGAGGAAACTTTCAGGCGACAACAATTTTCACCAACTGGATTCTGGTAGTTGTACCACAAGCCACTTAAAACCTCTGAATTCTATGCAAGTAAACTATTAAGAGTAGAGCTTTAAAAAAAAAAAAAAAAAAAAAAAAAAAAAAAAAAAAAAAAAAAAAAAAAACCTACTCCCCCAAAGCATGCTGACTTGAAACAAATGGCTACTCTGAAACGAATACATAAAAACGTGATGGAATGTTCTTGGGAGACACTTGATAAATTGGCATGTCAGATACAAGTGTTCCTGGTCATTCTGTAGGGAAAGAAAAAGGAGGAGAGGAAAATTCATTTTCATGATTTCACAGGAGAAAGAACAGTGCTTCATTGTGGTGGTTGCTGATAATTAAAATTTAACAATAAGACACTCATCCATAAAAGGAAACCAAACTCTAGTATCTGCTATAATTTAATAAATGAACACTGCAAACATCATGCTACATTAAATAAGCCACATACAAATAATAACTTTTGTATGGTTCTAGAAATGTCAAATAAACAAAGATTATCAGGGTCTAGGGTGGGGTGGGAGTGAGGAGTCATTATTTTATGGCTACAATTTCAGCTTGGGATGCCGGAAAAGGAAAAGCTCTGAAACTAGAGAGCACAGGCAGTTACATAACACTGTGAATGTACGTACTCGATGTCCACGGAAGTATACAAAATTATTTAAAGGCTATTAAGTACTAAATTTTGTTCCGCGTATAGTCTATCATAATAATTTTAAAAGCCTGTGTTGAAAAATGATCAAAAAAAAACTGAACAGACATCCTACCAAAGAAGATACACAAATGGTAAATAAGCATGTGAAAAGTATTCAACGGCATATGTCATTGAAAAGAAGCAGGGAGGAGTACGGGAGTGACTATGAATTCCTCCACTTATTAAATAGTCAAAATGCAAACACATACAGAGCAACAGGAACTCTCACTCTTTGCTGGAGGTTATGCAAACTGGGATGGCCACTTTTTGGGTATTTCTTACAAAGCAATACATACTCTCACCATATGATCTGACAATCACATTCCTGGTCCACCTAAATGAACTGAAAACTCATGCCCATGCATAAGATGATTATGTTGGCTTCATTCACACTTATCCAAACTTGAAAGCAAGCAGGATGGCCTTAAACGGGTTAAAAAAAAAATGTCGGTACTCAGTTATGAGTTACAATCATTCCCAAGACATGGAGGAATCTTAAATGCACATTGCTAAGTGACATAAGGCAATCTGAAGAGGCTCCAGACTGGTTCCAGCTATCTGACAGTCTGAAAAAAAGGCAAGAGTAGAAAAAGAATGAAAACAATCCATAGTTGGCAGGAGATGAAAAAAAGGGGATGTGATAGAAAATAGAGGGCTTTTAAGACAGTGAAACTATAATTGACCTTGTAATGGGTACAAGTTGGTGTACACTCTCAATGTCCATCAGCTGTGTACCCCCAGAAAGCTTTCATTAACAATATTCTTCCAGGACCAAGGGTTATAGAATGAATGCTCTCATGTGCAAGGCCTTAGCTTCAACCTCCAGCACCAATAAGCTAAATAAAATCAACATTGGTTAATTAGCAGTAATAGATATACCAGGTTTTTGAAAGATGTTTAAAAAAAAAAACTAGGGAGAAACCAAAAGGAATAGACAATTCTAAGCTATAATGGGAACCTTATATATATTCTACTCAAATGTTCTGTTAGCCTCAAGCTAATCTAAAAAGCAAAATCTAGTCCTTATTTTAACAGTAGGAAAATGGTTCTAAGCCACAGGTAGTGGATGGAGGATTAGACATTAGATGCAATTTATTCAGTGCAACTGGGAATAGCGAAACATGCAGAGAAGTTTTAGAGCCAGTGTTACATAAAAACTAAAAAAAAAAAAAAAAAAAAAAATCTTGTTTGGATTTAATTAGCTGTTGTTTATATTTGTATGAGTAATACTCCAAATGTCAGTATTGCAAATTACCACCATTTACAAATAATTAGGAAAGTCTTTTTTTTTCCCCCTTTTCTTCACAAGTTGCTAAAGTAAACCAAAGGAATTAGAAACAACTTTTTGCTACCTGGCTCTATATTTACTTGTTCCATTAGAGTTTTGGTTTGTTTAGTTCGGTTTGGTTTGGTTAGTTGGTTGGTTGGTTTTTGTTTGTTTGGTTGGTTGGGACTTTTGTGTGTGTGTAACATAATTACTGCTGAGTAAATCAAACTAGCACTGGACATCTTTTGAGAGTTTATGACATTCAAGAACAGCTCCTTCTTGGGGCTGAGGGAGAGAGCTCAGCAGGTAAAAGGTCTTGCTCCACAACTGTGAGGACCTGAGTTTGGATCCCCAGCACAAACATAAAAATCCAGTGTGGCTACATGTGAACCTATAGCCTCAGAGCTGTAGAGGGCAGAGACAGGAGGACCTGAGGGGCTTGCTAGTCAGCCAGCCTAGCCGAAACTGTGAGCTCTGGGCTCAGTGAAAGACCCTGAATAAGTCAGATAGAACAGGACACATGATGTGTACCACACATACAGGTACACACACCTGCATACACATGTGCATACAACACAGAGAGAGAGAGACAGAGAGAGACAAAGAGAGACAGAGAGAGAGTGTGTGCTTATTCTCATTGTTTAAAAAAAACTGTATTAGCTTTTGGGGCGTCTTTTGGCCACCCAGCCTCTTGGCTACCGCTCCAGGATCTCCTCTTTCTCCTCTCTTCCCTCTCCCCTCTCCTCACATAGCCCAGCAGCTCAGTCTGGTCATGTCCACCCTGAATTCTCCCAGATGTCTCTGCGTCTGGCTATGCTCTCTCTCATATCTACTATAGTCTCCCTCATATATACAATAAACTTTCTCCACCATAAAATGATGATGATGATGATGATGATCATAAAATAAAAAACCGGCTGGTCAATGGTTGTGCTTTTAATCCCAGCATTTGGGAGGCAGAGGCAGGTGGATCTCTGTGAGTTCGAGGCCAGCCTAGTCTACAGAGTGAGTTCCAGGACAGCCAGAGCTACAACAGAGAAACCCTATCTCAAAAAAAACTGTATTAAATGCTAAAGAAGTGGGAAAGGTGAACATGTTTTAAAGTACACACACTTGGTGATTATTTTACTGTTGTTTTAATGAATAAAGAAGACGAATCATTCGCTTTAACAATTCAGACCAAGAACTGGTTTTTGGCTTCCCTATTCAATGCTCTATTACTCAATTAAAAATGAATCACTGATAATCACTTGGTACTTCCCTAAAAGAAAGTGCTGCTTTACAAAGACAAGACAGAAAAAGCCGCCCTCTTAATCTACCCTTCCAGTCTACAAGGCTTTTTAATCCTATGAGGGCAAGAAAAATCTCAGAGTACAATATAAAATATTAGCTAGCCTTGGCTACTCAGTGCTGGAAATCTATAAAGCACCAGTATGATCTTCTCAATCAGCCCAGTGCCTGCTGCACATTTCCTCTAGAAGTCCGATCTATGCCAAGTCTTCACTACCAGAATTTTTTTTTTTTTTTTTTGAGACAGGGCTTCTCTGTTGTAACTCTGGCTTTCCTGGAACTCATTCTGTAGATCAGGCTGGCCAAAAACTCATGAAGATCCACCTGCCTCTGCCTCTGCCTCCACCTCCAGAGTGCTGGGATTAAAGGTGTATGCCACCACCGTCCAGTGCACTACCAGCATTTTTATTGAAGGCACCAAAGGGTAAAGTTCAGAGGAGGACCAGCAGACAATCACCAGGTTCAAAACTTGGTTACACAATATCCTAGCCATGTGAATTTTAACAAGTTACTCCAGAAATGCAGAAACAGGACAGTGCAGCTGGCTCACTGTACCTGCAGATCTGAATCCTATGTTTCCACCAACCAGTATGGAAAATATTTGGGGGTTGTGCAGCATTTGTGCAAACATTTTCTGTTATTACTGCATAAACAGTACAGTATGTAACAACTATCTCCCTAGTGTTCACATTGTGTTATGTATTAGCAGTAATCCAGAGACGCCTAGAGTATTCCAGAGGATAATGTGTAGGTTACATGTAAATAATATGAGAGACTTGAGCATCTGAGGATTTGGGTCTCCAAGATGGACTTTAGAAACAACACCCCTCAGAGATTTGGAGGGACAGCTATAGTCATCTTACAGAATGGTAGCAGCATGGTACAATACGTGGTGCTTGGCATAGGAACAGGCATTTATTAAATGCTCAACAAAATGAAATTTGCTGGCTTTCCCATTGGGCTATTTGTTTGTGTTAAAATAACCTTGAGGATATGATGGAAGAGAAAGAACAGAGATCTCAACATCACTAACATCTGAGAGTGCAATGGAAAAGGGACATCATCCCCCAAAAGTCAATTTAAAAAAAAATCAGCTAAGATAAGATAAAAGTATTCCTTTCATGTCATAAAAATGAATCATTCTACAGAAGAACAACCTGAAGCTGTTCTAGACCCAACCTAACTTGACTGGAGGGGCTGGACTCTTAGTTTTGCTTTGGTCATTCCCTCTGCATCCATCAAACGAGGACAGAATCCATACCCCTCCCATGGACTGAAAACACCAGCGCACACTCTCCAGGCCCTGGAAAATCAATCAACGGGACCTTACTTAAACCCCCATCTTGTGAAGAATAAATGGCTTATTGACTCAGTATTTCCCCATCTGAAATTCACTTTATGAACCTGGTGCCTAAAGGTGATTACTACCACCTGAATGACTGTGGTTGCACTTCTAATGTCCAGACTAGACAAATCTACAGAGGCAGAAAACTCAGTGGTTGGCCAGGGCTGCAGAAGTTGGGCGGAAACAGCAGATGGCTGGTGATGAAAACAGGTTCTCTGGGAGATGACAAAATGTTCTGGGACTGACGATGATGATGGTGGCAGTGGTTGCACAAACCGTGAATATAATAAACCACTGAATTAGATGCTTTTAATGGGTACACTATATAAGATAGTATGAAGTACATCTCAGTGATACCTCTATCTTAAAAACTGCATTTCTGCCCCACCCATGTAGTCTTCCAGAGTAAAGATTCTCTATTTCAGAAAGCAGAAATCAAATTCGGAGGGGGTATTCCCCAGCAATAATCCAGAAATTAACCGTCACCATGTTAAGAAAAATAGTTCACAGCTTTTCATGTCTATGAAATCACATTTGGTGATTTCATTTGAAATTTGAAATCACATGAAGAACATTACATTCTGCAAACCTGTTTTGCAGACAGGGAGGCAGGCAGCCTCTTCCTCAAGAGGGAAACCTCACCTAACAATAAGTTAGCAGGAACAGAAGAGACATTGGGAGACTTGCATATTTCGTTCCTTTTCCACCTGTGGCACTTTTTTTTTTTTTTGACATAACCACAACTTGATACAAAGACTTTTACCAGAATTTTACAATTGTGTCCAACAGTGGCTAACACACACAACTGTTAGAGTTCCCAAGAGCTGACAATATGAACCTCTGCCCCTTCTGTTCTCAGAAGTACCAAGTCCTGACAACCTTGAACGTTAGAATACTACAGTATTGGTGAACACCAAAAGGTGTCAAGAGTCATGTTCCAAGTATTGTTCTTGGTGGTGGTGGTTTGGCTTGGTTATGTTATTTTAACATTCAATGTGTCTTTCAGTCTCCTAGAGGTTAGTGTGATTATTTCCACTTTACAAAGGAAAAGCTCAAGCTTAGGAAGGTACCCAAAGTCAAACAATTAATACACATTGGTGTCAAGATATGAACCCAAGAAACTCCAAAGTTCACTCGCTCACTATCACCTCTACAAGAATGAAAAGAAAAACAAGATAATGGTGGGGATTGCACAAACCGTGAATATAATAAACCACTGAATTAGATGCTTTTAATGGGTATGCTACATAAGATAGTATGAATTACTTCTTAGTGATACCTCTTTCTTAAAAACTGCATTTCTGCCCCACCCATGTAGTGTTCCAAAGTAAGGATTCTCTATTTCAGAAAGCAGAAATCAAATTCAGGGGGCAGGGGGGAGTAATTCCCCAGCAACAATCCAGAAATTGTATAAATACCCAGAATCATCTTGGCTAAGAGGATGATCAGCCAGTGATAGGAAGGGGTCCTGGGTGACTGAGTACCACTCAAAAAAGGTCAGAACAAACCTTCAGCAGCAATGACTAAGAAATGACAAGGCTCAACTGCACATCAAATGAGAACTCTCTCAATGGTAAGTTTAATGTGTACCTCGACATATTTTGTTGCTTATAAAGTCTGTGTCCATACCAGAGGTGGAGAAACCAGATAGAGTTCAAGGGGTTCATTTTTATGGAGTTGTTTTATGGAGATTTTGGCAGATTCTCAAGCAGATTCAAACGAGAAACACAAGAGAAACTCTGTTTTAGGCAAACCTAGATGAGAACATTGCTTCCAGGTTAAGTGCAATGTCTTTGGAATTTGACAACTTGCATTTGAATACCTTGGGCAGGACTGACTTCTTGGCTGCTTGGTATCCTCATTCACAAAGTAGAAATAACATAAAAATGATGTAGCTAAACTCGGCCAACTCCTGGAGGCCATTTTTATTAGCTCTGATTTGCAGACAAAGGAAATCTGAACCCATAGATCTGTAAAATTAATAGTTACAAAACAAAACCAGAGCTACCTATATAACTGTACATAACTGCGCATTTATTGTAGGTTGTACTGGACAAACACTGGCTTTTCATTAACAGTAACAGTCACAATGATCTGATTGAAGAAAACTGGTATACAGGAATTAATATGGCGTACAAGGCATCAGGCACCTCCAGATTACACAGTACCCAAAATGGAGGAAAAACAGTGAAAACTTGTTTGAAGAAGTTAAAGAGGTCACAACAATCATATGTTCTGTTAAATCAGTAGTTAGTAGTGGCAGAGAGGTGTAGAAAGACCAGCATACTTAGCTCATCATCAGTCTTTCCACCAACTCACAGAGCTGATCCATTAGGCTGCTTAACCCTTGAATCCCAGCATCGTAATGGTTCTTCCTATCTAAAGAATTTATGTTCCTCAGAAATAGTAGAGGGCAAATTGCCAGTCATCCAACACACCTTCCTCAGATTCAATGCTCAGATACAAAAGACAAGTCCAAATTCTAGCAGGTTTGGTCCTGTAGGGTCCATTCTGGGCAAGAAGGACAGATCAGGACTGAGAGTTCTATACTTGCAAGAACTTCATTTCTATCTCAGACCACGCAGATTCAAAACCTCCAGACCAGTGGATGAAGCTGTGTGACTCTGAGCTAGTGATTCCCCAAGCCTGTGTTCTCATTTGCAAATTCAAGAGAGGTATATGAGACTAACACACAAGTAAAGTCATGGCTGCCACAGAGCACTGTGCCTCTGTAGCCTCAGGGCCAGCAATTGTCAGTGCTACATCCTAGTATCCAGTGGACTACCATGGGCTCCAAGCAAGCCTGGGGTACAAGGAAACCCTATTAAGAAAGAAAGAAAAGAAAAGGAAAGGAAAGAAAAGCAGGCAAACAGGCATAAGGGCCAACTAAAATTTCCAGACCCAGCTTCTAAGTGGGCCCCAGACTTACTTCAAACTAGAGGTCACTCCTTCTCTGAAACAAGGCAAGCCCTGCTCTTTGGCAGAAGAATCTGTTCCTCCCCCTCAGGTAAGTCACAGCCTCCTGCAGAGTCAGCCCTGGAAAGCCATTTACCCCTAGAAGACTGGTATTTGCTACTCTGACATTCCATCCTCTCACTCTTCAATTTTAAAAGCAACAGGCTTACTAATGACATCTTGGCAGTTAAGTCTTTCTTTAAAGAAGCCTGGGGACCATTCTCACAGCTAGGAGGATCCTACTCTGGTGTGGCAACCATTCTTAGCTGAAAGATAGCATCTACTAGGAAACCCATCACAGAGACAGGAAAAGTAAAGAGTCAAAGACAATTCCACTATCTGCTGCCACTTCCTGAGTATCAAAATGAAAAGATAGCCTGAACTATTTTTAAAAGACCCCAATGAAAAGGTACCCTTCTCACTCTGCAAGAGTGCTCTAACTTGGCCACAAGGAGAAAAAGCAGGGTTTGCTCTGCAAAAGTTAGGCACATGCAAATTTTAACACACACACACCTTGTTCCAAGAAGGAAAAAAAAAAGAAGCAAAAAAGAATGGTTTCAAAGAAGCTCAGAGAACCTTTAAGATGAGCTTAAACTTCCCTTTTCTGAGAGAGGGCTGAGGACATTCCCTCTCAGCTTTTTGAATTTTCAAGGATAGCCAAAAGGGGATGGGGGGATGGAGCAAGGGAGCAGAGGAAGGAGAAAGACGGATGTGTTCGTTCTATTTTTAAACCTTCGCCTACAGTTTAGAGTAAAGGAACACTCTGGTTCTATACTCCCACCCCTGTCACCTTCTGCTAAGCACAAGAATCAAAACCTGCACACGTACACCGCACTGCTCTATGTCTAGAGATTACTGTCAGTGCTCCCAGGAATTGCATCTAACCAATCACTCCAACGCAGAAAACCCGGCAGTCCGGACTAGACTGGAGCTGCATGCACGGCTTGTGCAGGGCTCGAAGCAGTCACCACCCACCTCTTCCCAGGAATGGGCAGCGCCTCCTCGGCACGCTCCATTCCCAAGGCTGGGCACCGGACTGGGCATCCGGGGTGAACAACTCGCCCCCTAAGAATAACGAGCCGTGGAAGTATGGAAAACCGTGGGTCTACCAGCAGGCTGCGGCAGGCTGGGAGCTCTGGCCTCATGCCAGAGACACCTGTGTCGCACACACCCACCCAGCCCAGAGTGCCACCCCGACCGTCCACCCCCCGGCCGACCCCAATGCCGAGGGCTGGGCGACCAGACGCCCTCTTGCCTCAGACGAGCAGCGACACCCATCACTGAGCGCCCCGGGGAATGGAAGCCGGCAGCGCGCGGGTGACCCGGAGCAGAGCGCCGCCGCCCCAGCCCTCCGGAGCCGCTCCGGACACTCACTCTTGAGCGCGCTGATGAGCGACTTCCCGTCCTTGATGAGCTCCTTGATGAATTTGTTGGTCTTGTCCAGCTCCGCTTCGTGTGACTTGAGCGTCTCTCGGAAATGCGGGCTGTCGAGGCAGCAGTCGCTGAACTCGAGCGCCGGGAGCCCCATTCTGCCCGCGAAGCCGGGCTGAGGGAACGCGCTTCGCGCGGGGCTCGGCGGACACCGGCGTCGACCGCCGATCCACAGGTGTGGCGCCGGCTCGCCCCGCGCGCCGGTCAGCCGGAGCGGGAGACTCTGGACCGCAGCCGGGACCCGGCCGGACGGCGGATGCTCCCGCGGAGAGCCACCGAGCAGCACGCGGGCAGGCGGCGCGGCGGAGGACCCTTGGCGGCGCCGGGAAGCGAACGAGCGCGGCCACCGCCTCCCCGCCTCCTCTGCGGGCTCGCACTACACCAGCCTCGAGCGCCCTCTCACAGAAGCCTCGGCCGCCCCGCCGGCGTCCGGGCCGCCCGAACCTGCTAGCGATGACCTAATCCCCTACCGGACCAATCGGCGTGCCTGCCTCTGCCCGACCCCCGGGGACGCCCGCGGACGCCCTGCCCTTCCGCGGTCTTAACCCAATCAAATTCTTCTGGAGGCAGGGCCTTAACAGAGGGGCGGAGCTCACATCACCTCTAGGTCCGCAGAGCAAGCCCCGCCCCCTCCCGCTCAACGAGGGTTGCAGAGCCTGAACCCCTTGCCGTATTCTGTGTAGGATGCGCTCCCCTCACCCCCGCCCCGCCACCTTGAACCCGACCCACCCTGTGCGGCCCTAATCCGAGCCAGAAATGAGATGTCTGCTGATCTAGGGAACTGAATAGCCTAGGTGTGTAAAGCAGGAAAAATCCGCAATGAGAACTGCCCACCCTACACTTCTGAGCACTGGAGCTTGCACTCAGAATACAGCCCCTTGCCCAGAACTCCTAGCACTCTGGGTTCCGCACGCCCCATTTCCAGAGCAGAACGTGTTTGCTTCTTTAAATCAGCAACTCTCCTTGCTTGCAGTCCTCTCGCCCCCTACTGTCCGTCCCCATCGTGACCACTCCTGCTCAAAACCCGCCCACAGCTGTCCCCCACCGAAGGTTCTCACGTCCTTAGCAAGAATTTCAGCCACCTCGTTTGCCTCCTGGGTTCCTAGACCGTTTTACACAATTCTGTCCAATGTCCGTCATCCTTCACTGCTGCAATGGCTTCACGAGGGCACGTGCCGTCGCAGTTCTCTGGTTAGGTGTTGCATTCCCATCAGCTAGAACAGCACCTAGTATATAAAAACAGGATGTGTGCTGTGTGTACCTGTACCTAATAAACCATGTATTTAGCCAGTGAATGCATTTAGCCAATGAATCCACCTTCCAGGGTGTTTAACCCTCCCTGTCATCAATCACTTGTGTCAAGACTGACTCAGTGCATTTAGTAGGCTGTGTCCCAGTGTCTAGAACTGAATGGTGGCTCCTAGAGAGTAAGGACTGTCCTTGACTAATTATCTCTATGTCCAGTAACAGCAACACACACCTTCAATTGGGAGGAGGTGCTTCTTTGTGTTTTCAATCGGTCTGGTACAGTACCGATTTACCGATCTACAGGACTAGACTCAAGATAGAACCATGAGCCCAGAAAGAACTTGACTGCTTCTGTTCTGAAGAAGAGGAGCAGCAACCATGGATTGTTGCCTGGCGTTCGGATGAAAGCCCTAGATGCTTGGGAACATGGAGAAGAGTTTCAGACTCAGAAGTGTCAGAAAAGGAGCCCTTGTGTAGGAAATTAATTTATGTAGTGAATGAATGAATGTGATCAATTTCATAATTTGTATCAACAAAACCAGGCTTGACAGCAGGCCTAGACAGATAGCAGACAGACTATAGGTAATTAAACCCTGAAAATGGTCATTCCTTCCTTGCTATGATGGATGAGAAAAATCTGGAACAGAAATTCCATAAAAGCAAATCTGTTTGTAAGATTTATCTTGAGCACCTAAAGGTAGGTACTCCGATTTTCTATTGCTACATAATAGATCACAGAAAACATCCATGCTTTAAGACATTGGTCACCCTGGTGAAGACTTGAGAGAGAAACAGGTAGAAACCAGAGTAGAAATAGAGTAGAAACCAGCTTGTGGTCTCTACTGTGATCAGAGTCAGTGGCAGACACTGGACCAGTGGATAGTCACCTAGACTCCTCGCTGGCCTCAGGAAGACTGGATTTCCTCAGAGCATTCAGCAAACAAGGGGAAATCATCATCTCTCCTGACCTAACCATAGATGTCACATACTTCTTTGACTTTCATTGGCCCACAAGCAAGTCACTAGTTCACCCCAATGAAAATAGAGGGAATTCAACTGTACCTCTTGATAACAGAATGATATGAACAGGAAATATTGTCATGGCCATTTCTGAAGAACACAATCTGCCACAGTAGGCCTGGCACATCCTGCAGTATTCAGTAAATGTTAAACAAACGAAACGAAATGAGATCCATTATTATTTGTTTTATCTTGTTGAGGGATATTGGGCAAATATGCCTACAACAGTACATGAATGTATAAGTAAGTGATACATTCACTGTCATTTATTCAGCTTGTGCTAGGTACTGTTAAACTTTCCTGACATGCAATTAATGTCTATAATGTACCATGTAACCTGAATCAGGTTACATAGTTAATCAGTCTGTGTGGCACAAATACATCCACAAGCATGTAATTTAATATGGCTATGTTACCGGCATCCTAAACTACAGGTCTAATGCTGGTCTGAACAAGTCAGCTCCCCTCTTGCCCCTCTCCCTACCCACTATCCCACCTCCAAAACATAGAGAAAATGATGGGGAAAAAGCAGAAAAAAGAACTTTATTCAGTATACCCAGAATAAAGGAGGACCAGCTCTGTCTTCAGAGGTACTGATGTGAACTCCCAGATGACAAAGAAAAGAGCCAGAGACAAGACAGGAAACATACATAGTTAAATAAACAGCCTTGAGTGAACTGTGATCTACTTGATCATTATCTCAGGCATTAAGTAAATTGATGTTGCCTGGGAGGTATCTACAACTCCTGCCACAAAATGTTTATCCATCAGGCTTGCTGATCCTAGCTAGACTCCAGGGTGACCAGCCGCAAAGGGAACGGGTACAAGATGGAGCAGAGATGATAACTTTTCATCCTGTTTGCACTTACCTATTGGGCACTTCTAGGCATCTGCATGCCCAAGTGAAGAGTTGGTACTTGCAGCAAAAGCAGCTCCTAAGTCCTTGTTACAGCCATTCCCAAATACGTAAGTGTAAGTGTGTAGATAATGGATAAGAATCATGTAAATTCAATCTGGAGTCCCGCTCTTTCTGCAGCATTATGAGAACAAGAAGACTTAGAATACAGTGATACTGGATACAAAATCTTGCATGTATAGGGTGTGCCTGTGTACCCCCACAAGGAAGGGGACTTCAAAGATGCAAGTCTGCCAACAAGAGGGATGCACAGGTAATAAGGAAATGGAAATAGATGAGGGATGTTAAGGTCAGCAATGATTTTCATATGAAAAAGAGAAATGACACCAGCAGACTGTCTCTGGCCCCAGAGCTGAACTTGTGTTGCTGTGGGGTTTATTTGGTTGCTTCATTTGTTTATGTTCTGGTAGTGGTGGTGGTGCTGCTGCTGCCAGTGGAGGTAATGGTGCTGCTGGTGGGGGTAATGGTGCTGAGCTGGTACTGGGGATGGAACACAGATTCTCCACTACCCTAAGCAAGCAATCTCCACTGAGTTTTCTCCAGCCATTATGTGCTCTGTATGGCTATATTCTCTAAGGGCTCTCTCAGCTTCAATTTTATTCAGAAAAAAATAGCTTTCGGTGGGGAAGGGGAGGCAGGTCTATAATCCCACGTATTTAGAAGGCTGAGAGAGGACGATTCGGAGTTCAAGGCCTGCCTGGACTGCCCAAGTTCAAGGGCAGCTTAAGAGTACTGAAGCCCTGTCTCAAAAATTTTAAAAGGAAGATGGAAGGTTTTGGTGCTCAATGGTAGAGTACTTGTCTTGCATACTTTAAGGTCCTGGGTTCATCTGTCCCTATATTCCAAAAAGAATTAGCCATAGGGGAGTTTTCTTCCTAAGACCACAGGAGACCTGACAAAATTGAAACCAAGGATAAAATAGATACCCTACAAACACACAGAGCCCTGGGAACTGTTCCCCCTCCCCCAAAGTTAAGCAAGGTATTGTTGGAGATGGAGGGGCTTGACACTGCACAGGCAGATGCAATAATGCGCAGTACCCGCAACCCTTCATCAGCCCTTCCAGTTCAATTCCTCTGCTGCTACATTCCCATGGCTTTGTGATTCTAGTTTGCGCTTACTATCTTATGGCAGATGCCATATGTTGCACAGTGACTTCTCTTTGTGATTGTGGAATAAGACACTAGTGTTCGACTATTAAAATTATGATTATTGGTTGGTGTGTTCTATATATCAATCCTAATGATGGTCACAGGAGCATAGCATTTGTTAAAACTTATGGGGGACATTTTATTACACATAAATTACATATCCTTAAATAAATTTTAAAATGACAATGGTGATTCGATGAGCTTTATTAAGCATTTCCTGTGTAGTAGGAGCAATGCCAAACACTTCATTTTATTTCATTTAACATTCATTGCAATCCTGCAAAGTGGATACTGTTATTATCACTATTTTACAAATAAGGGAAACTGAGGTGCTATCCCCATTTTACAGACAGATAAACTGATGCCTGGAGAAGTAAGGTAAGGTGTCTAAGGTTTTATAGCTTAATAATAGAACTAGGCTTAGAATGTATCTCTCCTTTAAAAAAAACAAAACAAAACAAAACAAAAACTATCTCTACACAGATACAAGAATACCTGTAACAAAGGTGTTACACCTTGATATAAGAATTATTGTAAAACAGTTTCCTCCTACACTGACATATTCCATCCTTGAGGGACGCTCTTTAAGCAGAGAGGTAAACAATTCAAAATAGCTGCAGGAAGTCCCTGAAACTGACCAGATACTCTAAGGGCCCTCCCTCTCTGCATAAGCGATAAAGTGGTTGAGAGTCACTCTCAGAAGACTCTGAGACCACACCAGCTGCCTGGAACACATTTAGACCAACTGAGTAGCCTGGAAAGGACACTCTAACATATTTAGCTGTCTGCAGGCTGTGTGGTGTCCTCCAGGTTCCCAGCTTTGTGAGCTGTCACCCAAACTGGGGTGGACCTTAGTGATCAGCTGCCTTTGAGTCATCGCTGCTCCTGCAAGTAACCCTTCACCCACATTCCTGAAAGTAATCCCAGTAAAACTCACAGTTCACCAAGGTGGATTAGGTGGTATCTGTACTTTGGTCTGTCACGGGCTCCCTATCTGGGGTGAATAGACATGTGTATGGCATCTCCCCAGGAAAAATTTTGTACACAACAGGTGTTTCCAGAACTTCTTGTGTATTATATCCCAGAAGTTATCAAAAACTACATATGCCTTAGCTCAGGCTTTAAATCTGAGGCCTTACAATTTGTATAAAAGCAACTGGTTAAATAAAGCAAACAAGAAATCTTTGTTTTCCAGGAAAGAAAAAAGTTAAATCTATCATGATTAGATCATAGTTTCTTAAGTGAAATCACAGCATTTTTCTAACTTTTTTTCCTTAAGAAATTAATGATCCATAGATGCCAGCTACTTCCTACCTAACATCCAATAGTCTTATTGAGAAAGCTCATATACTTCAGCTATGAGCTAGGTACAGTTCTAGATACTTGATAAATATTAACCCAACCTCTTACTAACCCTCTTCTCATCGTATCTTCATTTTATAGAGGGAACTGAACTACCTAGAGTCACCTGAGCACTGAGTGGCAGAGGGAGATTCTCACTGGGAATCTAGCTCCACACTGCCTGTGTTAATCAAAGAACTCCGCTGTGTCCAACTAAAGAATCCATTTACAGAGACTTTTGAGTAAAAATGGTCTTACGTCGCTTCCCTGGCCATTTTCATGTAAGTAACCCCAATAAACTTACTGGTTCATTAAGTTGGATTTAGCAGAATTATTTTTTGGTATGGCCCTGTCTGGGGTGAAATAGACATTTTTTTTTTCACATTTACCAGGAAAAGCTACACAACAAAGGAGTACCCAGGTTTATTGAAAAATCCCTGATTAGAAGAAAATAGGATAATACTTTAGGAGATAAGGTATTCTTTGATCCTTTTGCCTATGGTATAACATGAAAAGAACAGTAGCAAAGTCATTGTCCTGTGTCTACAGACCCAGCACATGGAGTCTGTCTGCCAGGGAAGAGTGACTGTGAGGGACTTCTTTGATTTACGACCTTACTTCTCTTTGAATCTCTTTTCTAGAATGCCCCTTGGCTCTATTTCTTTTTACCTTGTTC